>SJOL01009828.1:85342-202538 GCA_004794785.1 Opisthorchis felineus
ACACCACGGTAAGGTCCAGTCTCTTCGTGACGGACATTTTCTTGTAGGTGCTCCAGTCGCATCACGTAACAACCCAGATCCCGTTGTATAAATCAACACCGTGCTTATGTCAGTCTGTTTTGCAAAACCCTATTTCCGGTGATCTTTCAGCATACTTGAACTGTAGGCGTGAATACAGAATTTTGTCAAGATGAAATGCATGGACGACCGAATGCAGCCCCTGAATTTCTCCAGTGCTTCGTATTGACCGGACGGTTGTGGCGTTTCTTTCTATTGCACATATCTATCTGTACTGAAGTATGTTTCTTATCCGTCGCATCTTCTAGTAAGTAATTGGCTGCGTTTCTGAAAAAATAGTATACCTTAGTGTCGAGCATGAAGCTTTATTTTGCACCAGCAGAGATCTCGAGAGCCTACTGTGAGCTTTTCCCGTCATATTTCCATAAAACTGTCTGTCCCCGGGGATGAAAATTCCTAACCCCCCAGATGATTCAGGTTTTCGGTTTACCATGAACGACTTACCACCCTCACCAGAGCACCCATCAACATGACCATTAAGCGCAAGAAACACGAATCTTTCAAGGATTGCACGGGAGTTCCATTCTACGTTAGCTGTGGAGTGCGAACCGACGCGCCGATGTCTTTAAATGTTTTAAGCCACTTGTCAGGTATTTTGCTTAATTTCACTTTAAGCTGAATTTTTGGCCATTTCACGCCATTTTGTGGTTCTTTGTCAAAGAAAGTTCAGGCACGACTGATTTTACTGGACGATGTCGCGGATGATAATGGAGCCAGCATACTAGTGGACAGCCTTCCAAAGCAAGATTAGTCGCATGTGTACTTGTTTGCCGTTGTACGTTTAAGGTCTTGGAAAGTTGGTCCTCGTGAGGTTTGCAAAGTTTGTGTCGAAATTTGTATTATTGGAAGTGCAACCTTGGAACAACCCGAACCAAAGACTAAAGTCCATATTTTTATCATACTCATTTTGAGGGCATAATTCATTGGTTGAGTATGCTAGATTTTGAGGGTTCTGTCTATTTTGGACAAAGGCATTTCTTTTTTCTAAGAGGAATTTCTGGGAGAGTTGAGATTTCGACTATGCTTCGGAGAATGAGACGAAAGCTCGGAAGAAACTGTAAGTGACGTTACTATACGGTTTTTATCTGACTGAGACCCAGAGAGTTTTGCCGTGAGGCAACAATCAAACCTACGGTGTCAAATTGATAAGTTATGTGCAAGTTCCACGATGTGTATTGGAAACGACCTCACTTATAAATAGTTTCTGCAATTTTCCGACAATGTTTAATGACCCAACACACCGGAAATCGGCCATGGATGTACCCAAAAAGGAGCTATCATCAGAAGTGGCCCCTATTCTTGATACTTCCTCTTCGGAAGTTGACTTCATTAGATCTGCAGCAAAACGAGACAGGTGACTAACTGTGTTATAGTTGAAATGTGGATAGAAATGGTAAGGGGTGATTCACTAAATAGGCCTACTGTTTAACGACTTTTCACGCTGATAACCTACGCACTATTACTTTCACACGCCCATTACGTTCGAAGGGATGAGTCAGCCCCTTGGACGTCTAGCAGTTTTGTTGCTCGTGAGTAGCCAGATAATTGGATGCAGAATTTTAGGATCTTCATGTAGCATCTGACGGGCTTAGAGTTTTTCAAGTGGTGATTACAAAGCACAAGTGCTGGAATTGACGGGGATTGCCCAGGATTAACTACGTCTACCTTATCATCTTTAAACATCATCGTCGCTGGCAGCAATACACCAGTAATACATTAAATCGCCGTCTACCGTACAATCACGAGGAAAGTGGGCCTTAATAAGATGTGGAAGGGAAAAGAAAGCATATGGGTTTAATGCGATGTTCTGTGTCCCTAGAAGAAGGTGCCCACACCTCTAAGCAGCACTACACTAATCACACCTGAGCATTTTGCAGGTAGCTAACTCTTTCTTTACAAGCAAGATACTTCTGATCGGACTTCTGAAGACAGTTCAGATGCATGGATCTGGGGTGGGCAAGTTTTGTAATCGTAAACTAAGACCACTGTTGTCATGTATACAGGGCCTTTTGGCTTCAGTGAAATTCGTTCCTTAGGTTACACACGATTCAAGTCGATGAACGCATCTGGCAACCCGATTATCCGCGCGTTGACTGTATCCGTTATAGTACAACAATGAGTTATGCCGCTGCCGAGATATGCAAACCGATATCCTGATTATGGTAGTATGTGCAGACAAATGATCATCAAACAACAAAACGATGTCATCCGCATGATCTCTCTCTCCGTACGGTACGTAGCCTTCTGGTTCCTTGGAGTGTGCACTTAATGGTAGCGTCGATCACAAAATTGAACAACAAACTGAAGAGGGAAGAGACCTGAATCTTCAAACACAATTCATATTTCAGTATACAGCTTTGTTTCGATATTGCCTGCTAGTATCCACTGTTGGTGGCTGTCGTGTGTTGCGAGAGTTACACTTTACACAACTCTTTTGCATGTGCCTTTGTTAATTATAGAGAAAAAGTTCTTTCATTTTGTGTTCATTTTACCTCTAGCTTGCTCAGGAGCTACATTCCAATGGCCAAGTCCGCAGACCCTTTTGCCGTTTCGGCACTGTACGTCCATCGATGGGTCGTTACGTGTCATTTATCTTACGGATGCATGTTGCAGAGATAAAAACTGTTCGCTACCAAATCTTGTCGAAATTATGGGCGCGCTCGTTATCGAGCACTCTACGTGTAAGGCGGACTTATCCGGGTTTCTGCCACATCTAGCTGTTATTCGTGGATGCTTTCCGATGGGCCAACAGCAACTGTCTTATTGGGAAGAATATCCACTGGTGATTAGAAATACAGCATTGACTGCTATCGGCCTTCATCGGCTCCGTGTTCTGGGAAAACTACGAATCGCATTATGGGACAATCCATCTTTGTGTTATGTGAACTCAATTCACTGGGCTTCGCTCACACTTCATTCTTCGGAGATGGATACGAACATATCTCCAATCAATTCGCGGCATGCCATTTCATGGTTAGGCTTGAAACCGTTCTGTCTTGACGTATGCCCAAACTGGTGCCATGCTAAAGAAATGCAGCCGTCCGGATGCTGGTCGGATGCCGTATGTCAAACAGGTGGATAGCTCCTTTTTCCTCAATGTTTACCTTTCGCCATTTTTCATTTGACATCGTTGACATCGTTAAATCGCTTGGATAACATTTGATACTGTGCGTGGTTGGGCTAACTTCTGCGGACTATTTTTTCACATTGTGACCGAAATGTTTCACTTACGGAACCTCTTGTCTGTTTCCGAAACGCTCAGCCACACGAAGTCTTTTGTCTTCATTGGATCTCGTCAGTTTTGACGTACTGAGGCTGGTCATGTGACCTTTTTGGAGCGGTTTTGTGGTGTTGATTCGAGGTCCATTTTACTACTACTAACCTTTTTGGGGACTAATCCTCTCTAAATTCCTATCAAATCCATGTCCCATATCTACGTATCAGATCCTCCTTGGTGATCTCAAGATAAGGGACCTACTTACCAATCGTCAAGTTTTCGGCCAATTGAACAGCGGACTGGAACGAATGGCACATTACCTTACCTTTATTTCCCTCTCACATGTTTACGGCAGAGGCGCGAACCTTTGTCTATATCCCTCTACATTTAACGTAACCGTTATTATCCCTCAGTATCTGACCTACAAGGCGTCAACACAGAATTGAGACGTTTTCATCATGAATTGACCATTTTAAACCACTTTCATCATCATTGTGCCTGGTTAAATCATAGTAGGTGGAAATCAACTAGAATGCTATATCGACACCGTATATATGGCACTGGGTGTACGTGAGGCTGGGGTATTTTTATCAATTTTTGTATTGCAGTTTACTGTGTTTCATTTCTGTCCAGTCCATTGAAGCTGAATACCTCTTTGTCGCAGGATGTTCCGTAAAATGTACGAATACGAACTTGGCCTGCTACTCAGCCAATCCCAACCTATGCTGCGATCCAGAATGTCTTGCTGCTTGCACTGGACCCGGGCCTGATGACTGCGTTGCGTGCAGGCATGTATTTCATAACGGCCGTTGCCTAGCTGCCTGTCCTGGTGAATATTTACAGGTGAGAGTCCACTGGTGTTCAACTAACGTGTCAGTTGTATCTGGTTACCACCGCTATTTGTGATTGAAACACATACCGCTGAACGGTAACAGTTCCAGTAGTTTCACTCACTTAATTTTAGAATGGTCCTGGTCATCTGCTTGACGCCCTTCCTCAGGGGACGCCTTTAGAAGATACAAAAAAGGGCGCTCAACTTTTAGCGGGGTGATTAACTCAACCATTTTCATTTTGTTTCTGCAATCGGCCGGAGACAGGTTAGTTGCATAGAGATCGTTTTAGGTTTTTTGGAATACTCTGATCAGGATGTAGTAGAACTTTTACCTTACCCGGATAGTTTTCCCTTCAGGTGTATTTAACCCTAAGGCATGCTAATCCTTCGGCGTGGTGAATATGCATTACGGTGATTAGCTTCTGCCTTCTGCATCATTATGGATGAACAATCGTTGTGCTAACTACCCGACCTAACCGTGAGGCCCCTGCACACAAATGATAGTAGTGAGTGGAAGATTTACTACCAACAACTCATCAGGTATAACACCTGGTCGAATTAGCTATGAACATATTCAAACAACCAGACAACTAATGAGTGGTTAGATTGTTGATGGAGCTAACCACTGATCCAAGCTTAAAATTAAAACTTGATCGAATCCTTAAGAGTTCGGCTACATGATGCTTCATATTTAGACTCTTCGAATCGTCTTGAGGGGATAGGTTAACTTTTATTAGGTGGAAAGTCGTACGTTACTTTATTTAGACACGGCATACTGTTAATCTTGTCCTAGGATACACGACTATTGACGGCTTTGCTACAGAGCCATTGACTAAGAAACTTAATAATCTTCCTTATAGATTTGTAAGCTCATTTCGAACTTCGAAGGAACCAAACAGAGCTTCGTGTCACCTCTTGTTGCAATAAGCAAATTAACTTTGTTTATATCATAAATCAGTAGGTACTTATGCTACCGCTTGTTACTTTGGTGTAATTTCTCTGTCCTCGAATGCGCTTCGGTATTCTACATCACTTCTGCATAAAATATCAGGCTGTGTAGTGATGACCTTATTGTTCTTCCATAACTCTCCTCATTATGTCCCTTTCTGTTGTAACCAACTGCTGATTATAAGAATAGCCTTCGGAGTGAACTGAGTAAATATCGGGTCGCTGTAAGGATTGACGGATGTGTGAGCCAGTCAATGCGTGATCACGTGGAGTGGATTTCATCGTTTATTTTTTAGGAACATGTAAGAGCAAGCGATGGATGTGGAAGGGTTACAGGAGAATATTAGATAAAAAGATAGTTACTCAGGCTGGTTCCCCCGCTCGTGGCCGTGCGGGAGGTGGCGAGTTCCACTCTCCATTGAGATTTATGAGGTGCACACTGCTACTATTTTCCATTATGGAGTAAGCAGTGCTTCTCGGCTTTTTAGATGAGCGAATTCTTTTACAGTATTAAATATCCAGTGGCATGTGTAGTAGACCAACCTGGCGACTGCTATAGTCGGTACAAGATGGCAGCTTTTTCATGCATTTCTTCGGTAAAAGTATTACCTCAGGATTCTGGCTAAGATGGAGCACTGTTTGAACGCCCATCATTATGACGATGGAAACTTTAGTTTCTACGAATATATCTTTAAGCACACCGCCCGCTTTATGCTGCATCATACTTTTACCGTTGCTCTTCTTCTTTCTTGCTAAATGCTTACACAGCCCGTCGTCTTCTGTTTCCCCAGCTTCATAATCACCGCTGTATTTCTCGGGGGGATTGTGTCAACTTCACTGCTACTTCTGAAGCTTCACCGCTCATGTACTCCATAGAAGGCACTATGTGCGTCCCATCCTGTTCCTTGGGTTACGTACGATCTGCGCTGGGTGAATGCATTCCATGTCTTCGGGGCGAATGTCGTGACAACGGTACAATCTTGTTTAGCCATACGTTTGCTTCCTCCATTCCCACATAATATTGTCAAGACACACCACTTTAGACAAGATCTGATCAATTCGTGCTTCGCCGTGTCTTCCTAGTAGTGATCATTTTATTTTGTGGTGCACAAAATGTGATTGTTGGGTTCTTGGTGGCATTGTGACTAGGCGGACCACGCATGAGTCCCTAACGAGCAACTGGCTTCAACCGTCTCTTCCTCAGTTGGTTCGTTTGCACTTCTGCTGTTTGTGCTACTGAAAATTCACTAGTAGGGCGAAATTTTTTACCATGGAGGGACACCTACGGCCAATGTCACACACGGTTCGCAACTTTTACTCAAAATTACGTCAGTTGTTTGCATTCCATTGTTACTATTGTCCGACTGATAATGATTGTTGATGACCACTATTCTGTTGACGGTTAACAATTTTGCTGTTCTTTCTCCCCATACAGAATGTGGTCACGTGGTCATCTACAAAATGTCCGACTTGGATCAGGTTCGCGGTTGTTCATCGGTGATGTCACTGGTAATCAGTCTGGAGGAATGCTACGGTAAGGCTGTTGTGACTTCTTCGTACATAAATGTTCTGTAGACAGGCAAATGTGGACACTAACCACTCGTCGCCTGGCTGAGCCGTAAACTTGCAGCAAGCAGTGTAATTAGGAATCACTCTCTGAGGTGATTTTGAGTAGCAGGAGGACTTGAAGAAGTCCCCGGTCGTTTTGCTTCTTCGAAATGATTTTCCACTACACAGCCTAACAATGTGTGAAAGGTGATCATAAATTGCCACTGAACAACGCCAAGCTAATTGGTCTCGGCAAATCTGAATTCGTACGCTCTCCACAATATCAGCTATAACTAGTCTTGCTTGCTCACTTTGATATCCTGAATGTCCACCCAACCGGGCTTTGAGGTAGCCTTTGGACTGCGCATCCGGGTGAAGAACACCGCACACGAAAGATTCGCTCGAATATTGACGGCATCTATTCACATCAGTTAGTACTCAAATGGATGATTTCATCGTCATGGAGGCGTTGTCGGAGATGTGCAAGAGGCGAACTCTTAATCAATTGAAATAAATTTACGCGTTCACTTTCAGCTCTCACACCCAAACCGACCGCTGGTCTGATTGGTAAGTACTACCTTCTGAGCGTGCGCGTTGCATGTACCGAGATACAAGATACAAGATTACGCTCAGTTCATCTCTGCGGTCGACCGGTTATCTTTCTTTAAAACAAGAACTGCGGGTATGGGGTGGGTTGGGAAATGCACTTTCGCTAAAGGAAGCAAAGATTAAAATCAATTCATGCACCCCCCCCATTTAGGTCAGTGCGCCGCGGATGTACACGCTACAGCAGCCGTGCAGTCGAAGCGTCCTCAGTTCTCTTAACTGAAAGAACAATGTCACATTCGGCTAACATATTGAGTTAGCCATCATACCAACAACTACGGAAGCCTCTAGGTTGTCCGTACGATACCGACCAAGGCTGTAACCGATAACGAAACAGCTCTATTTTTCCTGGAGATTTTAGGTGGAACGTGGCAATTTCCAACTTAATTCCGATCGAAAGACATGGCTGTCTTGGGAAATAACCAAAGCATCCTTCATATCTTGGGATGAACTCTCCTTATAATGCATTTCCTGTTGCGCTACTAAAGGTTTTCTGCTTGTTAGTGGGTGCCCCGTGGTGAAAACTTATCAGTGCGCTGAAAGCATTACCTCCAATGAAGTTGATGCATATTAAGAAGTTGCTTACCGGGACGAGGACTACTGTGCTGCTCTAAAGCATACTCGTAAATGTCAAAACAAGGCAAGTCTCTGCGAACAAGGTCTATATTATTTATATGATGGCAGATTGAATATTTTCCATGTCTACTAGAGTAAATTCCCGGTTTGGCGTATGTGTTGCAGTAAACAGACATAATCAGGTGGTTTTCCTTAACCTTACATTCCCTTTGTCAGATCGTATAAGACGTCACCCCAGATGACCGAACCGCCACACGTTTTACCATGATTAGCAATCACCAGGTGAATGTAGCATGGTCAGCGGTGTGGTATTTTAGTTAAGTTTTTTTGACTTAGCGAAATACACTCGTCTCCAAGCTTATTTGTTGTAACAGGAGTTTCAGCTGAATCCGGCCGAAATTCTCTTTTATGATGTTCATCTTCAACCGAATTTGTTGCCCGAAGCCGCTTCACGTTTCGGTCAGTAAGATGTTCGAGAATTCGTGGTATATTTTCTTTGTGGAACATACTACTCATAGGGTTATTGTCATTGTTTAAAAGTGGACTATCGAGGAGATTCAGGGACCCTATATGTTTTGCGCTCTGTCAAGTTTTTAAACTTGCTCGCAACGCCACTCCGTCACTTGCCTGCATTGCGAATAGGAAGTGATTTCTTCTTCTGGCCCATGCAACTGATTGGTCGGGGAATTTAACAACCTGTGAGCAGTCTAGTGAGTATTCCTGCGTTTTCAGTTTACATTTACCGCTTTCTTCCTCACCAACAGTGGGTCAGAACATTTGACCAGACAATATACTACCGACCTCGCTAGATCCACCTAGGTCCACTACCATGAGAACGAAACTCTAGTGCATTGCTTTTTGACGACTGATCACACCCTTCCTCTTCATATCGAGTTATGTTGCTTAACTTCAAATATTTAGCCCTGCGTATCTTTTACTTTTCCATTTGTGTTTTCGAACGCTGCCACTCTCTGGGTTTGTCTGCTGGTGCGCAGCAAAGTGGGTGGGGAACTTTATTTCCTTGAGGACACAATTTGATAATCTATCGAGTTCAGGTCTATAGCAACGAAGGAACCCTTAGTCCTGTTGATTTTCGGATGCCGTTGTTCCATACTTCAGACACTTCCGAGGCCGATCTCTACGTTGCCTTCGAGAACTTACGAGAGATTTTTGGCAGTCTACGCGTCCTTCGTTCTGATTCCCTTTCTTCACTCAACTTTCTTCGCCATTTGCGTGCTATTCATGGATTGCCGCGAGGTGAAACGACCAAGGAACCCAGGTTCGTCGGGTCTGCATCATGGCTTTTCCATTAACCTCGCAGGAGTGAGGTCGTTTTATTCTTTAACAATTTCCAATAACTTCTCTTAAGACTGTGTCGGGAAAAGTAATACAAAGCTAGGTTTTTCGGTTAAGTGATCCTTTGTACTAGACGCTGTTGAGCCATTGAAGTATTTCTTATATTTTCTATAGTTAATGTGGCTTGGATTCCCAAAAACGCGAACAACTTCGCTTAAGGAGATCAATAGATATTATTCCGTAGTGTAATGTTTCGGGTTAATTGCATCCTGGTTGTTCTGATTTTTCTTTTTATGAATAAATTCATCTTTGCGTCCTCATTTCTGGCTCATAGACTTGAGTTGTGCTTATAAATCTACAAATTATAAGCTGATAAGCTCATAAATTTCATTTCCACTGGCACTTGATGATTCGATATGCACTCTTTGTTTGCTTCATCGTAATTGGTTCACTTTTACTATACGTTTAGTCCTATAGTTGATCTGAATCGATCGGAAAATGAATCGTTTTAAATATGTGTTCGCCTGACATTTGTCCTCTAGTGTCATTATGAAAATCTGTCAACATAGGCGATATGATTTGTCTGGCAATTCATCAGAGGGGGTTGCCTGTGAATAATATTTTTGATGTCATTTACTGCTATGCATATTCGTCGCAGTGGCCGCCGATACTTCGTAACCTTTTTTTACTTAACTTTTCAAACACTAAAACTGTGTTGTTTTTTAGAACAGCGTTGGAAATCGTGTGGAATCGCAGGCTCAAACATCTTTGGAACGTGACGGGATCATTAGCATCGGCGAACCGTATTGTAGTTCCGTTCGGATCAATGATGTTTTCACTGAATCAAAACTTGTGTCCGGAAGCCATTCGAGCTTTTGTGGACACATACATTCAAATGGATCGCCATCTAACGGCGCTTGAACTGGAGCTCATCTACAGTTCCAACGGAGAGACGGCTGTATGTAAGTCACTGTTTTCTCTGATAGACTACGATTGTTAGCCATAACTGTAATCCCTCATGAAACTCGTTTTTGCAGTTTGTTCGTGTAACCCTAAGGCACCTTTTGGAGCACTCTTTTGGAGCTCTAGGCTGTTGTACATATCTGCGGTCCTCGTAGATTGCTATTACCACTCAGTTCTCACTCATAGTCTTTCTAAGAACGTGTCGCGATAATTTTCAGGTTTGTTTGAGGATTCTGGACGACTTGTTTCAGGCAGAAGAGTTCAGCATTACTCAATCTCGTTGAAACCAGGATTTGTTCACTGTAGTAGATGTTGCTGCTTCCGCCTCTGGAACCAGTTCTGCTCGCGACCTGTCAGCAGCATGCACAGTTTCGCGTGGCTAGTAACTCGAGTTAAAACGGTTGGGTATTGACTGTCATCGGTTATTAATGGTTAAACTAGCAATGGGGGAGGAACCCATAAAAAGCGACTCAATAAAGTTGATATTGTAAAGTGACTCCCTTTATTTATCCTGTCAACGTTTTGTTTGATTTTCGCCAGATTGACCACTCTCTACAGTTGACCAGTTTTTTTCAATTACTTCCACTTCTTTCACTTTATTCATTGCATTGGATCCCAATTTTGGATTGTCTCGAAGAGAGGAAAATGAAAGATACTTAGCTTTTGTTTGATGTACAGCATTTCTTATGTTCCTAACTCAGGTTCACCTCAAATGATTAGTGTGTACCACGTCTCCACTCAACAACACAATATGCAACTCATAATCGATGCACCTACCTGGAGTGATCCTCGTCAAGTCCTACCGCTCACACTTCATTACCGCATTGCGTAAGTCCCAATTCACTCTGTCCATTTAGATTGCCTTGATGGCTAATCGTCTCTGTTAGGCCCTCGAATAAGAAAGTCCTGGTGTAGCTACATGAAAAATATTCAGTTTAACCTGTACTTAACCCCCCTTAAATTTATCTTGAACCTTGGACAGCTTGATGTTTTTTTCTCAATGAGTCTTAAAGTGTTTTACATGCATCACTATGTTTACGGAAAATAAGCCCTTTTTCTGCAGTCCACGATACTGTTTCCCATCATCCGCGATCTAGGTTGCAGTCCTCCAATTTTTTTCATCCTCGTGCTGTGGGTCTCTAATATGAGTACCTTGGTCGACTCTATCAAGTAATGATTCGTACTGCTAATTCCGGCCATCGCCCGAAAATTGCCAACAAGTGGGTGCTCTGAATGAGTATTCTCAGGTGTCACCATGTTCCACTAAGATTTGATTGGAAGGGCATTGTGTGACTTGATTATCACTTTGTACAATATGGTTTTCATTTCCTTAATGAATTCAGCGAGGTAGTATCCACCTGACATTTTCACTTCACACCTAAAATACCCGCCAGTTCCGAGTGTGATCACCAAGCGGCCTATTTATAAGTGACCAACAGTAATCTGCTGGCTCCAAACAGACATCCACTATAAGCACTAGGCTTGACTGTCAGCCATCCTTTTATGATCTTGCATTTCAGTCGCCGTGCCAGTAGTCTGCCGTGGAGAGAATCGATCTGTGCAAGTGGGTGAGTCAGTTTACGAGTCTTACTTGCAGCCTTCACCGTAATCCTGTTTTCAGTTGAACTTACTCAACTTCATCCATTTGTTGAATATGCTTTTCTGACCCTTCTTTGTCGTGAGTGCGATTTTCCGGGATATTAGTGTGGTTGGTGACTTATAAGAGGTCCACAATAAGCGTATGTTCGCCAATGAGCAACGAAATGTATATTTATATGTTAGATCCCTTCAGGAAACCTTTCACTTTCTTCTTACTTCTGTAATATGGCTCAGTGGTTAGAGCGCGAATTTACTGACCGGAAGGTCCCGACCTCTGCCTCTCGACTTCCCCTGTCTAGGCTTGGGCGACCTTGCAGTATCCCAGCCCTCGTGCTTCCTTCGGGTGGCATGGCAGTTAGGCACCGAAAGGGCGTTACAGCTGAACGATTTTTTTAATATTAATACACACTATAGTCTTTCAAGTGACTTATTCTTGAACCTTCCTGGGTCAGACTATATGTGTTGTTTTCTAGGGGCGTACTCTTATGAGGAGGCCCTAACAATAAGTGTAATCTTTAGGTGGCCGAATGAAGGGCTATTTTCCAGAAGTGCTTCCTGAAGATGGGAACAATTTTAACTTAAAGTGGATCTTCCTGAAACAGTTTATTGGACAATTATGGCTTCCTCTTGTTTTTCACCCAATCTAGATGGTTCATCCGTGAACCCATATGCACTGTAGTAAAGCCACCCAATCACTCCTCAGCTATTGCTTCACCGATTGTATCGGATAATCATACAGGTGGTGGCCAATTCTACTGTCGTTTGGATCAACTTAAAGCTGCCACTTTGTACGAAGCATTCATTGAAATTAAGACAATACTCAATCGTGAAGGTGCGTCAAGTCCCTTGTTTCGTTTCAACACACTTCCAAACAGTAAGTCTTACTTTGTTTTCGGAAAAGTTTGGTAACAATCGGTGGATTTATTGCTGGGCAACGTTTCGCTTTTGACACAAAAGCTTCGTCAGGCCAAGTGACTAGGTTACGAAGTTGGTCGAGATTTAAGGCGGAAGGAGAACCAATCAGTTAAGTCAAGCTAATCTGTGTTAGGTGTCCGCCTAGGGATTTTGTGTATTAGGGTGGGTCACCAAGTGTTAAGTTGATGGGGAAACCTAAATGGATTTGGGTCGAGCTTAGGGTCTAGTGCTTCTGGTTCACGTGATGAACGTCGTTTGCACTTTTCGTCCGTCTGTGTGGATGAGCTAGTGCTACGATAGTTGCGTAAGGAAGAGGGATTCTGTGACTTTTGATCGGGTTGGGATTTCCACCCCCTGTTTTTGCTAATGATTCTACGCGCATTGACAACCACGCAGTCACGTGTCAACTCGGTTTATCTAAGACCGCTCTCCATACGCTCGCCAGTTTCACACCCTCAATTCTATGCACGCTGTGATGCTTGGTAATTTCCACCGCCTCGGCTATCAGCCGCTGTGGTGTGAATCGCAGTCGCGGTCTTAAAACTTCTTACTGTCTTACCGTTTTCCCAAGTTCAGAACCCCAGTGGATGAATTTCGCTGTGCTTACATTTATGTTTCCTTTCGGATAGGATACGTGGAGCAGATGGTTGTGGCGAGTGAGATACGAAACCCTTAGGTCTTTCCTAGGTTCGGATACAGCTATTGCCTCCCGGTGGTTGGGTTTGCAAATCGCTCTCAGGTTGCTGTGTTTAGGCACAAAGCCGAACAAGCAAATTTTATTTGCATTTAATGGCTGGTTGTATTTCAGTGAGACCAACGACCATGCTGGTAGGTCATCTTAGGTGAGTTTTAATCTTGGTTTCCAGCGTTTCCTTTTAGTTGTGCCTCTAGTTTCTTTAAGGCGCATTCATTCAGCGCACCACAGCCCTAGAAACCAACGGGCTTGCTGCACCTCTTGCAAGGCTGTGCACCGACAGTGGCACTGTTTATTACACAAGCTACTACGGAACTATCAGTAGTTGTTATCTAGGCTGTTAGGACGATCAACCGTCCAGTAGGGCCGATGACACCCAACACGATTGTCACCTGAACGCCGACAATCTGGTGAAATATTCATTTGATTTGTCATAGGTTTCGTCTTCAGTGTTTTCTATAGAAGGGTGTTTCCGCTAACTGTTTTCAAATGCGCTCCATTCAGTTGGTCTCTTGGTACTACTGGTTAATCTTTTGACATGATGCACTAAACCGAACCACTTGTTATAAACATTCACCTGATTCACGTGCCTACTTGTCTAGTGGGCTCTGCGTGCTATTAGAAGCATAGATATGGCATATTCATCTGTCACTCGGGATGACGGATGGTACCTGATGACCCTTCACTTCCTCTCTTTCAGAAAGGTGACATGAATAAGCTTAATGTCACGCTCTCGATTTTTGGTTAGCTGTTACATCGAAGTAAATTTACTCATCTAATACCTAAACAGGGGGTAGTAATGACTTTCAAACAATGCAGACCATATTTACTGCCAGCCAATGACCTATATCCATCTCCACTTCACTCTGATTACAGCAGTTTTGCTGCTGCTCCGACGTGATTCTTCTGATTATTCCACCGGAACCTAGTTCGACATTAATGGGTTCACTTCAGTTTCACTTAAGCTGTACTGCCATCACACTACTTCAAGGTCAATTCTGTGATCCCAACAGTGGTGGTGTCATCAAAAACCGATAAAAATGACATCTATCGCGTATACAAGTCGTACTTGTCTCGGGAGTTCAAATCGCCTTTTTTATGTTATCCTCCTCTTTCAGCCCCTTCCGTTCCTCTACTTCTGTCGGCTTATCCTACTGGACCGTATACAGTTCGTTTGAGCTGGTCTCCACCTGCTGATCCAAACGGAGTTATTATTGCTTATCAGATATGGTACCGTGCAGTGTCGGTTGAAATCAGTACAGAGCTGCAACGTCGAGCGCAAACTTGCACTAGTGGTAAGGGGGTTCATCTTTTGTTCCCGGTTTTACTCAGTAGCCTTCTCATACTGATCCAGCTCGCTGGTGTGCTATTTCTGATCGTTCACTAATTACCTGTTTGCTATTTTCAGTGTTTATTTCTTTGAATGTATCCTTTCATCTTTCAGAATCAACTGCTTGCTCGATCACTTGGTTTGAATGTTCCCCGTGCGTTTTTTCCCCAAAACGAGGCACTGTGTCGTTATCAGATCGGTTTATCAGGGACGGATCATTTCTGATGTCTTTACCAGAGCAATCGCGCGTTTATTCAAGCTCATCAGCAGTCCACACAGCTCCGAGCACATTGCAAAATACACTCATTCGCGAGTTAAGATAGTGTTTAACGGGAAACTCAGCTGAATCCTAGGTGAATCTCTCTTTGCTGTTCTTCATATTGTTGACAGAAACCCTGGGATGAAACCGGTCGTGGGCTATCGATGTTTTCAGCACTTTTATGGATAGTGTGTTCTTCGATAAACCTCAGAGCATTATCTCTTTATGAATGAGATCAAAGTTTACAGCTCACTCTATAGGTCCCATGAAAAGGAAACGGTTCGGCGCAATGTTTGTGACTGTTAGATTTGATTCCACGGGACTCAAACCCCATTTTACTGCTGATTCTCTGCTGTTCGTAAGCGTGTCGATTATCCATCAGGTTTGAGTCTGTGGTGTTTCTGTATTTTTTGTCTTTCTTATCCGACTGAAACAATAATCGGTCAGGACAGTTTGCTTGTTGCCTACTCAGGCCCTGACGTAGCACCGGGTATGGGACAACTAGATATTCCCGGCAGATCGGCTTGATCTTGTGTAATAGTCGGACAGTTTAGCTATCGGTGAGCGGTATGGAGCTAAGTTTAGTTTTGCTTACAACTGTAGCTTTTAGAAGCCTACAGACCGTTTGATTGGAATACGGCTCTATGTATCTGAATTATGTTGCAAGCTTCGTCACAAACTGTACGTCAGTACTCACATTTGTGCTTAGTGGCTATTTTGTCAGCTGCAGTGCGGTGGACCTCGGTTTCAAATTATATATGCAAGTGCTCGAACTGGTCGCCGCTCTCGGACATCTCATCAGATTCATATACGCAGGGTTATCTACACATAAAAAAACCTTGTCACGACATCCACAGAAGCCGACTGGTAGTGACGTTACTGGTCGCCGGTGAACTAGGAGTCGAACGGCAGACGATATACGGGAGTTCGACCATGTATTTTTTGCTAAAAGCGAACCGTATCTAGCCAAGAATTTCATGTATTTCTGTGCCAGCTTGATTGATAGCACGGATTTGATTCCATCGTCCCTAACACTGGCCACCGTATGACACAACGGACTGCCGAACAAAATGACGCAACAGCCGTAGCACGCTATTGAAGATTCATGTGTGTTTGAATGGAGATGCGGTGTTTCAGCTTCTGTTTGTAGCAAGGGCTTAGATTTTTGCAGATGATGAAAGCGATCCTTATAAAGTTGTGCATGGCTGTCGTACTAAATTACCTTACCAGCAGCTCCATTGTATGATTTTCTGCAGTTACGATATGGGTACTAATATTTGTTCAAACGGACTACCTGAATGTCCTCCTACACACAAACCACCCACAACTAACACCACCTTGAGCGTTCATCATGAAGAGAACTACTGCATATTTGTATTGATGGATCACAATTCCCGTTAGTTTTTCGAATTTTCCGAATTGATACATGCTGGAGACAATGAGTTACTGGCGTGCAGTAAGTTCCATCTAGCTCGTTCATTGTTTGCCGTTTTCAGAAGTAATGCAAAGTCCTGCAGAAGATAACCAGCGTGTATCTACGGAAGGCGAATATACTGCATACGTGGACGTTAGCAGTGTGTCTCATCAGAGTTGTACCTCATGTGTCTATATGTGTCGTAGAACTAATTCTCAGCCGGAAAAATCCACACCAATAGAACGTACCAATCCTTTTGCACAGCTAGAGCGGATTCTTTTTGAAGACCGTCTACAAAATTTCCTCCTCTCACCTAAAAGGTAAGCTTGGAACCTGTTGTCCGGGGTTTATCTTTATTTTGTTTTTTGTGTGTGTGAATTTGATACATTGTAGCGGTTAAAATGGATATGTTTTAACAGAGCTGCGGAGTTCTATGTATGAGCCAAGTCGCTTGAGCCTCGGAAATGTTTTTATACGCCTGCAAACTTCAGTGCTTGTCTGAACCCCAGCCCCCAACACGTCGTTTTACGGTTAACGTTTGTGTGTGTACCCTTGTGTAGAAAACGGTCCTTAAACCGGTCGGTACAGGAGTGTTCACTCAAATCACTAGGTATCTCAGGATACATCGGGATCAGCGATACAACCCTCGTTTTATTACTGAGTTGGACAACACCTCCAAGCTCACTTAAAAATTTACTTTCCCAGCGGTCGAGTTCGGATGATTTGAATAGCTCCTTGATATCAGCTGTGATGTGTACTTACACCAAGGTTTCACCTAATAGGCACAGAAAGGGCTAACTGAAGCGCACAAAGTCTAGCTTCTAGCTCATTTGTAACATTTGGGCGTAGGTCCCACGCATCTATCTCCAATCCGCTCGAACCATCGATATCGCTTTTTCCCTGTTGCCATGCCTACGCATCTTCGTTTAACCCTAACTTAACCTTTCCTTTAGTCGTTGTTGCTATTACATAGCTTCTTTTCGAAACCCATTTCCACTATAGTCGTGATTCGATCCACTACCGACGTCATCGCGATACATCGAATGTGGAACGAACGGATGGTAAGATTCCCTCAACTTCGGTTACCAATGCTCATATTATTTTCGTTAAGTGGATGTGAAGTCATTGTGTACGTGTTTTCTACGTAGTTAATCCGAAGCAGTGGCACCTGAAAAACGGATATTATTACGTGCATGTGGGATGTTTGATCAATCCTTGTGTGTCTGTATGTTGCTTCTCTCTGTTTGGTGAGCATCTATGTTCTGCATGTCTTTTGTTTTACTTTAGAAACCGCAGTCGTCACCAGGTTTGGAGAATGTCATAGGAAAGTGTGCTTCTAAAGGAGGTTCTGTATTTCTGTACCATAGCGGTGAAACATGAAAATGTTTCAAAGGGAGGATCGGTATTTCTGTAACATGGGTCAATATGGGCTATCCCAGTCCTCCTCTTCGTCATCGGTCCCAATTTCTGCTTCTTCTTGTATTAAATGTGGTCCGCTGTACGCAGGTGAACAGAATATGTCAATGCATTCCCCTCGGTTTTGTGAACACCGTGTTCGACAATGCCATGGTTCGGTTTTCTGTTGTAAATCACAACCAATCACACAGTCCACGTAGTCCTGATCACATGCCCAGTTGCAGCTACGTTGGATGACGATTCCCTGTACACGAAATCTCAAGCACCAAACTGTTAGCAACAACACTGGAAGTAGTAGAGTGATCTGTATTGGCTGAAAGTGAAATAGTAATAATAAATAGTCTTTCAGCTGTAACTCCCTTTTCGTGTCTAGCTGCCATGCCGCCCGAATGAGGCACGAGGGCTGAGATACTACCAGGTTGCCCAAGCCTAGACCGGAGCAGTTGGGATGCCGGGGTTGAGTTCGAACTGCGGACCTTTTGTTCAGTAATTTCGCACCTGAACAGCTAAAGCTAACAGCGAACGGTAATATAAAACATCTAGAACTTTTTCCTAGGTGCCTACGGAGCAAGATCAACGTGCAATGCTCGATAAAAGTGCCCGCTGGCCACTCACCATTTTTATGCAAATGAACGTACCAACGCTCGTACACACCGTGGCAATATCGCAAGAATGCTCGCGTTTTTCACAATAACCCCACTCCTAGTGATTGAGGCTTTTATTAGTACGCGACAGATCACATCGGAAAACAACCCCAAAACTTACAGAGGGGGTACTTCAATCATGTGATACGCAAACACTTCACACCATCAAATGTTGACTTCTGTCGGACTGGTGAACTTGGAATCCATTTGAGTACTCTTGGATTATACTAACACATCAAATGTGCAGAGCTGCAACTATTTATGACCTTAAAAACTGAATGGGTGAAACAGAAATGGATCAAAATGTAATCTACATGCCTGTCTGCCACATACTGAAGTGAGGCTGTTACGAAAAACCGCAGCCTGTCCACGAAACGTCATCACAGAGTAGTCTCACAATTTTGCCGCGCCTATTTGTCGTTATTTTTATTTACGTGCCAGATGACTGAATCAGTCCTGTGAATTCTGGGGATGCTTTTCCATGACATACATCAATTAGTCGGTGAAAATCATTCAGTTCCAGCCACTAGGAGCTCTGTCACCCTATCCCCCGTGCAGTTAGAGCTGCTGTTGAAACGAACCGATAAGCATTGGGTCTAGTAAACTAATACTCGTCATACAGTCCTATGTCGGTTCCTACACATTTTTCAGTGGACGAATGTCTGCGGAGGCAATATATAACCATAAAACATTGGACAGACAGCGTTCGGTAAAATTGTGTTGGGAAGGATTCTACACCAAAACTGCCTTAACGTTCGAAGTTAGGCGCTACTACTGCCAGTAAGCCTAGCTCGCAGGTGATTGATCGGAAGATCGAGTTGCTAGCATAAAGGAGAGATCTGGTGGGTCGAAAATGTGATCCCAACAGCCAATCGTGTTTCAGTATCCGCTGGATGCCAATGCAGTGTCCAGAACGTGTCCGAATTCCCAAAATGTCTTGGTCACATAAAATTTAAATATGACACGCTGACACAGTTTTTTGACCTGTTCTTTGGCGTTTAATACACGTCATGTACCCTTGGTGGTTCTGCAGGAAACGCTTGCCCGGAAGGATCGGACCCATAACCGAGCCGAGGCATTACCACAACTAAACACAGTCCGTTAGGTCTCTGAAGTCCCATCGGTGGCGTTATTCAAGGGCTAATCGAGGCTCGCACTGTTGCTCGTAGGATCAGTGAAGTTGCTTTCCATGCCCGACGAAGCAGTTGCATATGCTTACCAACCCCATTTTATTCACAGGCCACTGTCGGAATAGAGGCTCTTCCAGATTAGTCTAAGACATGCCGCGCAAGCAAAATCGCTCTCTCGGGCTGCTCATCGAGGTTGTGTATTCTTTCAAGTTTTACATTCAACATTATGGAAAAGTCACATCGGCCTAGGAAAACGCAGGGCTTTTTTATCTTCACGGTCACATTTACATCATCTGCATCCATCAACCCCGAAACCCAGTTGTCACGCAGTAGGTAGTCGGTTTACTCCGTATATCTAAGGTACACAACACTCCAACTCCGTGTACGGACGCTTGTATGTTATTCAGCAATTGTTGAGCGTTTTGTCTTTTATTCACTGATCTGGCACAAAGTAACTTAAAACTGAAGAACACTGGAGTGTTGAGAAGTTGTCCACTTCGCCCTCCCGGAAAGTAAACTAGCGATATTATTTCCTCTAATCGACAATACCCACACGTTTGGACAAATCCAGTAGCAGCATTGATGCCCGTTTACTTCTCACTTACCACCTCTAGACTCGACTGTGATCGGGTTATCGGCCATGTGAAACGATCATGATTACCGTCAAAAGCATAACATCAGTGTTCAGCACCGATGCTTCACTGCCGTACTAATGGAGTGGAGGGAGGTGGAAGAAAAAATGTGGGAGAGAAAGAAGGCAGACATCAGCATTAGGCTGTTTTCGCTCTCCCGCCCTGCTGTATGCAGTAAGTAGGACAAGTGACGGCCTGTATAGCATGAGATTATTTGTAAGTTTGCAGTTCATAGTTGTACGTGGGCTGGGATACTGCCATCATGCCCGGACCTAAGCAGGAGCACGATCAGGGTCCTCGACCCAGTCCATTGGCTCAAAAGGCTGGCCGCAAGGTAGCGGTGTTTGGCGGGGAGTGCAAGTGCATTTTTTAAAGAACAAGTCGCCACACTTTTTCCGATCCCCAAACTGGAGAGTCAGAAGACTGTTTTGGTCAGACCTCTAACCATTGACTAATCTGGAATGAGAGACTGCAAATATCGCGCGGGCACTTCCCCAGTACGGTTCAGTGGATCACAGACGCACATGAACCGTCACACCACACTAACATCCAAATTCTTCGTGGCGAACGTGAGACGATACGCCGAACGGTGGAATTGCTAATCCATGACTCCATAACTAGCTCTTCCTGAAGAGCGACAAAGCTGTTTTTATTACTGGACTTTAGTGGTGCGTTCAATAAGCCTGTATCACTCCTCTTTAGGCTCCTAAATTTAGAAATTCGGCGCGAAAATGAAGCAGTTATGCGACACTCATGATAACTCTGAGGGAAAACAGTACCCCAGCTCGATTACAACCTCGGAAACAAGCAAGCCGATCCCGTAACATGACAGAGAGGAGGACGAAATACAACAGTAACGATTACTGGAATAGGTTGTCGCCGGTGATTTGCAGAACTCAAACAAATTTTAAGGCATGTGATATTGTTTGTAATGTGCACCCACTTTGACAGGAGAGACTACGGAATGACTGCGTTCTGTAGCCTTGCTGTTCCTACTGCCTTGTTCACACTAATCCGGGAATCGCGATGCGCCAGACATATAGCTGATTGAATGTAAGCCAACTCAACGTTTTCAGAACCAACAACTCGCTGCCCTATTTTGGTTTTCCGATGAATGTCTTCCAAAGTAATACATTTCCTTGTAATTCCAGCGTCTTTTTTTTCCCGCAACCATCTCCAAAATCCTACTTTTTATCGGTCATACTATGGTTGTTTCAAAAGGGCCACCGGGGAATCCAATTCGAAGTGGTCTCCAGTCGGGTGGTTGGCAGACTGCATCGCTGAGTTTTCGCACAGTTGAGTGCGGCTTGATCTAGTCGGTTTGTATTCTAAGTAAAATCTTTTTATACAATGATCCTTCATTGTACAGCTAACACAATCCTAACCCACAAGAGAACTGCCTGTTTCTCCCTCCAGAATTTGATCATCCACCTAGTTTGATCAGATTCACCAGCTTTTTTTCGATGTTGCACTGCTGTACTTGTGCCACTGTTTGAGAGGAGTCTATTGATATTTGAGTCAGTTTTTGCTACGATGTTGTCACAGTGGGAAATAAATTTAGACAGTTGCCGATGGGGAAGTATAAATGGGGTCACAGAGACTTACGAGTTTCCTGAACCAAAAGTGCATCTCTTATCGGACACGAGTGGATCTCCCTAATAATGCATTTTCCCACAACAAGCTGATAATGTCTCTGTGGTTCACTTATCCTTCTGGCTTTAAAATCGTTATGTTCATTGTTGCCCAGTAGTTGAGCAGCTTTTGATTTAACTGACAGTACTCCGAACCAATGGCTACCTAACTCTGTCCGCTGAGCGATTAAAAAACAATTGGACAGATTCCTGGCGTTGGTTAGAACGAAACAAGTAACCAGCATCAAGCTCGCACTCCTCCGGTACGTCCCAAGATAGAGACGTCGTGCGATCCTTCCGTTATGCGATGTTTAAAGGTGAGATTAATTTATATTGCCTGGAAGATGGAGCAGAAGTTTGGAACGAAACATACACCGACCAGTTCTTATTGACGATATCAATTCTTTTGACTTTCATGGCCGTAAATTGTGTTCGTTAACGAGTGAGGTGGAACCTCGCTTGATCTTCGGATAGATGCGTAGTTAGGGCGCGAGCTTACTGACCGAAGGGTCTGTATTTGGAACCGAAACTCCGCATCTCGATTGCTTTACTCTAGGCTTAGGCAACCGAAAAATATCTCATCTCTCGTGTTTCCTTCGAATAGCATAACAGCTGTACACCAAAAGCGTGTTACAGCTGAACGAAGTGGTAAATCTAGGAGATACTCATCTGCCAGGGCCAATCTTCTGGTGGGGCTAATTGGCTTAGGTTTCCCGCTTTACGAAGCAATTTTGTATACACATGTTACAGTTTCGCTCATTACTAATAAGCAAACGTTACAATTGAACCAATAGTAATTCGGCTGGTATATGAATTTTGGTTTCTCTTACACGATTTTTTGTTCGATGTGATTCTCAGTGGCTCTTTCGTGTTTCACGAACGTACTTAAAAGTTTATTACTCCTGACAACAAACAATATTTGACAATATTTGACCGCTGCTGTGTTATCTACCGTAAATCGCAGTTGTTTCCGAATGATCTTTCTTCTACCCATGGGATACAGCTTGTTGAGGAAGGTTCTCTGTTTGTTGCACTTATCACAGCTTGCGAGTGAAAATCTCGATGCGAACGATGTAGGCCCTCATAATCTGCAGTCAGTGTTAAAACCAGGATAACCAAGGTTGCATACCACAAATACCACAGACTACTACAACGTAATGCAATGAGTACTTTTTAGTATTCAATACATCCACTAATATATTAACTGATCGTGGTACTTACTTGCATGTTGCCTTGTTGACCTGGCTGGGTGCGTACACCGTGCAGATTGTATATATATGCATAGGTTTCAATAAGCACTAACCACGTGCCCAAATTTACAAGTTGCACATTATCTCGTCCGTGCTATCCATCCCTGGACTATATTTTTTCCGATCTCACGTGGTGCTTTTCGATTTTGTCGAGGTATGTTTGTCCTTGTCTTGTCCAACGCGCTTGATTAAGTAGAACGTCGCATTTTCGTGTGGAGCGGTTTTTACTGGGTGGAGTGTCCGACACCGTAAGATAACTGTGATTTTCGGATCTCAGCATGGATGGAATGAATCAGTGGCTTAATCAACCGACTGTCGTTCGCCTACGTGTGTTCATTTCTGGGTGTTAAGTTTCATCTCATTTTACAACACTACCTGCCCTTTTTGTTAAGCAAATTTTGGCAAGTTAGGATCTCCTCATCACTATTGTGGCTCAGTCCTTCCGGTTCCGACTTCAAAGTGCGTTCTTACCCGTTCTCGAATCGGACTTGGCAGATAAAATGTCATTTTCTTGTTCAGTGATATGTTACTTCTTAGTCAGGATGTGTTTCAGTGCATTTCATCGGTTGCATGACTTTCGTTTATCGATTATCTGGTTGGACTGGAAGCTGACGAGTTGGAGGAGGAGACGCAGTTCCCTGGCCCCGAAGGCAAGTGCGTCCCTTGGCTTGCACAGCAAGGAGAGCGTATGGAGTGTTGTTTGGCTGCACAGTAGCTTCCCTTCTCCAACCGGAATCCAAACTCGAAGCTCACACTAGGAAAAAACTACACCAAAGTTTTTTACATCAAAAGACTGAAACAACCGATCCACTCTTCCCCAGGTTGGCAATCTGTAAATTACCCTGGCTTGACCTGTGTCACATCTGCAGAGGAGTGAAATAGTTAAAGCTGTCTGTCTGAACCACTAAAGTAGTGAATGTGATTTTCAGCCACAAAAAATCTGAACCTAGATGGGCTGAAGTGCTGCTAGTAAGGACTATGAAAATAGGGATTTTGGATAGCTCTCTTCCAGTTAGGATTGTATTCTTTGCTGTAGGTGAAAAGCAGCAACCTACATAAAGTGTAAGATGAAATCCTGTTGTCTGCTGACTACTTTTATCAACGTCCCCATCTCAGGAACGAGTTAGAGACATTATCTCATCCAAACAGTGTATTCATCTTCCCCCGTCTAGCTGGCAGAATATTAGCTTCTTTCGGTATATTCCAGTGTTCAGTAGCATCTGGAATCTTAACTTGATTGAAATTTTATTGGAACATGTGGTGGGACTGTGACCTAACTGCTTTTGAGGTGATCAAATGTAACACACTGTTGATAATGTGATCAAAAGAATCTTCGGCCGTGGCATTGTGGTTACAAAGAACAGACAGAGGCCAGGATGTTTTCCTTGCTTTTATATGATGAACAATATCGTGAACGAATGATTCAATCATGTCTCACATCAACACAATCTCAGTTTGTAATAGGGCGTACAGTAAACTTTGTCCGATCTTACGTTCAAGTGCGAATTATGGTTGATGCAAATTGGGGGACCACATACACTGGTTAAGCCTAAGAAGATCGAAACTGGTAGATGATCATCGAAAGGATCTTGTAAACCCTATGTGTTGTGGCGAATCTTGGGGAAATCCTTCTTTATCTGAGCTATTGGCCCAACTGGATTGTGACGTGTCTCCTGCACAGCACAGTCTATTAAGAAATACCGTGAATGAGAGCTTCAGTTGAGTCTTATGTCAGCAGCACGTCGGTTGCCATATGGGTGTTTGACTCCGCAAAGGCCATTATGTATATTGTGTCCTTGGTACTTACTTTTAATGATGCGGATTTCTTGCTCCTCACCCCCATGGGAAATACATTTTTCATTAATCTCTTGGCTTGACTAAATTGTTCCCTAATTTCCGTTGGGGAGGGACTGAAAAAGCTGATTGCTTTATGGGGATTTCGCGCATCACATACCGTACTCGATCAGTTCTGACTTGTTGTCGTCGCTCTAATGCACAGTCCTTCCCATTACTGGGACCACTGCTGGAGCCAGGTAGGCTATCTCTCTCCATGGCTGGTTTCTAATAGTGCCTATATTCAGACGTTTCCTTGTTTGCTTTGTGGGAGTCGTCTTTTGCCGTACGGATGTAAATGTTCCTCGCTGTCTGTGTTTCCCCCTATCTTTGGCAGTTGATTCATGTATTGAAGCCTGTGTCTCGCTGTTGTTATTATTATTACTACTGGTTATTCTTCTTTGCTCTTCTTAGTTTGTGGGAAACGCCATGATCTTTGGTTGACAGAATGGGATTTTTACTTAACTCTTCACGTTGGTTTTATCGCTGGCTTTCACTTCTTGCAGAGACTAACGCATCTTGTTCCCTCTTCATTGACAGACGTCATGTCTACCAATGGTCGGCTGCCAACACCGTTCGCGTATCTCACTGCGCCCCTGCGATACGATGACTCACCTCCTCAGTTCATCCGACTTCCCGCGTACCCCACTGAGGTGGTCCTCACTGGGTTGAATCACTACACGGAATACTTGTTTGGCGTCTCTGCTTGTCATAATCCGCATGACGAACTTGGCCATCCTCTTGTTGACGTAAGACCTTTGCAAATTGCTGCAATGCTCCTCTGCATTTTCTTGCTTTTTCTGAGAATCAAAAGTGGTGACACTTGCTTTGTGAAAGGTTTACAAGTTTCCGGTTTGGAATATTAGAGCTGTATGTTAAGTGGACCAATCGTTCCCGAAATTACTCTTCTCTGGGATTACCGACCTAGGTACTAAGCTTCTCAGAGCATCCCAACAACCCTCAAGTAGATTCAGTACACACAGCCTATCTCTTCGTAACAGGTGACTGTTGTATGGATACAAATTACTGTTAAGCTTCTGAGTGGCCAGCGGCAAATTGAGTTGACGGATTCTCAGAAAAGCGGAGCATACTGCTCAGTGAGAACCCAGCTCACTCAGGCTTATTAAGACCCGTCGGGTGGACGTAAGTGGGTGGGATAGCTCACCTCCTAATCCACTTTTAGACTGTTTCCCTGGGGACCGCGCATTTACCCACCAGTTTATACAGTTTGTGAACATGATCTTCAGTCCAACAAGCCGTTAAGTCACTCAAGTGGTCGTTTAACTGCAGATGATTGGTCGGGGAATCTGATAATTACGAGGCTAAGTTTCGTACCGAAAGTGCGATGAGCAGCTTGCTGTGGTCCGCCTTAAAATGCCCTTTTGGGACTGGCTTGCAGGAGTGTTTGTTCATTTTTACCACTTAGGTCGCCCGGCCGTGTCAAATCTGTTGTTTGTCTTCAGTGGGATTTTAGCTGAGCGATACTCAAAGCGTCATCGAATATGCTTTTGGCACCGCTTCTTTGTTCAGACTCCAAGGTTCGGTCCTCCACAGCTCCATTAAAATAGGGTTTCGACCTGGAAAAATTGACCATCATGCAAGTCCTCAGGGACCTAAATCAAATTTCTGTTGTTCAACCCTCAAGTAACTGCAGTCTTGACTGTGGATGAATTTGAAAATTCAAGTAAACTTTTTTGATGGTAGAGTCACGGCCTTGTTGTTTTCGTCTGATTTTATACTTTTTGTTTGAACTTGGCTTTCAAGTCTTCGTCACCTTGACTTCCACCGTTTTTTATATTTCAGAAACCAATGAATGAGTCTATTTCTGTCCCTTGGTGTAGTGCTCCTGCCCTAGTCCCTCAAAGGACCAAAGCAATAGCTGAGAAAGACACCTTAGATACGTCATTTATTAACGTGACCGTCAGGGACGTTTCTGTTGCCACAAATCAAAAGACGGTCGACACGCATTATAATTCACGACCAACTCAAGAGTCGTACTCATTGTCCAGTACGATACATCCTCCACTGGTTTTCTCCCACGTTGAGTTTGAATGGCTTAGTCCACCCCATCCAAACGGTGTTGTGCTTTTCTATTGGCTACGTTACCGCCGAGTTGCTGGAGCTTTCACCGGCCAAGTGAGTGTTCTGGTTCATTTCTTGAACTGGACTCTATGAATCCATCCGGAATAAATTCTTCACAGCTACCTTCCAGGCCAAATTTCGGACGTCTGGTATAGTTTTTTTACTCTGTCACTGAAAGTCCCGGTAGTGATAACATTCTCAGTAAATTATGACCTCCAGTGGATCGAATACTGTAAAAGAAGTGATACCTGATTTTCTATCTTCGTTTTCAACGTACTGGTACATACTCGAGGGTACAGTTCAGCAGTGTGATTTGCAAAGTCCATTTGTATCTTTTTGACTGACTCTGAACAGTGTGATTCGGCTCTATTTGAAAGCCGAATTCGCATTTGCATGAGTAGTATACGCTGTAGTCTGTGTCGCACCCTACGAACCCGTCAAAACACGCAACTCTTCAAAGCCTCCAGTATAGTGTTCTGTGTTTCAAATGGTATGAATTTAACTGAAATTTCACTGTGGAATGCAACTGAACTGTTATGGTTCAAACTATTCAATTCAACTTGTTTTCTGTGACCACCCTTCATCCCACGCTATCCGCTGCAATATACCACGGCGCCTCGCAGCATCGTATGTATGTGTGCACGGTCCAGGGTAGTCGAACAGAACTGAAACGCGGAGTATGATGTAAAACCCATTGGTGCCTCGATACCAACGCACTATTTCCAACAAACACCTCTGAGTACACAAGCCCCGTACATCGCGGCGGCGCGCGCCCCACTCTTGTGCATGGGACTTATTGACTTCCACAGGCTTTCGTTGTCGCCGGCTTTGCCTCACCGAAATGTGCCAGCATTGGGCGGATCACTGTTTGTCAACCCATTCGTGTTGATCGTAACGTAATGAACGACTACTCAGCATGCGAAACAATAATTACGATTATGTCCAGGTAGTGTGTATGTTCCATTTACATGTGACCGCGCACGACGTGTCTAGTTGTTTGGTGGGATGACTGTCTGGTGAACATGTATGCCTAAACAACGGGTGAGTCAGCAAGAGTAATCTTGAATTTCACCTGAGGACTATCATACCTGTGCCAAATATTGGGATAAAAATGTCCACTTTCTAGGTTCCGAGATTGGACCATAATAATTCTCAAAAATATACCTGTGATCCTCTAGGCTGAATCGATTAATCAAGGAGCATAGCCCGGCGATTTTATGTTGCAGTGACTAGTTTTCTTGGAGTGTGCATCACCTCGGCAGGTAAGATAGCGCAATAATTATTATGCTTTTAGATTAGCAGAGGCCACATGAATAACCAGTTGTTGTAGGGAAGAATGTTAGCGTTGTGCTTGGGTGCAAGCCAAAAGAAGGTAGGTATCCATTTCGAAATATGCTTGTCACATCAAACCACACCATTCGGATTCCACGGAGTGTATCTGGTACTACGCCACTTCTGCACAGATCAACCTGATAGCACTTTAGCCTGTTTAGCCTCTAAGATTAAGTGGTGAAGGGAAAACATGGAGCCATCAGCATGCGCAATAGTTGAAATGCACAGCGTATTCGCCTGATGAACCAGGGTCCTACGCCACCCGCTAGTTACACCCATGCCAAAACTATGTAGCCGGGATTATGATAGTTATGGAATATCAATTCTGACACCACGACAGACAGAACACTCTATGTATGACAATAATTGAATCTAGCTGTCTCCCACATTCAGTTTCCTACTACCACGTCGTTTCATCTGTGAAATCATAGGTCGCATCGACGCTGTCATGTGTGTGAGTCTGTCTGTAAACCTTCGGACACAAATGATTTATTATTAATAATAAGGGTCACTCTTAATGAAGAGTATTCGTCCTGGTAAACACAATTCAGATTGGCAATGTTGTGGAATATAGGTAGCTCGGGTGCGCTGCTTGGTTGTTGGTCTGTTCGTCGAGCTTGCCAGCTGGATTGCAAACGAGTCATCACCGAGGAGGCATCGTCACCCAATTCCGCACTGACGTTGTCACCTCGATTGGTGATGAAACGTTTGCAATCCAACTACCAAGCTCGGCGAACAGACCAACAACCAAACACTTCAGATTTTTATACGTCTCTGCAAACCAATCGGGAATTTCCAAGCTGGAAGGGCTTGTAATTAGTGCGCAGTTGCCCAGAATCCATAGGTGCGATATGTGGAAGTCTAAACCCAAAAGCAACCTGCAAAATTCAACATGCCGGTAAGTTGGTAAATATAGGGACTAAGACGATTACACGCTTGAAGATTTTAAGATCAGATTTCCTTTTTGAAAGGCTATAGAACCACCGGGTTGGTCCAAGCAGTGTTTGACCACATAGAAAAGTCTGTGACGTTTTAAGGGACGGCACATGGCTTCTGTGACTATCTCAAGACTGAATCTAAACTTGAGGACTGTGTATTACCATTTCTTACCGGAAGACACTTGATAACTACAGAAAGGGAAACCTGCCACCGACCAACAGACGCTGGTAGAGTCGTAAACCAATCGTTATCCTATTCTGGGACAGCATATGCTTGTATGGCGCTGTCAATATTTATCTGAACTGGGGTTCGGTTTAGAGGAGATAGTAAAACAGAACTGCAAATCTAAACCAAAACACCTCAGGATAGCGGATACAGAATGAAATTCATTAAGCATCTTTGATGAGCTGCAGTGATCCTCCTATGCGTGACCCAGTGAAGAATGGATTGAGACAAGTAGATATACTCGTGGGTTGAACATTCCGGAAAATGGCAACAGTTCCCACTACTGGCGCAATCAAATGGTCAAGTCCTGGTTGATCGACGCACGAAAATTCTTGTATAAGATCGCCTGAAACGATTACACATGATGTCCGAGTTCGTAGAATATTCAGGATGGGATAATGCTGTCTGCCCTCGTGTCACCGATCGCAACAGTTCCAGCTTTGGAGGCAAGCTGTGAATAAGCCACTTGCTGTAAAAGTGTGGCTTCGCCAAATAGGTTGTAATATCAGGTGGCGACCTTTCTCCAATATACTTACAGAAGAGAATTTACTCGATTCTCGTCCTACACATAAGGTTGTTGTAATCATAAGCTCGAGATAACTCAGTGGTTAAGGCGTGAACTTACTGTCCGGAAGGTCCGTGGCTCCAACCCAACCCCGGCATCTCGACTGCTCCTGTCTATTCTTGGGTGACCTGGCAGTATCTCAGCCCTCGTGCTTCCCTCGGGTGGTGTGGCAGCTAAGCACCGAAAAGGTGCTACAGCCGAACGCCTATTCATTTTGCACTACTCACAAGGTTGCTGAAAATTCTTCGACAGCCCACGACCGGTTTCGCCCTTCTTGGGGCTCATCAGGTAGGCGCAGTCCCCGAGTTTCCGTCAACCTCATGTTCTACTTGAAACCAAATTGCACGGAATTAGCGAACTACACTCATTTGCAAACAAATTTGGTTTTGCGAGCGACTCACCTGGGTTTAATTGGAACATGAGGTTGACGGAAGCTCGGGGACTGCGCCTACCTGATGAGCCCCAAGAAGGGCGAAACCGGTCGTGGGCTGTCGAAGAATTTTCAGCAACCTTGTGAGTGGTTCATTACGAATATACATGTATCGCGATATCTCGAATATCGTAGCAACTGAAGCATGAGGCGGCCTGGTGCAGCACATTCAGTTGCCTGGAAACATCACAAACGAGAGATTCAGCCGGGTTCCAGGTGAGTCTCTCGCAAAACCAAATTTGTTTGCAAATGAGTGTATTTCGACTATTCATTTTATCATTCGTCCTACAAGTTATTATTGTCTGTCAACCACGATGTTTTTTACGTAGTCGATGCGTTTGTATTGTAACCAAACTTGGTCTTTCTCACAAATCCTATCTGCATTTTTATGACCCTGTAGCTATCATCAGAATGGTCGACGGTTTGCTGTCCAGAGCGACAAGGGAATTCCTCGTCCCCGTTCGGTCCCTATAACCTGGCAATATTTAGAGAACAGTTCATACAGTTGCGGAATCTCTGGCCCGGTGTATACGAGTTTCAGTTCATGGCTGTCTCGCTCGCTGGCAATGGATCCTGGACACCAGTCAGAACCTTTGAAATCCTCGAATCCTCCAAATGGGCGGCAATCTTTAAAGGTAGCTCTCCCCCCTCAATTGTTCGAAATTTTTCATACTGAAATGGATGGAAACCCCTTATGAACACCACATACTAATGAAGACTAGAAACCATGAGATACGAAGCATTTTTTAGTGTGCAAATTATCATTCACGTTTGCCGGTGGTCTTACTTCGCCTATCTATAACTGCCGCCTGCGCACTAACCGTTTCTGACATGTTTGTGGGGCTCTAGAGCGCCATTCACGTGTCTTATAAAGTTGTATCTTCAGAACGGACTCCGGTTCATCCTATCGCTCGTATCCCATATCTACCAACATCCGGTTTGCTGGAATCGGATATTGGGCCATACTCGTCTGCCATTTTTGCCGTGCACCATTATTGGGAGCCACCTTATGCCGGTGTATCAGACGAGCGTTGATCTGTCTTCAGACCATTCATCCCGTTTGACAAATGTCACGGTGTTGCTGTCACGTGCTTTTAGTAGTAAAGACATCCTGTTTATCCAATTTTAGAAAAGTAAGTATTGAACCGTAATCAGCACAAAACTCTGCACAAACCCTGTGATTCCTCCAACCCTCCGTTTTTTCTCCTTTTTTAACTTACCCTTAATTTTTTTTAGACTTCTGGGTTACCGGTGACCAGTACATTCATTCTGAGGCTGGGTAGCTATGTTGGATTGTTTAAAGCTCCCCACAACCACATAAAAGGTTGTAACCATCCGACTTTGCAGAAGGTAGTTGTTCATCTGAAGGAGCCCTGTAACATTGGTTGTATTGATCAGCCTCTTTATTACGAAAGCGATACCTCGTGACGGTCTCTATAATTTTGCCATTATAAGACCAAATGATGTTCAGTGGTAATTTCGACATTATATACAGTTTCCAAAAGCACCTGATGGCAATAAAATGTCCCGATACGCTATGATTATAATTATCACTACTGAACCCGACCCCTTCAGCAAGGATATGGGGAACAACCATGTGGCCTGTGGAATATACCTAGGGGTCACAAGACACAAAACGCATTCGGGGGGATGCAGTAGTAGAATAAATGCACAAGTTTCATGTATTCAAACAGAATCGACAGAGATAAGTCATGCCAGTTACGAATATGGTTCAAGACCGTTAATATGTATCACCCAGTTCAGAGGACCTCTCCGTTCTGACAGCAACTCATTGGAGCGCAATGTACATGCCCTCAACAGACAGGTAAACTCATTAACACGTGTATGTGTTAGCATGCACAGTCGCTGCTTAAATTCTACTTGATGAAATCATGAGCGTATGGTTACTTATTCTTTATTGGTATGGACTACGTATCCTGGTGGTAACATAGGGCCAGGACGGCTGGAGAATTCTGTTTTTTTAAAAAATAGATAACATCCAGTTTGATCATTGACTTCTATTCAAGGTTATTTTGCCAAAGAGAATGCAGTCATTTTAATGATAAGTGTTGGGATAACCAAGGGGCTCAAAGTGTAGATGAATACCATGACTCTGGAAACACAAGGATCAGTTTAGTTGCTCAAGGGGGATTGCTGGTGCTATGCGAGCATTTTCAGGGAGCGATCTTCAAGGTAATCCCTTGAAAAGATACCTACTTTGACAATCAATTCAAGTGAAGTGACGCTACAACAATCGGTCTGCGGGAAGCACAGGATGAGGAAACCACGCGCCTACCCCTCAGGAAATTTCAACAAACTGTTATAATAATGTCTCTGGTAGTTTTGTACCTTAGAGGCGCGTATACTGGTATTTTGTCAGTGAACCGAATCACAGACAGGAGATTTTATGGTGTGCTGAGGGTTGTGATTGGTAATTTTCAATTGAAACCTGTTGACGTAGTCGACTGAATCAGCTGCATATCATTTTCGATGTATCATTAGAGTTATTTTTGCTAAGTTAGTGGTTATTTACTTCATTGTACTCTTAGGCATCTGTGTAGATGGGCATCCGAACAAAATTTGTATTGCTGCTATCATCTGTGATTACCAGGTACCCGTAGGTACAACTGTCTTTACATTCACAACGGTGTTGGCTCATCTGACTGTGCACAAACGCCCTCCATTTCACCCCAAGTTTTCTTCCCTTCAGAATGGTATCGGACTTACCCGCAGATACTTTGAACCACAGGCGAGGGAATTGCATTCCTGGCACCTTAACCACACCAACCACATATGGCTCCCATCAGTGATTATCGGATTCTCTATGATTAGCATCTTTAGTAGAATACGAGTCGTTACTTCTTTGCCTAGCTGTCCTAAATCTCAAGAGTCTACTTGAGATATTAACCTAATAAGGATTCACTGGAAATGGAAGGTTGATGGGCTAGATCATGAGGGAGAATCATCATCCAAAATTTACGTGTACTATATGGACAACATCCGAATACAGCCGACAACTCATCTGAGTGTTAAAGTTACAATACTTATCCATCTCCTATGCTTGAGTAGCATAGATCTCACTTAGTGAGCTAGTCACCAACTCCTTTTGAGCAGTTTGTTCACCTCCCTGCCCTCGTCCCATGGAGAGCTCACACCCTCGAGTCGGCTAAAATTCCGCTCTTCCAGTGAGGATGCGTTTTAGCTCTTGTTATTTCAGCATTTTTCCGTGCAGCTGGATTAGACATCAACTACTATGAAGGAAAATACATCAATAATTAGTCCCACACTTTTAACACAAGTAAAACTGAATATTGTCACTGTATAGAACAAGCGTCTTTACCATCAGTAGCTTCGTCGCATGATTTTCCATTGTACATGAATTTAACCCTGGCGAACTAGGACAAAACACTGGGCTACTTATCCCATCATTAGACACATCCTCTACAGCTGGACTAAAACTTATCTATAATTCAAATTCATCCTTGGTAAAACTAGACACAAACTTCGTTTCAGATAGTTTTAATAAACAGTTGAATTTATTTCTAGACACCACAGCTCCTTCAAGCCAAATATGTAGGTTACCAAATTAGCCCAGTTTTACGTTTTGAGAACTAATCAGTAAGCTGTTCTTCGGCTAGCACAGTAAATCAGTGTCGGGTGTCAGTTAAACGCTCTTGTTGGGATGGGTTACTCAGTCCTACAACCGATCGGTTGGTGGGATTAAACACTAAGGTCTACATGGAACAGATGGCTAGGGGACTTCATATTAGCATCGGCCACTAAGAAACTCATATGAATATCGAGCACTGATCAAAGACCCGACAGTAGTGGTGTATGCACTGGTCAGAATACACAAAATTGATCTAGGAAATATTGAGGCTTCAAGGCAGTTTTTAACGCCACAACGGCCGATGTTAGTGGCGGTGAAAATCGCCAAGCATCCCAGTGTGAATGGAATAGAATTGAATAGAGTAGAACAGAAAAGAACAGAACAGAACAGATCAGAACCAGAACAGAATAGAATAGAATGAGAAGCGTAGAACTAACGAGACTGGCTTTAGCTCAGCGGAGTTGGTACGTGGTGGTGGGTGGTTTTCCCCAAAGGAGACTTATCAAACGAATCAACTTAGGCCTGAAGCAAGTGGCGTGATAAAAAAAATCGACCTAATCTCACGCTAAACCAAACTGTCGTGTCAATACATACCAACAAAAACTGTGAAGGACACCCAAGAAGAATCAGTTATTGAGGTTGCCTGAACCGTAAGGTCGAAGAACAAAACCCGTCCAATATCCCCAACCCATCGGTCGTTGGACCTGGCCACCCGCACTAGCTAACAAGAGTTGTGACAGATTTCTGAGAGTGATTTTCAAATGAGCAGTTTAAGTACATATGGCATCGACAAAAACATACGCCTCAGAACGGACACTAACCGCGGACCTCTCGCTTACCGTCTACCCTAAAACTAGAACAGCTTGATAACTTACTCGACCTGACAAACCTTTTATGTCAAGACCAAAAAAGTGACCAGCAACGATGACTTCTAGATCTGTCTCAAACATTTTCCTACTGAGTAGAAACATTCCATTCACACCTTTCGGTACGGTTGTGCTGACTAAGTGTAGACGAGGGCGCGTTCCAAAGCCGCTTCGGCCGAACAGTACGTCTTATGCGGTTCATTTCAGATCTTGGCCAGTAACATGTGCCAGGTATATGGTGTTTCGTCAAAGAAAGTGGTCTTCACCACAATGAGATGGACTTCTGTCAATCTGTACGCACCCTATAATGTCGGCTCCGTGGGTTAGATGGTTCCTGTTACTATTCCTGTTACGAGCAGTTAAATTAACAACCTTACTCTAAATTGCATCATTAACGTTCTTGACTTATTATCGTCCCATCTGAGCAGCTAAAGCCGGCGGCACTTTTCAACCTGAACGGCCAGGATTCTGTCTTTTTGGGAAGGCAGTCCGTGTCTCATAATGTCACTAAATTTGGGACGGAGTGATTCGGTAATCTTTTAGAAGCATCAGTGTTGAGCACTGCTATTATGTTGCCGATGATGATGGTGGTTGAAAGGCATACTCTTTGGGAGCACTTTTTGGGGGGATGGTAGCACAGTGTTACGACCATTAAGTATCCACCCCATATTACGCTATTTTCCTTCTCAAAGGAAATGCCTTTAGCGTGTGCAGGAGGAATAACGTCTTTCAGTAGACCTCTGTGTGTCGTTCCTCACAATGTTTGACTGAACACTGTGTACTCTACTTACTGAAATAACTACATTCGTTTCCGTGAGTTTTTATAATATACCTTTCATCAGTACACTGTTGTGCCAAAAACATTGTGACATCGTTTGCTCTTCCGCAGGATTTGAGTTCCGTACGTTTCACTTACCTTTCAGAGCGCATCTTCTTACCTTTAGCTCTCTGTCTGGTAGTGTTGTTGGTAACGGGATCAGCTGCAATTTGGGTCACCCGTCGTTCATTGCGGTAAGTCTCCCAGCTTATACTTTGTGCTGTAGCATCTCTTCTGTGCTTCAGTGCGATAGTCATCTTCCAAACGATGCCTGGTGGAGAATACCGCAAGTAGGCAATATCGCTGAGGCTGTCTTGTTCCGGCGCGATGCACAGCTGAGTTTTTCAACAGTATTCTAACACAATCTATGGGTAGCCTAAAAGGAAGAATAGTTCACACGACGAGGGACGCTTCTATCTGAGAATTCGTCACTCAATATACCAGTGATATGTATTCCACGAGCGCATGATGAATGGCGCTGTATCCTGTCTAAGTGCTACATAATCAAACTGCTTACCGAACGGTTAAGTGTTCAAACTACTAGCCGGAAGGTCACGGGTTCGAGACTACCTGAAGTTTCATGAGATGCACACTGCTGATCATTCCCAATAAGGATGTAACGGCTGTACAGCTTTTAAGCATAGATTGGCTTCCCTAAGGAACGAAATCTCAGTTGGCTATTCAAAAGGCCCACGCATTTTGCCCCTAGTCATGTCCCTGGGACGACTTTTCCTAATCATCGTTTTAAAGAGTCTCGCTATATATCTTCACGTATAGTCAAAATTTTTGTCCGCATCTTCTACTGGATCATTACAATACCAAATATTGTTTGTTTAAATTCAGCAGGAAACGGTCGCATGACTTTTGCTTTCAACCAGCCAACTAACCCATGATATGTTTCCCATATGTTAGCAGCTTTGTTATTATGGTTATCCTTGTCATATTATTATTATTATTTGCAACACGTTGGCCACTCCGTGTAACGTTTTTGTCATTATTGTTATTAGCGAATGTCAGGAAAAATAACAAACGGCGAATGCTACCGAACGATGTCTTTTTCTCATGGCGGTTCTACTGTCGAAAAACTATCCTGGGATTCATATTACGCTGTTGAGTTCTAGGTGGCTATATCATTCATTCGGATCCTTGAAGCTGTCTTTTGCTGCGTATTGCAGAACTCAGAAGGTTACAGTCATTTAGACGTCAGTCTGACACCTAACTCTATGTTGATCGATTGACGGGTTAATAAATCTGATCTATAGCGAGCCCAAAATAGATTACTTCTGAGAAAGGGTTTGTTTCGAGTGGCTATCATTTCGATTGGTTACAGCAATCGGTGCAGCGTATACTATTGATATATCGCTTTTACCGTACGTTTTCATTCTATAAGACGACCTACACGAAACACCAGTATTCGTACGGAATCGCACGAACCTCTCCTGTCTGGTTTGCCACATGTATGGGAATTAACCTCTAAGGACGTCTACTGGGATGCTGCTCATCCTTTGGGTGAAGGGTCCTTTGGGACCGTATATTCTGGCACCCTCCAAAACTTCAATACTCCCGGGGCAAGGCAAGTTCTTCAGAAGATGAGAGGCAGTTCTGGTATGAGACCAGTGAAGAGGTTGGCTGTCGCGATTAAGGTAAGCGTTTTTTCAGCCCAAGACAATCTCAAGTTTTAATGCGTTATCGACCAGCTGGTTCAAACTATACGGACTCCCTACATTCGTCGCATTTCTTTGATGTGTTTTTTTGCAAGTAATCATACTAATTTTTGTAGCAGAATGAGACATATGTACTACTTATTAAACAGCTGACCAAAGGGTAGTTGTTTGGATGATCTTTGTTGCATAGCACACTATTCGGCTATTCTCAGGTCGTAATGTTCTAGCCACCAGTAGTGGCATTCAGGAAGGTCAGAACATGTTTATCTGTTTCAACTCGTTAGTTCAACGTTTTTATCCGCCGACTGGTTGGTTTATACATAAAACAACATACCTGGAAGCGAACCCCATTGAGATGAAACACAACCGTTTCTTTTACCCTAGCTTTCATGCTTTGCAGCTGTCCAGTTTCTATTACTATGTATACCATCCTCTCCCCCAATAACTGAGCACTTCCCCCTCATACATTCACCAACATCCTCTAAAAATAACGCTTACTATTGCGATGACCGTCGGAACAGCTATTTCACGGTTTATCGGACGATACGGAGGTCACGCAGAAGGTGTTTGACCAGGATGGGCTCCAGGATTTTGGATAAGTTGGGAGCGACTGAAATGGGACAGTAGTAGTAGGTTCAAACTAGCCGAAACTTTCCGTCCCCTGTTACGAGTCTTGTTATTTCACCCATCAGATTAATTTATATTTCGGGGATCAGGGACAAGTGGTACACTTATGTAGTTGGTGGTCCTTCCCGGGGGTACAAATGTGCTAAATATTTTCCTCCGGAATTCCTTGTTTTCAATCATTTTCACTTAGAGCGTGCTAATCACTGGCGTTTAGATCACTTCTGCGAGTCACCGGATAGGTTTTATTTCCCTTCATGTGGTCTGAGTATTTAGCTGTATTTGGAGCATTCGTTCGTCCGAGATCACTTCTTGGGTATGGTTCACGGGTATTCATCTTCACACACGGTATTGCGATGCAGAGGCATGAAACAGTTTACTTTAAACTTCCACGCCATCGATTTCTTTCGCGTCCTCCTTCGTATAACTTGTTTTCTCCTCCATCCAACGCAGACAACCAAATCCGGTTCTTCTCCCTACGACATTCGGGAGTTTGTGAATGAGGCAGCCTTCATGAAGAATTTCACCAACGATCATATCGTTCAGATGCTTGGGATCTTGGTTCATCAGGTAAGTTTTCTGTATCCTTTTGTACTCAGCATTCTTCACTGTTTCTGTTTCTACTTTAATCTGTAGAACACGTTCAACAGTCTATGGTTCCCTTCAGCCATCATAAGAAATTGTGTTGCCACTTCACGTTTCCTCCGTAAAGGCGACAATTTTAGGATACTCCAGTCTATGGAGTGCACTGCCTAGTGTCTTTCAGTACCTACACTTTATTAAGATGCTCCCTCATCAAATCTAGATTCATCCGTTCCTGTCAATTAACCTCTCGTGGAATTTTGACGGTTTTTCCTGACAGAGTGTTTAACTGACCTAATATCACCACGTGAACTACCTACTTACTTTATTTCGTGGCGACTTTCTCCTGGAGAAGAACAAATCGGCTGTGGGAACATTCCGAATCGCTGCTGCTCTGGACCACAGTCAGCTGCAAGAACCGAACACAGTGTCATCCAATTTCCGTTCCATTGCCTAATGTCGCAGACCACAGTCCGTCATTCTCAACTGTCTGGAGCTCCACATTAACCACCGGAACGTGACTGTCCGATAAGTTAGAGCTTTGGTGGAATCTCACTTGCTGATTTTCACTAAGACTGTATAGGAATTGACCTGAAGTGATAGGTAATCAGAAAACCAGGAGACTAATGTGAAATCATATGACCACCCTCTTACGGCCTCAAGGTCATGTCTACACACTAAACAGATCATTGTTGCCCCAAATACTTTTCGGACGTTTACTTTATTGCCCACTTCATGATACTCTTCCTGCTTTATATTTATTTGATGCACCACGCCTGACATCCTCCAGTCATCTCACGGAAAACCACCTGCACTGGTTATGGAGCTCATGTCCTTGGGGGACCTTGCAACCTTTCTGCGCCAACGTTTATTGGACGAGGACTACGCTCAGGGTTCAGTCAAACCAAGTCTTGCAGTAAACTGGGCCGCACAAATTGCCAGTGGAATGGCTTATTTATCCAGTTTGAAGTTGATACATCGAGATTTGGCAGCTCGCAATTGTTTGGTGAATGATGCGCTGACCGTAAAAATAGCTGGTTAGTCTACTTTCCATAAGGCAGTATTTCGAAACGCTTTGAGGGTCTTCATTTTTTCCTAACTTCTTTCATCCTCGTCTAACCCAGTACATTTAAAAACACATCATTCAAGGTAGCCGTTGACTGCTCAAATGATCGATTTCAATTCTCCTGTGCAAGAACTACAACCTCATGTTGTGTGCAGTGATTGTGGATAGCTACTGAGACGATTTCCGGCTTCTGAGATGCATTCAGCATGTGAGATGCTGGCGAACTCAACCAGAGATGTTTCATGGTAAGGATAGCAGTTTTCTGTCGCGATCGTCCATGGGTCGTGCCCCCCATGTGAGCAAAACAATGCTTAATATGGGTCAGTTGAAATATAGAACTCAAATCCTGATTATCTTTGGTGGATAGAGAAGAGCCGTTGGCTACAGGGATGCTAGAACCACCACTGGATGCGATGCAACAAAATTGATCAGTCAGTCAATCTGAATGAAGTTTCCAATAAACCTCATTACGGTGGTGCGAAGTGAACTTTGTGTGGTGAGGGCGTACGTATCCAGATGACAGTTACAATGAACATAAAAAAGTTTATTGTTTTGCGTACAAGGATCAGGCGTGTTCACTTAGTTCTTTGAATTTGAAACACCCCCCGAGGTGACTCCATGAAGCAAACAACCTAATGGGACAACGGATCATATCCTATGGAATCAATAGTGACCTATATTGATGTTCCGTGATAGTAGAATGTGCTGTCCGGATGGGTCAGGTGACTGGTTTCGTTATTGACACGGAGGATGAAAGGTAGGGAGAATTCACAGTGGTTGAAATCGCATTCGAAGATCCTTTATGCCCTGATATACCAGTCTACGGTGGGCGCCATTTGGTTGGACAAGATGGAACAATGCTGGCTGACTCCAACATAAGGACGTATAATGACTGTCTTCGTATTTTTATTTGACAGCTTACTGGAAATCCCGATGTATGTCACGGCAACATCTCGATTTGTGCTGCGTAACTGTAAACGACATACTGTGACTTTCAAATTTTCAGCCTCTTCACTCTCAGTTCATTTGGTCTGCACCTGTAAAAGACCATCGTGGGTAAACGTGGCGGTTAAATGTAAACATCCGGTTTTTTCACCTTACTAAACAGTTGTTAAACTACGTTCGTAATGCTTATCAGTCATAAACTGGTTGACCATCATTATTGATTATCCTGTCCGCCAGTATTCAATTCATCCACATGTATTTCTAGACAGCCATGACGTCGTATGCCGTTCACCGTTTGTTCGGTACAACTGAAAAGTTATGTTTGGATTGATGGCTTCTCCATTCACACGAATTTATGCATTTTCCCTCTGATGACTGCTATCTCCTTGACGTGTCGCGAGAGCCAGTGTTCTTGGACACGAAACGTCGTAGTAATGCGGGACTGTCCGTTTCTCCACTTCCACTTGAACATCACAATAAATATTCTGAACAAATCTGCACAACCTGCAACATATCTCATGTACCGGAGTAGCATCACGGAATCTCCATTAGATGGGACACTCATTAGTCACAAGTCACATTAATGATCGCGACTGTCTACTTTTAATGTATTCCGTCATACTGATCTCATCCTTACGATTTAGTTGCCTTTCATGTTTTTCAAATTCATCCACCCGGTTTAGATTTCGGTCTGGCACGATTTTTAGATGGAAATCAATATTATCGCAAACGCGGTCGAGCTCGACTTCCCATTCGTTGGATGTCACCTGAGGCTTTGGCGTCCGCCTATTTTACTATACAATCGGATGTCTGGTGAGCAATCCGCAACTGCCTTAAATTCATCCAGCTTTACTGCAGTCATTTTTTTCAACTTCGTTTAAACGAAGTCATTCAGCCGGTCCTTCTCCCAAATTCCTGTCAGAAGACGAGGGATTTTAGAAACGCCAGACGTGTTTACTTATCCGCAGATCATCTGCTGGGGAATCTTCATTTATCTCCTGTTGGGGTATTAACAGTTTGGTAAGAAACACACGCGAAGAAGCTCTTGGTCATGCTAGACATTTACATAGACAACGGTCATGACGGAACTGTTTTACCAATTTGACGCCAGAACCAGAGGTATAAGACTTACGGGAATTCGGACAATAATGTAATGGCATATAACCGATTTTCAGGTAGGAAGGCGGCCCGTTTATTCCATGTCGTCAGTGAAGAGCACAAATATTCATATGGGCGTGAATCGACCTCTCGATCTTCCGCTCACTGAGCAAGTGCTCTACCAACTGAGTGGTGGTTAACACTGTTCCAAATCACACTTGCATGTTGGGATTCCTCATCTGATTTGGCCTACCACTAGCAGACTGGTGCTCGGGGTTGAGTGCTGCAATGGTCCCGCGGGCCGCACTAGCTGGAACTTCGTTCCACAGGATGCAACCATGCCAGCAGCCAGCTCAAGTGCAGCGACACCGTACGAGTAATCCGGGGCGGTCCGGGGGTAAAGTCCTATTGTCCTCTGCGATGGGATTGTAAAAGTAGTAAAGGGTTTACTCCAGGCAACCAGCATGTCCATATTTATGGAAGCAGTGCTTCCGCTTTCTCCTGAGGAAGTACGGGTTAGAAAAGGTTGGCCCTGAAAACCGCACACTCCGATTGCCCAATGGTTGACCGTGACCGCTGGCGCATTATTCAATGCGGCCGAAGTACTTTTAAAACCAGAGTCTGGAGCTGCTCAAAAGTCACCTGCTGTACGCAACCGCACAAAGAGTTAGACCGTGATGCCTTACTACATGCACCCTCGGATTACGCCAGCCCCATGTGGCAGAGCAGGTCAGACTGTTAAGTCATCGGCTCCAGGCAAGGTCCCCAAAGAAAACCCTACTGCTTGCTGCCTCACGAGTCAGACTTTTGAATCAAACGCTCAAGGATGGCTCAGTTGAACCCTCTTCCTCGGCCTAGGCAACCGGGAACCTTCATTTGTCCGCACAGTTCTATGTCCACCGACGTCCTTCCTCAACCCCTTCCCACCATTCAAGCAAACGTTGCTTGGTCACTTGATTGCGTGCTATCTGGCCTATGTACTCATACACCCCGATACCCGTTAACAATAAACTAAACACTTAGTAAATCCACATGTTCCTTTATACATAGCAGCTTTCAACGCCCTTACTCTATCCTGTAGTAACTAATATGACCGACTGGCCAAAAAAGCAACGGCCAGTGAAACGATAAGTGAACAAGGCACCTCATTGATTCACCTGCAGAAACGACGAGTGTAAACATGGGTGGAACACTTCAAAGAGCAGTTTTCCTGGCCTCCTGCAACTGGACCCTTGGTGAATGGAATGTAAACCTCTGTCTGCTGTTAGGAGAGCTTATAAAGTACCTAAGATGCCTGCTGCGAAGTGAGGAGGACCAGACGGTCTGTATCCATCTTTCTTCAAAGCAGGGGAGAACTCGTGGTTACGCTTCTGACGAATATTATTGGGACTGTATGGAGTGAAGAGTCTGCAGAATGGAGCATGTCGACAGTTATTCCTGTCTTTAAAAAGGGTACGCGAACACCAAGTGGAAACCATCGTGTTATCAACCTGGTAGCTGTGGCATCGAAGGTTGACTGAACACAGTTAGAAGCAGATGGGTGAAAACCAAGCTGGGTTCCGTTCTGCAAGAGGATCCATCGATCACATTTTCACACTCCGTCAGAATCTGGAATAGCAACATTGCTTCCAGCAATCAGCGATCGTGGTCTTCATTGACTTGAAATCTGCCTTTAACTATGTGGACCGTCAGGCACTACAATAGTGTCTATGGAGCCAAGGTGCCCCCTATAAATTGACTCTCCTTACGGCGTTGTACGCGAACTCCCGCGGACGTGTGAAGGTGTATGGGAAGCTCGCCTGGGTTCACCAAATCAAGCGGTGTCACCTAAGGCTGTCCTCTTTCACCTTCCCTCTTCAACTTCGTCATTGATACGATCATGGAAGACTCACTTACAGTCTCTAATGCCTGTGGGGTCAAAATGCTTCCAGGGCATTCGCTCACAGATATCAAGTACACGGATGGCATAGTTCTTCTTGGATCTAACGCTATCATAATGCTGACAACATTAAACAATCTAGATAATTCTGCCTAATGGTTTGGTATGCGCTTCACACCTGCAAAGTGCAGAGTACTGCTGCAAGACTGAGTGGGCTGAAACCCTAAACTCGTTTGCGGATGAGCCAACTGATGTAGTAAACAAATTTTGTCTACCCGGGCAGCTTCATTCGCGGTGGTCTAGCCAAAGACACTGTTTTCATCCGGGATGGGAAGGCCAGAGCAGACTCAGTGGGTCTGCATCATTTGTGTCGTAGGCGTGATATCAGCTTATCCATCAATAGTCGAGTTCACAATGTTGTGGTGCGCCAGAAATCTGGCCACTGCGGACGTAAAAAATCTTTTTTTGACGATCGATGTTTTCGGAGGTTGCCCGAGTCTGATGTGAACACCAGATTAGTACTGCTGAAGTACGTCGAGTGGTTTTCGGAAGAAGTTACTCGCCCACGTTATATGAACTGATCACATTTCATAGGTTGCGCTGTCTTGCTACGTATGCCAGCTGACCGACTTCCTCGAAGTGCCCTTTTCGCACAACCACGCGAAGGCTGGAAAAAAACAGGGGATGTCTCGCGGTAAGTTCGCAGCGAAATATGGAAGCTAGTACCAGCAAACTCTCCTGCACTGATCATTGGCGTCTTTCTGGATGGAAACCCCGTGACGCGATACATCTTCATTTAAAGACATTGTCACCCATGGCCAAGTCGCGCGCTCTGTGGCGCCGTTGCCTTCAATGCATAGCTGCCCCTCCTGATGTCCCCGAAGTCCACTGACAATCCTGTATTGACGCATCAATTATATCAGCTACCGCCTTCAGTATGTAGCTATCTACCCCACCTTAATCGTCGGCGAACGAAACTGTGACAGCTGTAACCACTGTACGGCAAGTAAGTGGTTTTTACAGCTGAAAATGATTATGATGGTGAGCCGTGCGCGGTAAACCAAGCTAGGTCAAGTCAGACAAAAACAGCTTTCTACACCCATCGAAGTGAATGTCTGGTGACTATAATTTTAGCATACATAATGTTTTAAATAAACATTAAGGTGAAACACATGCTAGAGTTATAGGCATAATATTGTGCGCTTGAAGATCGGGCTAGGCAAACGTAAGGATATGGGGTGTACACATATTCTTGCGGCACGTATTATTACTTTTGTTTGAGAATGGGTTTCTGAGAGTGAATCTGTTACAATCGGATATCTTTCCTGATGACATACACAGTTTGAAGAAGTCGCACTCAGGGTAGAGCAAATGCGAGCTACACATTCATTCAGTAGAACGAAAGAGAACATATGGACACCACACCCCTTGTTGGGCCGGAGCGAAACAGGCTCTCTGGACTGAGAAAACGTGACCGATTCCGAGAATAGAGGAAATTTCCAAGTCGTCGGTTGGGGTATCGTCAAGTGTGGTGTGTTGGTAAGTTGACTTGGTATCACAGACCTAGGGAAGTAAATGTGTCAAATACTTAAAGGTGTCTGTGGTAATACATAAAGAGCTGAAAAGCACCAGGTTACAAATGGTGAGCTGTAGCTTAAATGGACTAATCAATGAGTTAGTTTTTGGAGACCTGAAACTTTCACAGAAATATACCAACGTTTTCTCGCATGTCAATATTCCCACAGAAAGCATCAGGATAGTACGTGACCCGGAGCAAAGTTTGGCACAACAAAATACCTAGTTCATATACGATAATTCTTCTACCAGTGAGAAATTACTGATTTATCACCATGACCGGTTTGACGGTCTCGCTCAGTTCTTGAATCCCGTCGGTTCAGTTGGCAAGTCCTTGTGAAGCGCTCATAATGCGTAAAACTTACCTGCCTAATGGACACCAATGAGATGCAATAAAAGGTGAATGAAAGTCTATTGCACATCTTGGAACAGTGGTTCGAAGCTATGAACCAAGGAGTCTGTGACAGAATATCTGAATGCTGAAGCAGAGAGTTCCCACAATACATTAAACATAGTTGTATTGCTAGATCAAGTTGTGTCCAGTCTTCACGGACTGATAGAGATTTGTATTTATCACTCGGTGATGTGGCACCAAGTGGACTTACTTTGTTTTGCACTTGCTTTCAAGTACTACAACGCTAAAAGGGGTCAGTTAATTTCCGGTAACGATTAGGAAACGTAGTCACTTGGGCTACTCGTGTCGTGAGAAATCTCACGTGTCTTGCACAGGACAGGCGGGCGCTAGCTTTAAGTATTGTGTTGTACTTGCACTGGAAGCTAATCACCTGTTTCTCATATGCTCACAGATCGTTAAGCCAGACGAGCAAATTGATCAAGAACCAAACAGCCGTCTTAAACTGTCTCTTGCATACTGGTGTAAGGAGGAAAGCCCTTCGCTGCGGAGTTGTTTATCAGAAAAACGCCAACTAAACAGTTACAGACTATTGGACAGGAAAGTCAAACTCTCATTTGCACGTTGTTTTTAAAAACTGTTTTTAAAAACTGAACTGAACTTCTTCTTGAACGCCTCTTCCTGAACTCTCTTGGATATTCATTGACTATCACGCAATTGCAAACGAAAACTGCAAACTAGTTCCACAAATTCTGTAATAAATCCCACCTTCCATTAGATCAAGGCGGAGTTACGAGAACACACACACTACTCGCATGCCTCATCAGTATTATCCATCGTTACACTGGTAGTGTGTTGGTCATAGTGACCTGTTGCGTCGATAGTGACCAACGCTAGGGGATGTTTACCATTGAATGGAAGACGAATTTCGCACTTTTATTAGTGAATGCTTATGTGTGTAGTTGATCGCCATCCGCTTCCTGCTGTTTGCGCTCAGTTGCATGACCTGTGCACCGGCTATATCAATAATATCAATTTTCTCCCTCACTAAGGGAATACCCCGTCATTCACCCCGTTTTTAATTGCCAAATTTCTTTTCGGTGCCAAATTGTCACAACATTTGCTAACCCCGACTCAGCTATTTATTTTGTTTACTTCGGATACTATACTTCATTTTGATCAGGTTTCTAGGAATAAATTCTCAAGTTAACAAGAACTACTCTCGTGTTGACGACATTGTCACGTTATTTTATTCAACATCTAGGAAAACCACTTATTGTGCGGGGTTTTGGTTACCATAATTTTGTGCACTAATAATATGAAAAGAAGTGACACATGTGCGCTGGGGGAAACAGCCAGTGTCTTTGAAATGTGAACCCAGTAGTTCCATTGAACTGCTCAATTCTTTCACTAGCCCTACTTATTTATTGGTTATTGTTTATGCCCATTCCAACCTGGAACTTTCGTTATGTTGGGCTTTACTTCCCCGATCACCCAAACTGTTATCTCTGCCTTAGTGCATGACCGCAAACGGGGGTTACGCTGACCATTTTGCTTTTTAGATCGTAGGACAAACAGGGACACCAAGCTAGTAATCATCATTATATATATATATATATATATATATATCAACAGTATGGTAAACCTCCATGATACAAGGAATAGATTCGTCAGTCCTTACAGATCATCAAGGCAAAACCTGTGGTCTGTCTGTTTTCAGTGACCGGTCCTTCATATAGCCGTACTATCCGAAAACCGGATAGCTTTCTTAACCACTTGGAGTCCCTTCTTCGGGGGGCCCACAAATGAATCGCGTCGAAGGTCACTTGAATATCATGACTATTATCCTTTTTAGATCGTAGGACAAACAGGGACACCAAGCTAGTAATTATCATTATATATATATATATATATATATATATCAACAGTATGGTAAACCTCCATGATACAAGGAATAGATTCTTCAGTCCTTACAGGTCATCAAGGCAAGACCTGTGGTCGGTCTGTTTTCAGTGACCGGTCCTTCATATAGCCGTACTATCCGAAAACCGGATAGCTTTCTTAACCACTTGGAGTCCCTCCTTCGGGGGGCCCACAAATGAATCGCGTCGAAGGTCACTTGAATATCATGACTATTATCCTTACTGTGCAGATCACCAGGCGAGTGAATTGTGGTCATTCTTTCCTTTAAATTAAAGTACCGGCGAATATTTTATTTCCTTCGCCTCATAACAGTTAGCCGCAGATTCTGTAACGAGATTTGGATCCTACGAGCCAGCCAGTCATTGCTCGAAAATCAGTGTCTCTCCTTTTTCACCTAATTCCAGCGCCTTCGGCAAACATGCCAGGAATTTTGGTGTTTCTTCCAGGAGGAGCCTTTCGCAGACCTCCGTATTCAGATTTCTATTTATTCACTCTCGTGCATTGCAATGGGCCTTTGTATCCAGCAGAAACCCACCTTTCTCAGAATGCACTTTCATTCTGCCAAGAAAACAATGTGGATCTGGTGCCTGCTGCCTCGGAGCTGCTTTGCATTGTCCCCTTTTGATGAACCTTCATGTTTTCATTTAAATAGTTTGTACTTCAGATGGAGGATTCCATTTCTCGCAATGCTCCGCATACTTGATGAGGTTGATAGTGGTTCTCCCCATCAATGCGGTCGTTTTTCCCCACTCCAATGTATCACGTTGCGGATACCCACATAAACAAACCTGAGGACAGTGTGTAGTTTAGGATCCCAGTAGCCACCGGGCGTGTATCCGTTCTCAAATACCAAGTTCAAACAAACAGTGACAGATATCGAACAGTTCTCACGGTCCATAAAAACGCGTGCACACTAATACTGCATTTCGGTTAAACAGATGGTCGTGACAACTATACTTGATGGTACTATCCGGTAAGGTGACAGCTTTATGTCGCTACCCGATACCACTAGCCTCAAAAAGGTGATTGGTTTGGGGATAGATAGTATTCACCCAATGGAATAGTTCATACCAAAATACGATGCTGCACTAGTGCTTTAATAAATTGAGCTTATTCACCCACGAATTCACGACTCAAAGCGACCAAAAGCGGGACGTCAGGTAAACAGCGTATATGCCTCTGAGAGGAGCTTCTCGGTTCTTCTCCGGATCTGTCGGATGTTTCGAATCATCCTGTGGATTCGAACAATAAGACAGCAAATTTAACAATATCCCTGAATACGGGCTTCTAAAGAAGTCCATCATTAAAGGATTTTACGGTATTAAAGAGAAAACGCTTATTTTTTCTGCCTATCGCAGACGTTCAATTAAGTTTGAATATTTGCAGAGGAAAGTTGTTTTCATGCCATTCTTTTTGAAGTTCTGATTAGTCAGGGAATCGCATCATGAGCTCGATGAACACCACATGGTGGACTGGTGATTAACCACAAGATGGTCAGTGCTACGTGATCCTTAAATACCTTTTAGGCCATGGCAAAAGGCCGCGCATTTTTCCTTCCGTTTACAAGAGCCTTTATTTTCCCGGGTAACTTAGTCCTCCTGTTAACACCACCCATAAGTGATGGTACACCTCCGATCAACCAGTGGTATTACTGAATTTGCAGTGGCTTGCATCTGCACATGACGCGAGAATGATCACAAATGATAGATGCGGCACCCTAAAGAGATCCTAAACAAATGAACATTACCTGATTTCTTTCGGAGGCACTACTTCCATACATCCATCTGTCTGCAGATGATAGACTCCAGTCCGTTTGGGTTGAATCTTGAATTGCTGCAACCATACACATCCTTCCAGGTAGCCCAGTAAAAATCAGACTAGTTTTTTATCTGAATAAGTCAGTCCTGTTCAGTTCCATAGTAACGATAAAATATACGTGCAAACGACCCATTTATTGAACGCTTGTTCGCAAAGCTCCTTTGTTTGGTCTAAGCCTGGCTACTTTAGGTACCTGTACGCTTTTGGTGGTGGCCATACCCCGGCGTGTTGCTTTGACAGGCAAGCTAAACCAAGTGGAAGTGGCTTAAATTCCTCAGCCTTCTTTGATGCTTGGCGGTGAGTCTCTGAAGATAGATCCAGCTGTTTGGGTGGATGAGGGTGACACCTGCATCCAACGAAGCGATTATGGTTCTATTCAGTGTTAAGCAAGCATGTGAATGTACAAGCACATGAGATACAATTGTCAACTGGACCATAGAATCTCATTTGTTATTAAGTCCCAACAAAAATGTGTAAGAGCTGAAGCAGTTTCTCCTCTCACCAGAGTCAACAGTACTCAGTCAAAGTAAATAATAATGATCACATGTGTTGGCCAGATGAAGACTGCAAGCGCCGGCTAGTACTCTCAGTAGCTAATAGTCGTATACAATAGAATGCAGAATGTTATGCAACCGCCTTCCACCCTTTAGTATAAACCCAGGCTGATGCTGAGCAAGTTTATGTTGCACCCTGCACTTGTTCTGTTCGTTCTGCAGAAGGAAACCCCTAATTAACTGCATGAGCTAACTTTATGGAGCACCCTCCATTTTACAAAGCCTATCGCCAGTTTTTCTAACCTTCTTTGACAGGTCCTATGGTGTTGTTATTTGGGAGATCGTAACGTTCGCTGCTCTACCATTTTCTGGCCTTTCTCATGAAGAAGTTATCGAGCACGTGACCGGTGGTGGTAGATTAGAAGTTGCCCAGTGGCCTACCCGGCTACCATCGGAGCTGTGAGTAATCTTGAGAGATTTCCATTGTTTTTATTCATGGTAACTTATTTTGATCCGTGGTAACTTATAAAGCTCATAAGTACAAAGAAGTGAACCATTAGAATTTGACGTACTACACTGCTAAATTCCTGTTTTTTTGCTCCTGTTCATCTTACGCTAGTTTATTCGTCAACCGCCCTTACCGATGTTTTTAAGTTTTCTATTTTTGTTGTAAACTTAGCTGTTATCGACAGCGGATGTCTGATCAAAACGTATGCGTTGCACTGCAAAACGCGTTTCACACTCTTTGACGCTCACCAGTGGAGCTTTGCGCGGATGAAAACTAGAGCTGCTCCGTTCTCTTGACCGGCTGATGCGTCCACCCCAATGGTGACTTCCCTTTTGTTGTTGCTATGAGATTCGAAATTTCAATCAAGATTTCGTCCTGTAAGTGAAATCCATCCGTTTCAAAAAGCCCGGAAGCACGGTACTGCTGTTTCAGCAGTGCGCGTTCCACGAATCTCTAGGGCGATTCGAACCGCAAACTCCTGGCAACTAGTTGATCACTACACCGTTCGGCCACAGGCTGCTGATCCACAAAATAATTGACACACACTTAGAATATAGACCCATTCAACCTTCATCAACGCGATTCACACCACGTGGTTACATGTTGACCGATTTCTCAATTGGGTTATGTGAGTTTGTGTTGTGTGTGATGTGGTACCGCTGGCTAGGGAGAACCCCTTCCATCACTATTGGAGGATTGGGGAATTTCGTATCTTGAATAACTTCAAACTCTCATGGGTAGCCGTTTTCTCTGCTTCCACCAAATACCAATCCTCTAGTGACCTGAAGATGAGAATACAGATTTTGAAACTTACTCAAAGACACGTAACTTCGGTCTTTCTTTCTTAGTTAATCTCAGACAATAGAGCACTTTTAGTTGCTATTGGTCCAGACTGACATCTTTTTTCACTATGGCTCCATTTTTCAGTCTGATCAGCTTTGTGCAGGTATCGCAGATGGAACGGCTCAAAAATATATTGTTTGTCGTGTATCGCAGTTTGTTGCCGGTGTGTTACGCATCTTATCGAATGCGGTCAACATTAAGCTAGCAGTTTGGGCAACTGGTGTTCCTGTTGCTTTTTTTTGCGTACTGCGGTTGTTATCCAGGTCGGATGCACGACCATCCGTCCACGTGACTCTGATGGTCATTCTTGCTGAGTAGCTTGGACATTTCCCACGAGAAATTTCACCAGTGTTATCCAATAGCAATAGCCATGTTGTTTATTTCAAACGTAAGTTCCGGTTGCGTTTTTTGCTAACATTTCTCAGTACTCAGAGTAAACCTTCTACCGTCGGTTCCGTTTTTCTTTGCAGCCAGACTCTGATGCTGCAGTGTTGGTCTTTCGAACCAAGCAGCCGGATCACCTTTTCCGAAATCCTATCCTCATTAGAGTCATTGAGAACACGTATGATTCACACATCTCCGTGATTCCTCTAACGCTTCACTCAGGGATTGATGCCTTTCCTGTCTTTATCCGTTTATGGCTTTCGGGTATTTCCGAACCCTTTGTGTTTTTTTTTCAAAAAAATCGTGCATACTTTTCTCAAGCTCACTGTTTGATGATAATCTGGTTTTTATATGTATATTTTGTATGAGATATGTATTCTATAAACAATACTGATTGATTTCTCCATTGTTTAGTGACCCCAAATTAGTGCTCATCCGTAAAAATTTTAGGAGTGACAGAAACAAACACCTCGGCTAATGTGTATCCCTGGAGCCAACCAGCTTTTGTCTTAAATCGGGCCTTCCAACACCTAATCAAGGCAATATAGGTTTTCCCCTCACTCCGTGTTGTGCTGCTGGTATTCGTGAGATCAGTCAAACTCTTTCCCGAGGACTGGTTATAGGAGCTTCGCCTGTCAACCCAGAATCTGTCACACATAGACACCACTACTTTCCAACGATTTGCTTCACCTGACAATTCCGTTTATGCGTTTGAGGTCACCACTTCTCATCACAAGGGAAGCTAATTACTATGGCAGTCATTTTAAAAAAATCCGAACTTATTTGTTCTCCTTAGTTTGGTTTTCTGTTACTAAACCCCAGCTACTCGGCAGGTGCTGTCGTGCACTTTCGTACATATGTTCCCAAGTTTTTGCTATGGATGTTAGAAGTTGTTTGTTACGGATGTCTGGTCAGTTGCGACGTTCGATTGTGAGTGTAGCTGATTTGTGGTTCCCCATGCTCCCATAGGTAAGCCGCACATGCCATGTGGCAACTGAGGTAAATCTTCGTATAATCTGCAAGTTGCACGTGAAACTCATTTAAGATGCGGTTGCTCAGAGTCCATTGTAAGGAAATAAGCAACAAGTTGTTACGCGCAGACTTCTTCACCCCGTGTTGCATTTCAATAAAGGATACGCCTGCTGAGTTATCGAGGCTATTGTCATGTCTCGGCCACTGTCTACATCAGAGGAATAAGCAGTGTTTTAGCGTTGGTTGTTACTTGACACAACGATTTGTTTTGAGTGAGCAGTTGAAGTGTGCACAGCGTAGCTTTCAAACTGCTTCGAGGGGATCTCACGCAAAGGATAGATTGGAGCTCAAAATAATGTACATTTAGAATAATTAGTTTCTCTTCGATACCAGATTTACGGATTAGCTAACACTATGAAATCTCCCTAGACATAACTCAGCGGATGCGATTCTGTTTACACTTCTCATGTATTAACTGTGGCCTGTGTTCTCGAGAGGTACGCTTCTCACCAAGATTTGGCAACGATGGGTGGAGTACTTATCGCTGTGATTTGGATCAAAATACAGTTGTGCCGCCAGGTGGGACAACTTCGTAGGCGCAAGCAGGATTTTCCTGGTTCGAGTTTCTGCCTTGAAACAGGTGGGGTCTCCTATGCCAATACCACTCACCAACAGCCAAGTCGCGGGTGAGTGCGTCCGTTTATGTCCTGTCTCTCAGTTCGGCTTCTCCGTGCAGTAGCTTTTTGAGTAGTGGTAGCACTAATATTTTTGGACGTTTGCCCACAGGCAGTGTTTTTGAAGCTACCCAAAGCAATGACCAAATGATGTGGTGTTTGAGAACAGCGAAACTCAAGCTTATACAACAATGTGGCGAAAGAGTGCACTTGTTTTGGCAAAGATTGTGAAAATGCGACCCATAAACAAGGCTCGTTGGACAACCGTAACACTGAAACTCACGAAATATATGATGGAACACGTAGTTGTAGACCCATGACGACGTTTGCACTGGGAATTCGCTCCGGTTTTAGCCCCTTCAACCAACCAATTTGTATATTAACAGGCTGATTCTGTTGCACGATTTCTGTAGTGAAAACGCACCCTGGATTCCCGTTTGATGTGACAAAAGGAGCCTAATTCGTTTACAAATGACGTATATTGAGAGGATATGCACATGGTACAACCCGCTGTGAGTGCCCACAGATGACGAATGACCAGCGTGCTGTTATAATGTACTGCTATACCGTCTATTATATTACTGATGACGCAAAATATGAGGTAGTCATGCATATGAGGCTCGGACAATGGGCCCTCTAATCATAAATCCATATAGTAAGAGGGTCCGTGTTTGATGAACTCTTCTCCGCGGTAGCCATGTTTCCCGAAGTGATAATTGTCATAGTAGATACCAAGCTGACGAAGATCAACAAACATTTGAACGTGTCGGATGGTTGGTATGAACCCAATAATATTACACTCGCGGCAACTTCCCAGGTCTACACCGTGGTTCGGATATTCTGTAGGTCTTGGACGGTAGTGCTCGAACCAGACCTGTTAGGATCAGTGGTAAGAAAACGGGTGGAAGTGCAGAGCAGTATGGATTAAGCAATACTTATGATGGGATATATTTCTTTAGCCTAGACGTTTTTCTCAGGTTGGAATATTCTTTAGGAACCCATATGAGAGTGTACCATTTATATCCCTCGATTTGCCCTGTCCTTCTCGGTATAACGAGCAGGGTCTACATGGTTATTTCAAACCACTGCACTACTGCTAATAGATGAGAATTCCACTCCGCCGGACGGAATACGCTTATGGAAAACGCATGATGTATCGACTGAGGGAGAAACGCTAGCAATCCTCATCTTCTTAGAATAATGCCGCTTAAATTTTTTGATGACATGAACTAACGTGCAGCTGTTCGGTGTGGAAAAACTGAATTATCTGAAGCACTTTAATCAGTCTATAAGTAACCTGCACATAGTCGCTGAATTCATGACCCCGAGTAGTCCAGTGAGTAACGTTGATTTGTGTAACCACAGTTCGGGACCATCCCCGGCGCCTTTCAGTTGGATGCCTTATATCTTTTTGGGAATAATGCCCATTTATTCCGTGTGAGCAAAAGTTCCACACCTAGATGATCCATTCAAAGGGAACACCCGAATCTTCATTGAGCCATTCACAGGTGGTGTGGCTGAGCGGTAGTCTGTTGTGTGAGCGTTCTTTCGAGTTGGGCTAATGATGTCGCCAACCTATCGTCCACTGTGTTGCTCTGCGTGGAAACCTCTTCTAAATCTTTCAATATAACACACTGTCTAAGTGCACATTCATGCAGAACGGTTCGTACTCAAGACCGTGCAATCAGTAAAGCTCAAAGCTAGATAATGTTCAGTTGGGAAGAAGCCCGTCTCATGAGGCTCCCACTCAAAGGTAACTCGGTTGCTGAACTAGTTACCAGGCTGTCAGGTTAATTTATAAATTGCCACGCTCTACCATCAGCTTTTGTGTGCCCTCATTTTTATGCTTGTGCCGAGAAGCATACGTTGGTTGTTCGACAATGCGTTTATCGGAGGAATGCGAGAGCCCAATCCCGTGGTAGTTGGAAGAAACCGGGCTCAAGTGCAACTGCATCGCATTTGGCTGAAACGAGTCATGTCATCGACAAAGAACAAGCCCTCGATATCGCGTACCGGGTACCTCAGGACGGATCACGACTGGTCCGATCCAGACGACAATCGATCGCAGAGGCGACTGCAATCTGATTGTTGAACCCACAACTTTTCACACAAGAGAAACTTCTGCGACCTCTGAACTTGAACTGGCCTGCGTAAAATCCGGTTCCACAAACTTATTTGACATCGACGTCACTTACATGATTCCGTGACTCATTGACCGGTATGCCTTTCATTCAACCCCACTTCCTTTTATTTTCACTCTTCTTTCACTAATGTTTTTCACAACCTTTTTCACGTGATTTCTGGTATCATGTACATTTGTGATGTACTAGCCAACAGGAACAATCACAGAAAACAAGCTTTGTTCGCTAATGGCGATATCGTCTGAATCATTGTCTAGTGTGTGTGTGTGTGTGTGTGTGTAAAATGCCTTGTCCACGGACATTAGGTTCATGGCTCTTCTGACAAGGCTTTTTTTCTCTGGAGGGACCGCTGGTTAAACTAACCACTTATGGTTATACTCTTGAGGCCTTTGTTAACATTTAGTACCCACTCCGAAAGAAACACTTTGAGTCGGTCCTTTTTCTGTGCCACGTGCAGAGAGGAAAAGCTAAATCGTTACTGTGTAGATAATACTCATATTTTGGAGCCCCTGATTCCACCTGGAACAAACTTATATTTGGTCAAGTACCCGTGCACTATTTATGTTGCATGATCTTCGCTTGTATGGAAGCTCGCGTCAGAAAGGAACGCTGTTGGTGGTCCGTCCTGGGAGTTCCAGGATAGTTTCTCAAAAGTTGAATGTCACCGTACAGTATCCCGATGGTCTTGGATGGAAGGCGATACATGTTGGCGGAGCCTATTGAACTGGAGCACGCGACACCTCAAGTGACTATCTAACCGACCTGGCTTTGTCTACTATCACTACTACCACAAGTGCCTCTTCTCTCTGGAACTTATGAGAGAAGAGTGGAATGAACGGCCCGAAGACCACAGAGTCGAAGTCTGTTCCATTAGATGGGTGGATTGTTTCTTTTTAGCACCAAAGTACTATCCAATAGTTGGTTCGCAATACTTTTTCACCTTTTTACCGTCTTTACGTCATTCCAACCAATTGTAACTCATGAATGTCGCCAATGCCGACTACATTAGTACGACATACTGTATAGGTAGAGTGGGGGAACATGCATTGTTTTTCGAACTACTGAGTGGAAGAATTAGCTCGATGCTCTGCGGCTTTACCTGGCCATAGTGTTGGCTCGGAATGCCTCCAAACACGTTGCGAAACAATATCATCAGTACTTTTTCTTCGCCAATAGTTTGCCAAGCTTCAAGAGCACAGTTTGCTCTCGAATATTCTAGCTGGAAACTTCACGTCTTTCACTTAGCTAAGATCCAGTTTATTTTCTTGTTTTCAAAAGAAAAATCTTTCCGCTGCCTTTGATCAGTAAGAGTCGTGCACGGAGACACTTGCATGGCGACATATGGTTCTACCCTCTGACAATTATTGTAAATGCAAAACTGCGTCGTTAACTTTTCTAAAGTAGTTTCACTGATATTCTATGTGCCTGAGTCCTCCAAACGTGTAGTACTGAGTAATGTTCGGCTGTCAGTATCAACTCCGCGCACGGCTATCGAAGGGAACTGTCTCATTTACCGACAGGGACTCCACAGCTGCGCCGGGCTGGAGAAAGACCCTTTGGAAATACACCGTTTTTGATTTATCAGGTCTCATTAAACCACCAAAAGTACTACCTAACCTAGAACTTTTGTGACCTGGATGGTAACAGTTTCGAACTAGTGGCGCTATTATTTTCGCTGCCTCAGTTATTATCTGCTGACCCACGGTAAGTGGCTGAAATAACTGATCCGCTTCGCTGCATTTTCACCTCTGACGCGTTGCTTTGTTTTAGAGACTACCTGTTCAATAAAGGATAAACACAGAGAAATGCAAGCATTCGTTTCGAAAGCCGGCAAATTCGACCACGCATCACAGTTTGTGTTTCAGACAACTACATTCGGAGTATTAAGATTCATCGTACTAAATTTCGACATAGTTGGATTTAGTACCTACGGGATGCCACACGGATAGATGGCTTCCAATTCTAGTTTTACTAGCGAGTAGAAAAGCAAACCAGGAAGAAACTGTGGTAAATTCCAAAGCATTACCTGGGTTATTCGGTCGATCTGACTGTGATGGAGGAGGAACAATGGATCATTGGCTGCCGTGCTAGCACAACAAAAGCTCCCGTGTACCATATTATGAACTTTGTTGTGCATAAATAGGTTTTCTTCATTTGTTCCAGGAGCTGAACAAAAGCCTTCCAGTGCCTGGTGGAAACCCCTGCACTTTTTGTCATCTTCCTCTTTTTGAGGTAGGTAGAAACTGGAATATAAGAGAAACTAGTGATAAACTAAGTCCATGAACAAAAAATTGCACATTTTGACCAAATACTGAGTTGAGTTACATCAGTGGCGAGATCCCAGGGATGTTATTCTGCCCCGTCATACCACGGATGTGTTAATTATCACTTTGATTGTGGTTTAACTTATTTGAAAGGCCCCGAGACATTTCTAAAAGACTTATCGTTAACGTTCGAGTACTGATAAACAGACTACTTAAGTATTGTAATACGCTTGAAGTTTTCATAGCTCATTTCCGCTGAAAGAACCTCTGCTGACCGGACACTCGTTTACCTGAGTATTAGCCCTATATGAAGGTGGCTGCTTGCTTCGCTCTATGCAAATATACTTATGACAAAACAATACTGGCAGGTAGCGATGCTTACCTGCCATATAAATGTTTATTGGACGGGGTATACTTTCCTTACAATGGAACCTAAGCAGAAAGATAACGAGTATCCCCATCCAAAATCGTGATAAAAACGTCTGACAGTAACGCTGTTCAAGATCACGTAACATTAGCTGTAAGTCGGAATCTTAACTAATATTGAACGTTGTATTTCCCACCAGCGAATGCGTAGGCCCAAAATCAAATATGTGCGCGATCCCAACTTACAAAAGAGAGGGACGTTATTAGATATTCTGCATTCGCTTTCGAAATACTTTCAGATTTTTCAGAAGATTGACTTTGTACAATGAACCAAAACTTGCCAACAGATACGCAAAAACATCTAGACCCCTAAGAGGCATAGTTTCTACGATTCATGTGCACTTCACATGCGAAAATCAGATAAACAGGGAAATATTTGGATGGCCAGATATACGTACAGTAAGATGGGTGGCTGTAGAGCCATCAACAATTAAGTTGATTGATGCACCTGGAATATCCGTGAAAAACCCACTGGTCTGATAGAGCACGCGGATCAGAGAGTTACTAAGTAAATTTGGACGAACAATCCAATCAAATTTGAAGGAGGTTTTCTCCAGTTTGGGGAGAAAATTTCCACCCATTAAGTTTTCCATTATATGTATGCAGACTCCAGGGTTCACTCAGAAAAGCACTTCCCGAGGGCACTTTCCTGTCCATGTTTAGAGCTCAAGGTTGAATAGAGTTTAAAAAATCCTCGGTGTTTAAAAAACACTGTCCAAAATATCCATCCAAATAATTTTCTACTTACTCTTAGTATCATGTTTACTTCTAGCCGCTACTAACCTTTGAGATGGACCCTTTGAACTTGCAAATAAGAGAATTTGCGAGAGAATCTGCTGGAAAGTTATAAATATAAGTAATATAGCGCCTAACAACTAAGGAAGTGGTCATTCTCTCAAAATGATTCCTTTGCGAGGGATCACAAATGCCCTCATGAGGGCAATGCTGAATGGGCTATTTTTGTCAGTTTTTGATTCTACGATATGTTTTTTTCGGTTAGTGCTCTTAACTTGACGAATTCAGTGATATGATCGGTAATTTAGATGGTCAGAGTCTATAAATGCCAACTAAGGCCCAGAATGATTGACCGGTATACGGTAGAGCCGGGTGAATACCATAACGGTCGATGTGTGAGGCAATCCAGTCTGATGGATCACAGAAAATTAATCTACGTTCAGTTTCCAGTTGGAAGAAAGGAAACTTGTGATACAGTCACGCATCTTTAGAGAATGCTAGGTTCCGTGCAGTTATGAATCAGATTCGGCAATGGTAGCCTACTCAGAGCAACTATCAATGGTGGAATATCAATTCATGCATTGTGAACGTTTTATTAGTGCTTGAAGTTTTCAAGGCTTCCTTATAAACTATATATTTCGTTATACCTTAAAATTCCTCGCAGGTGTCCCTTATTGAGTAGTGTGATTATGGTGAAGGGCAAAATATTTGGTTGAAAGAACATCCGTTAGAACAAACGCTTTTTCTCGTCCTACGAGTTCATCGTATTTGGGTTCTGCTGTATAATGCTTTGAATACACTTTAGTGTTATCATTGCACGGCGTGTTGTTTCGTCACCAAGGCTGGTCACTTTCTGGAGGTGTATCAGAGTTTGGAAACCTATAGGTTCAAAATGATAGGGCGTTGGTTATCAGTGTATTGACATATTCGTAGCTCGGGCGTGTTTACTTGTCGTTGATCAAATGGCCGTTGATCCGTTCGCCGAGCTTGGCAATTGGCTTGCGAACGTTTAGTCCCCAGTCAAGCAGACGTCGTCAGTGCGCAGTTAAGATGGTGCCTCCTCCTTGCCTAGCTGCGGTCATATAGTTTTTTGAAGAGTATCTAAAATTCCCTCACGTGATTGGCTAATCATAGTCGTGGACGGGCCACCAACATTACAAGAATGGTATATGCTAATTAGTCAACCACATGACAGGATTTTAGGAACTCTTCAAAAACTATGTAAACGCAGCTGGGCATGGAGAACGCACCCACTCAACTAGGCACCGACGATGCCTGCTTGACTGGGAGCGAAACGTTTGCGAGCCAACAGATCAAGGACCATCAGATCAACCACCAGATAGGTTGGTGGGTCGTTCTGTTTGGTGTGAATATTGCAAGTAGGCGGACCAAGAAATTTTTGTAGCAAATAACATGCAATGGTTGCTGTCGAAGCAAAAGATCACCTATAAGACTGAAACCTACAAACTCAGGTAGGGTCTCTAAAAGTGAGACATTCTTACTTGCAGACTATGTTACTTCCCATATCTTAGAGATATACTAATCGGGAAGTGACCTAAGGTTCGGCTTCGGGTATTTGTTTGCTGAAATCAATTTGGCAGAGAAAAGGCAAAGGTATGGGTCCCTACTCTACATAACGTAATGGGTAAGGGCCAACGCTAACGCTGTGAATCTCAATAAAATCTATTACTTACGACCCACGGCTGAGGGTGAACTGCAAATCTCTGGTAGTTGGGAATGCCGTTCGTTTGTAATGTCGATTCAAAGGTTTGAAATTTGGCCAGGCTGTATGACATGAAATGCAATCACCACCAAACCTAGGGGGAGAACATTGTTCCGTCCAGTTCGAGAATGGACTGTCTCGGTGGATCAAACGTACCCCGTCGATAAACGGACCAGGAGCACCCACCAAACTGTTTACACAAACATCACATTTATCTGCATCAATCCAGTCCCAGTAAGGGACAGCAAAATCCTTCCATCCATATAACCGAGTTGCAATTTTGCGTAGTTGCCTCTCCCAAACCAGCATGAAGTACCGGTGCCATGTTGCGAATCCCAATACATGATGGTTGTTGTCAAGTTTTTTGTGGAAACGACAACTGAAATCATCCTTGTACAGAGTTCCCCGACTGGCATACTCGTGCAGATAGGCAATCAGATACTGCAGATGAACATCCATAAACTTAGGCTTCCACAATGGGTCAGAGTGATATCTGTCTCCTTCGTGTATAATCACATAGTCAGTGTATGTCAAAGGCATGTGGGCCACAATGTCTACAAACATACGCTTCTCCTTCTTCGTAAAGGACATCACGTTTCGTCGCAGTACCTTTTCGCGCTTATTACACAACGGACCTTTCCATCCGTAATAGCATTCCTCACAGCCCACGCCAAAATAGTTTCCTTCACATTGGCACGTGTATTTGAAAAACCTCGATGGCCAATGCAGTCGGTCATCTCGAAGATTATGTTTGGGTATCTGTTCGAACTGGATATATTGCCGTTGACAAGTTCCTATGCCAACTCCACCACAGGGGTGAATAGCTCCTTTGGGAATCGGACAACACACACCACTCCCACCAATAGCAGTGATATTGTGTATACACACTTTGGGTATCAACGCATCCGCTTCCCATGCGCTTATTGTAATAAACAACCACAAAGAAATAATGTGATTTACGTATTGCATGATCGCTCCGAGTTGAGTCTTTGAATAACACGCCACCACTTGTTTGGCCCCAGTGAGACTGGTCTGCAAAGTGATAGATGGATAAGCATGATTGATGCAAGTTTAATCGAACAGAGCGGATGCACTCTGCACGTACACTAACAGCATTGCATGTTTGACATCGGGGAGTAGCACAGGACATGCACCAAGTGTGGGACCCAAAATCTGTCAGAATCTCAGTTCATCGAACAATTGTGTTTTATAGATTTTGTAATTCGATGGTAGATCGAAAACCGAGCCTTTATTGGTAACCTAATAATCGCAAGTTTTAAGCTGTGAATATTCAACAAATCTTTTTCGTAGAAAGATCACAAAAACTTTCAGAGCACTGCCAATCAGGATGTCTGCGAGTGATAGAAGCAACTAACCATCTCTAGCTTTGGAAATGAATTCCGGATGTCCCGTAAAAAACAGAAGATGGTTTCGGGTTTCGCTTGATTGAGCAATCAAAACAGAAAACCAACCACATTTCTCAATACAATACTAAAGGCAACTGGGAAGGAACCCCCTGGTCTTTGCTAAGAACGTGGGAAAAATTCTTGAAATTACCTACGCCGCTTCTATTTGAAATGGAACATAATTTCAGCAAAAATGCGCCGAGTGAAAGGCGAATTTGGGAAACTAACCGAGGCACAATCTGAACGCACCTGTGGTTCTGAAAACACTTTCCCTGACTCCAATTTCATCAGGAGCGTCACCTAAAGCAGCTTCTGAAGGATTTCCAATTCATCGAGCACATCATGATTGCAGTCCACAAAACACACTAGCTGAATGATGACCGGATAGTTATAGTTAGTTAACAACAGTGGGGCAGGCTGAGTTAGGATGACCGGAGGCATTTTCCAGCGTTGTTTCCACAAGGTCTTAGATGTTCGCCAACTTTTCTTTTCCTGCAGTACGCAGGTCATTTATTTCCAGGTGGACTTAGCAAACGAATCCGCTAAACGCTCATTAGATGAAAGGGCAGACAGTAAAACCAACTGCGTAAACAAGAATGATGGATGTTTTCTCATATACATTTCCACTGAAATTATGCCAAATAAAAGTCATCTTAGTTCTCAAAAATACAATTATAGCTTGGTTTATATACAGTCTGTAGAGCCACTGAAAAATCTGAATGGGGGCATATCTGTTGCTAATCGGTTTTAAGCACACTCCAGTAGAGCTAACATTGAAGATGCTGCTTGCAGTACGAGTGAATATCGGTGTAGTTAGGTGTGGGCCATTTTGATGCCTTGCATTCGTGTCCCGGCTACTGTTGAAAATACTTCAACACATTTAATGCCTGATCATTGTTCGAAGCTGTTTTTTGTGTTCACATCGAATAGGGAACTTTGAAACATTGGGTCACCTCAGTCTGTTGCTTCAAAACAAGGGAAAGACAGATTGCGAGAGCTTATCATTGATCAGTCCCAGACGCAAAACACTGTATTTATGGGAGTGACACACTACTCATAAGGTTGCTGAAAAGTCTTCGACAGCCCACGACTGCTTTCACCCCTCTTGGGGCTCATCAGATAGGCGCGGTCCCCCACTTTCCGTCAGCATTATGTTCTACTTGAACCCAAATTCCACAAAATTAGCGAAATATACTCATTTGCCTACCAATTTTGTTTTGACGGGATATTCACTAGGAACTCATTTGAATCTCTAGTTTATGGTATTGTAGAACATAATGATCCACTTAACACTGCTTCACAAGAAGCCAACAGCAACGGATTTTGCTCGCGCAGTTGAATCTTGAAAGCTTGCCTTATAGATTTGTCGCCCAGTCGGTGAGCCCCAGTTACGTGTCTTTGCTGTCAAGCTGTTATCTCTCAGCTGCTTGGGTTGTAGCAGTCTTTTAGATATCTGCTAAGAAAGGCACCGGTCCATTTTACATACGTATGTTCCATTGCAACTGAAAGTGAATTTCTAGATGACATAGTAATCCGGCACACTCATGAACTCAGCCTGAAACGGAGGCTCTCTTATTGTAAAGAACAAACCTCATTGAGCAGCTGTAGCCATGCGATTTAAAGTAGATTTAAGTTTTGTCTTATGTTATTGGCAGTGTGATTACTGTTAAACTGTACGCATGGTAGAACCTCTTTCTTCGAAATAGTGTTAGTCATGTCAGAGGGTGTATTCGATTTACTGTGAAGGATGATGAACCCATCCGTGTAGCCCTAACTAGTAAGTGTCCCAAGAGGTTGAGCCTAATGGAATTTCAGCCTCCGTAGGTGCACTCCCGAATGGGACATTGCGATGCACTATCTATACTGGCTACATTGTGCGACCAGTATCAACACTCGCCCACTGCGTATAACCCAGGCGCGGTAAGAACGTATGTTGATAGTAAAACATTGTTTATTGAGCATCAGCTCACCACGTTTACCGTGATATTATTAAGAGGTTTTACCAGATTGTTGTACGGTCGCGCACTGAGCAGACCCGGTTAGTGTATTACCAATCGTCCTACTCATTCAATAAAACAGTGACAGAGGAGCGACCCTACTTTGGTATCGAAGTCTCTCTCGAAAAAAATTTTGCATGGATTGTCTGACCACACGAGCCGAGATACCTTCCAACTTCCTGGTATGATTTTGGTTTGGACCACGAAATTAATAATAAACAACAAACGCAAACTAAGTGCATGAAACAAGGAAAACTGAGCGCTGTGGCTTTCGCCCTTGGTAACTCACCATTACGCGACAAATGAAGGAAGTCTACTGGCATATTTTCACTTATCCTTTAGTTGGCTAAATAATGACTACCTCATTGTGTTTCATTATTAGAAGTTTTGAAATTCATATCATTTTTTAAATAAGATTTTGATAAATGTAGCGCCGGAGAATCTCCATCCACAAGAGTTCCCTCGGGACTGCCAGTTAATCGTCATCTTGCGAGAAATAAATGCTGAAAATTATATTGAATCCTTCCGGCAAGTTACTGGTAGCTTGTTCGAGTTCCTTCTAAGGGACTTTCTTTCCATCTGCATTTAAATTCCCGTTTCTTCACCATTTCCACTCAGTCTAGCTGATCAGATCTCCTCTTGCACACCCTGTTTATCGAGGAACAGTTACGTAGGTTGTCTGCATTTGATTCAGACAATCTAGTATCTTCTGAAGCACGTCGACAGACGATTTCATGTCTGTCTTATGTATTGGAGACTAATTTGTTTGGTTACTAGTTAGCATAATATACTTTTAGTGTAGCGGAAGACACTCCAAGGAAGTCAGAACATTACGCTTAAAACTAAAATCTAGATGAAACTATTACAGATGAGTTGTTGTGGATTCGACTTCAGCCAGAAATAATTTGCCACAGCAAACTCGTCACTACCAAAATAAACACTGAACTTTCTGGAACTGCGCAGCACATTATGCATTCAAAGAAACCAATTTTTATTTAATTATCGTGTTTTTCATTTAATTTTTCATTAGTAGCATGCATAGGCACAATGTATATGTCAGTTTGAGTACCTCATGACCGAGGAACGGTTTTATGCAACGCTAACCACGAGAGACTTTCCGAATATGCAAGTGCCTACCCAAAGTCTAAGTATGTGTGTTAGGGACCAATAAAACAAGCAGCTTTCTTTGGTCCATACAATTTTCCGTTTGCTTCTGTTGTTCATTGATAATATCGAGGTCGAAGCTGAAATTCTAACACGACGTTGGATGATATCCCGGTCTATATGGCCAGTTCAAAATGTTTGTCGAGGGACAGATGTTAACAGGAAAACTCTTCACTCTTCTGTCACTGTGATATTATTGATTCTATGGGATGAGTGATACTACACTACCAGGGTCTGCTCAGAGTGTGGCCCTGAAACAGGTTGATAAACTTATTACTATTGCAGCAAACTCGGTAAATAGATGCCCAGTCAGCAGTATTTCATTGTTAAAATAAGTGGCCCAAACTTCAGATGTTCCGTAATGAAAATTTGTCGTCTTGAACAGGAGAAACAGTCACTCAACCATATTTTGAGTGCCTATCTTCAAACGAGTGATCCTTAACGGAGACGATACCGCACCTTCGCTACACTTTCGAACATCAAATGCAACAGCCCCACTCAAATATGTAATAGATGGGCTTGAGGGGAAGGAACTAGGAAAGGCAAAGCGTAAATTAGTCTGTGGACCGACAATTAACCATACTATCTCATTAAGTTATATACACCACAAGTGCTCGCACAAATTTGCTTAATGCTGATAACTGCGGAACATGCCAGGGTGTGAAATGAACAGTCAAAGAAAACTTGTACATGCTAGAGGGCGATATCTTTCGGCCTCTACTAGCTGTTGGGGGGACCGCTTGTGGATAACAAATAGCAAAGCTTTTTCAACCAGCTATTCTAAAACTTGTATCTCCCATTTGATGGTCTGACAGACGGACACGATATCAGCAAATCCTCCAGATGCATTTTGACTGAACTTGATCACATTCCTTAAAGAGAGGGACTAGGTTGAATGTGGCAGCCCGAAAATCCGACAGAAGCTCAATCTCAGTGTTCTAGGTGGGCGTTGCACCAATAATCATTCCTTGGGTGAAGGAAACCAAACACTTATATTCATAAAGGAAACTACTTACATGGTTGCCGAAAGCACCTCGACAGCCACTGATCTGTTTCACTCTTCATGGGGCTGATCAAGTAGGCGCAGTCTCAGAGATCTGTTGATCCTTATGTTCTACTCGAACCCGAATTGCACAGATTTCACAAAATTGATGGAAACTCGGGGACTGTGCCTACTTGATGAGCAACAAGTAGGGCGAAACTGGTTGTGGGCTGTCGAGGAGTTCTCAGAAACCTTGTGAGCAGTTTCCTTTATGAAAACATACTGCGATATCTCGAATATCGTACCAAGTGAAAGATGAGACGGCCTCTGTGCAGCACATTTAGTTGAAGAATATCGTAGACGAGAGATTCAAGAGTCACCCGTGGAAACCAAATTAGTATGTAAATGAATGTATTTGTCAGACACTTATTATTGTGACTTCATCGGCTCTTCTTGGGCACCTACTCTAAGGTATAGGAATGAAATAGTGACAATCCAAGCCTACGGTTCCACTCGGTGTTCTGATCTTACCCGGATTTACTAGGTCATTTGGTTGTCCTCGACAAGTAGCAGTCGTGTATTGTTGACCAAGAGCTAAACTGGGATACAGAACATTCCACTTTGGTGTGGACCAATCAAAATAATCACTTAAGGACAAGGGGTGGATTTTCAGGCCAGGGGGGTGTGACCACTATTGACCACTGGAGTGAACACTGATTCTACTTCCGACCAACTATGTGGCTTTCTGCATCGTTATGAATACATCCCTTACCTTGTCGGTTTCACAGCCAAATGTTCGTATATTTCTAGCGAATTACACCCATTTGCAAACAAATTTGGTTTTGCAGGCAACTCAGCTGGAACCCAGCCGAATCTCTTGTTTATGATGTTTTCAACTGAAACGTGAAGCGGCATGGTGCAGCACATTCAGTTGCTTGAAAACATCATAAATGAGTGATTCAGCTGGGCTACAGGTGAGTCTCCCGCAAAACCAAATTTGTTTGCAAGTGAGTGTATTTCGCTAAGTTCGTGCAATTTGGGTTCACGCAGAACATAAGGTTGACGGAAACTCGGGGACTGCACCTACCTGATGAGCCCCACGAAGGTCAAAACCGGTCGTGGACTGTCGAAGAGTTTTCAGCAACCTTATGAGTAGTGTATTACGTCCGTTTGTATATTTCTATTCACTCTAATTCATCGGAGTCTTGAGTTATCAACCAAGGAAGAGTTTGAAACGCAAGCGTGAGTGCAATACAGTTTGAGAAGTCGGAGGACTCAAAGCCCAAACTAAAAAATTCCATTCATCCGATGCAAGTAAAGCAACCACAACACAAGCTCCCATGTACGGCACAGGGAATTCCACTCCTATGTTTCATGAAATTCGGTTGAGGTTATTGAAGTATTATGCAATCTAATTATGTCCGAGTGAAATAAATTTTTATTTTGGGCAACATTACTTTGCTTCTCCATCTGGACATTCTATACATGCTGTATCTGAATGATTTCAGTATCTAGCCACCGCGTGATACATCTGATTCCTTTTTGTAAGTCGACTTGAAGTCACGATCATTTGCGAATGGACAAGTTATGCAATTAAACTATTTGCTCGTTGACAGACGGCTTCTAATATAAACGATTACTGACCGCACCTTCGCAGTTTACACACTGTCCTCAGCAGACAAACTGACTTGATCCTAGCACCATAGGTGTTGGAGATTAGCAAAGGCTAAAGTGGCCCTTCAGATTCGAGAAGTGATCTCGTCTCCAGCCAGTCCATCGGAAGTTATGCAGGTACTCAGGTAAAGCAACTCTTATTTTGAAGGTAATTTGGGTCAGCAGACTCATGGAAAATTGAACACCACAGCTCTGCGAATTTCTCCTAATAGCTGGATGTTACAGCTCCCACAATCTTGGTGTACAATAACTGTCGTTGCTATTTGATCTTCTGGTATTATGTTTATTCGACAATATTTTCCATACTTTTTGCTCTTGCAATCTGTTGCCACGGAATGATCCTCCTTTTCACATTACGTTCCCAAGTAAGAATAAGTGCTATAAGTGATTTTGGATGGAGTATCTCGTATGGCTTTTGGTGACTTTTAATACCAACTGTCCAATCACACTGAGCCTCAGGATGCCTACAGTCATGCGTATTTAGCTTACTGGTTTTTGAGTAACTAAAACGCACACGTTGCGGGACGACTCCTCGTACGCGTTTTTTCTTCATAGGCAAACAAATACACTACCAGAAGCTGACTATGCGTTGTTTAAATGATCATAGACGGTTTATTGGATACAGACGAGGCAGAGCGAGGGGGAGGCAAACGTATCACACACACACAGACTCGTACACAAACTTTCGATTATGCTGAGGTAAGTAAGATGTTAGAGGATTCCGAACAAGTCCCGGGGAGTCGTGAGGTCATAAAGAATCTGTCCTGGACACAGTGGAGGGGTTTTGTGACGGAAAGCAACCGCTTCAGTCAACTTCAGCAACCATGCTTTGTAATTATGGAACTCCATCGGTGAATAGTAGCGAGGAAAAATCCAAGATCATCTTCCGTAATTACATATCACGGTTGCGCTGTTCACTGAAGCAATCGCCATCCTTTGCGACATTTTTACTCTATGCGTCCACGGCAGACCACTTATAACCCCTGGGCTGCACCTACCACACAAAGACGTTAACATGAACTACAGACTCAACATGACGACCATTGAACCAGCAGAGCAAAATTACACAATGTTTAACCACATACTATTAACTACTTCTGAGCTGTGCATAGTGCATTACGGTCAGGTGAACACACCACAATCCGCAAAGGGCGACGGAAGAGATGCGGAGAATTTCCGATAGTGGATTCTCCCAGAGAGAAAACATGGACTGGTGAATTTTTCTTGAGCTGCTTGACATTCCAGAAGCGAAGTCCAGCAAAGGCAAATGAATCTACTGGTAATTATCACCCCCCTCTACCTATCTCAAATCCCCCTTGTTCGACTGTCATCGGTTTCGTAGTAGATAAACTTGAACTTATTGTCGAGCTATTGACCCTATTATACATTCTTTTTATAGTATACGACAGCGGTGAAGCCTACATCAAGAATGAATAAACCACTATTTTAATTACCTTCGAAAAATTACGGACAATCTATTGTATCTATTCCCTGATATACGCCCAGACTCCATGTAGCTTCTTGCTTTAGATAAACCCAGAGAATTCATCAAAACGAATCTGCATACTTTTGATCCGCGTGATGCACGACGGTTCCGCGACAAAAGCGTATATGAAATCGTATGATTAACATTCAGTTAATACTGCCACCTACCGTCCTACAATTTACTCATGAGTAAGCCGGCTCTGACCCCACCTCATATTCACAACCCAAACACTTCGCCAGGCTTTCCGAACATCCAACTCGTACGTCGCATTATCCCACGAGTGTGTTCACGTATGCGCCTGCATCTGGTGCACGCATGTGGATGTGTAACGGGCAAATACAGTTCATGAGGCCAACCGTCCTGACCCTCAAAGATGACAGCACACAGGTGCAGCTGAATCAGGAGATCAGGGGCGCATGATGCATCCGATCCTCTGGATGTGGGATACACAGACCGCTTGAGCTCCAACAAGCGGAATGGCTGTTTCGAGGTGAGCTCACACGAACAAGCATAATTGGCGAAGCGTATTCAAGGTAACCCAATCGAACGATTGATGGCTATCGACGGCCTTCGCTTGCAGCAGGACGCAGCATCGAACTACCAACTTTATCCATGACAATGACAGAAAGGAAAGTTTCCCTTGAAGCCGCAAGCGCTTGTAAGTAGCACGTGTAAAATAACCTTGTCGATTGCAGTTCTACTGGCGAATTACCGGTTGTACAGCTGCACAGCAAGAAACTCAGACGAAGAATAATTGACAGTTTCAATCAGTACTCAGTTAAATCACCGAAGACTGTGAAAGGCAAACACGTTGACAAGGCTCATGTTCGTGCGACCACTAGTAAATTAGGTATTTTTTATCAGTCATGCCCTCAACACGATTATCCTCCCTATCAGTTGAAAGCAGGTGAAGGTGTTGTGACCTATTTCGACAAGTGCCACCGCGACCCCATTTTTTCGACATGCCTGATGTCAGCGCCACCAGGGCTTTTGTCAGCAACAGAAAAAGTGATGATGCCTCGAAACTTGTAGGCCCTTGCCGTATGACTGAAAGAGGACGGTCAACGGATGCGTGGTATTTTCCCTTCTGGACATGTTATGGGACTGATGGATGTACAGAAGCACGCACGGAGACTGGATACATTCAACAATTTCCTTCGTTAAGCACATTAAATTGCGATTGACCTTCAGTAAATAAACTAATAACTGGTCTGTTTTTGGTCACTGTTGTAGTTGTCTATTTCCACCAACGGCTGTAAATGATTCTTCGAAATGATGAAAAGCATCCAAAGTTTTCTGAAGGGGGTATTAAAATGATATGTCTGGGTTTAGTGGTGATTTGTGCTGGCCCAACCGATAGCTCCCCTTGGAACTGTAATCGACAAGGCTGTTTGACATGCTGATTACAGACTTCAAGGGGAACTTTCATTTGTCTCGGTGCCACAGGTGAAGCTGGCAGTACGTTGTTGCGTCCTGACTGCACGCTAAGGCCGTTGATATCTATCGATCATTCGGTTGGTGAGCCTGGATAGGTATCGTCACTTATGCTTGTCCGTACGCCCTTAGAGCCAAATTGGCATTTCGTTTGTGGAGCTCAACCTTCTCAGGGGATCGGATGCATCGTGCGCTCCTGATCGCCTAATGCAGCTGTACCCGAGTGCTGTCGCGCGCGTTCAACAGGAGGGCTGAGCTCATCGTCTGCTCGTGCCTGTCACACCCAACACCCGAGGTCAGAGCATTCAGCGTGCAATGATGCGTGCACCAGACACAGGCGCATACGTGAACACACATGTGGGATAATGTGACGTACGGGAGACTGAACGAGGTGTTTGAGTTATGAAGATGTGGTGGGTTCAGAGCGGGCTAAAGCACGAGCAAATCACAAAGCAAAAGCTTATGCTTTAGCTACTCGTGACCCCTTCAATGCCTTAGAAACGCAGTGCTTCGCACAGTTTCCGAATTCTTCAATCCACAGGGTACATTTTTGCACGAAAGCGCACAGGTATGTGCTTGTGATGGGCGTGCACATCATTACATGCTCCTTTCTCGAGTTTGTGGGTATGTGACACGCAAGTGCGAATCACATGCTCAATATTACATATTTGGCCTGGTGAGTAGGTCTCTGACGCTGCCAACCAGTGAGGTCTGAGCGGGCAGGTTTTTCTCTCTAACCCGTAATCCAGCTCAGTTGAGCGATCGCCAACGTGTCTGGCAAACAATGTCCTCAGGTGAGACTGCCGAACATTTCTACCAACGAACTAAACCCGTGTGACGTGAACAATCCGATTTTGATCAATAACTATTGTATGCAGTGATATGCAGTTTATTGGACGCAACTGATTCATGAGTCTGAAGTGTGGAATGTAAATGTTTGTTGATAATAAAATTTGATATTATCGGGAATACTCAGCTAGACTAAATGGAGCAGTTCCCTATCCGTTCGTAACCAATGCATCTCAAAAGCCGAAAGTGTGCGTGAAAACAAAACGTTGGACTATCCAATTATTTTTAAACCTACCAATAATTAGACAGAGTAAAATAGAGGCAAGCTGATTGCAGTGGGTGACGTCCTCACAAACACCCACATTAGTCATTCCAACATGAACTCTCAGATAAGATAAAGATAAGGTAAGCTTTGTCATTCGGAGGAAGATAATGAAGCGCTGACAGATGTGTAGTGGCTCTGACGAACACATTTTTTTCACAAAGATGTTTTGGATGGTTCAACACCGATCAGCCGTATATTGCTGTCGCGCCGACAACAATGTGCATGTGGTGGACACACGGATGACTCCACCTGAGCAGTACTCAAACTAGATTCGATTTGATCACACCGAACACGTGCGCTTTGGATAACGTGAACGTTAATGTCACTCAAAACTGGCAATCATTTTTGTCGTTCTCTGGATTCGCCTGCGCTCGACAGGCAAATTATAATCTGTTTGCGCATAGAAAAACTAGTTATTCTATCGAGGTGTAACTGAGGCGTTTATACTGACCTAGGATCTGGAAAAGATCCCTGACCTAAGTAAGTACACCGGCATGCATCGTGTTTCCAACCCATTTTCATCTCGATATTGAGGCACTGCCGTAGAAGGCTCACCGGGGTCACGACTTACCCTCGTAGACGTCCAATGTATTCCATCTACGTGGATGTAAGTTGGTTGGATATTTGAAACAAACACTTCAAACAAAGTGCAAATTCTAGTATAGTTGTACAAAAGCGCAGAAAAAATATTCAGAACTCCGACATACAAATAGAGCGTTTTTCCTCAATTTCTATTGACGATAGGAAAGTTGTTAGTCGCCATTCTGTAGAGGTGATACACTAAAGAGAGACACTTCAGTGAACTCTAATGTGTCTTTTCTCATGAAGCAGTACCGCCTATTTTGACCATAATAAACAGGTGGTTTAGCCAGATTAAGTTGAGCCTACTCTCAGCAAATGAATCAACGGTTCTTTAAGTGATACGTGCAGCGGAAGAAGCCGGAGTGATGATCATTCAAGGAATACTGCGGACGACGTTGAACTGGGTACGGATCAGCTTGTGATTCGCAGAGCAATAATTTCGTCTTGTCGGTAACGTCTATCGAATAATCCTGAGCATGTCTTCTACCGTTTCAAGGGTCTTTCTCAAATTTGTTGATTTATTTACTCGTACTGTTGATGGGGCTCAACAACTTACCCCAACATATCCCGTACATCGCGAAGGGGTTAATTTGATCTCGACAAATACATTTGCAAATCAACTGGGTTTTAGCCGGAGACTCGACTGAATTTTTCGATTATGATATTATTCGAATGAATGTGCTGCAAAAAGGCCGCCTCATGTTTCAGTTGGTACGATATTCGAGATATCGCAGTATATTTTCATAAAGGAAACTACTAACAGGGTTGCTGAAAACGCTTCGGCATTTCACGACCGGTTAATTTGCTCGTTGAAAATTTGTGATTCACGCATTCAAACCGAAGATGTGAAGCTGTGTTCTGGTCAGTGTTTTTAGCTGGAATTAACAGAAGGCATATGGATATTCTGCATTCTAAATGTTTTTTTTCGCAAATACACCTTGTTGTTCAAGTTCGAAACCAAAGTGACATCATCCGGGAGTGCTTGTGTTCCATGCCACTCACAGAATGCGTTTCACGCTCAAAGGTCTAACTATTCACAACCTGGTCAGATAAATAAACGTCCCAAAAGTATTAATCAATGCACCATTAAAACAGTGGGCGAATGACTTGGCAGTGAAAAGTGAGCCGTAAGTCACAAAGCGAGTTTTCCTTTATTCTCTTATTCGTTTCAATACATTGTTCTTTAAAAATGCTTCGTTCTGCACGTTTACATTTGGGTTGTCCAATGCTACTAGTGTGCTGGATATTGTGAATCACCCAGGGGACCTAGTTCGTTTCTGCCCACAATACTCAAATAAGGAGACAAGTTAATGTGAGTTTCAAAACTTATTGATTGGGAGGAAGAATAATTAAGAAAAACTGACGACAATGGACACAATAACCATCATCGCTGGAGGACTATCTTCACGCAGACACAGTCCAGAGGATACCGTTTTCAACAATCACTGTATGCTGTCACGTCTGTGTCCGAATCAGTCAGTAACGCTTCTCATTCACCGAAATGATCTGTCGACATATGAACACTTCAAATCTACTGACAATGTATTCGGTCATATATAGGCGAGCGGAAACTGGCCTTCGCTACAATTTGAGAACCCAGAATAATCACCTGTGTTTGCACTGACAGCCCCTGTACCTGCTCTGTCAGCATTTCCGATTCCAGTGCTCGGAGAAGTCGTGGACCTGCGTGAAACATAAAACTGTCGGCATACTCCAGTAGTTCGCTTCATAGCCGATCCAGTGTAGAAATGTTGATAGGTCGACAGACTCTACAAGTCCTGAATTGCAGGACATGAATGCTCAGCCTTTCCGAGGAGCGAAAAAAACTGATTTTTTTCAAAGTCAACGCACACATCCGTACATAATGATACTTCGGAATGTTGAGAAACACGTGTGCGGACATGGCAAAGAACTGCAGGTCCCAGTGTCTGTACAAACTCGATAATGCCTGCTTTTCTCCAAAGTGGAAAATTCTTCGTTCGGCAGACTGAGAAGAACCGCAGATGCACGGCCAAAATTCTAGTCGCCTCGGGATACTTTGTTCGACTAGGCCTATTGTTGAGTAAGTATCCAAGGTTGCTCCGAGTGAGTCCATCATATTTCGTGGATTGATGCACGGTTTCAACGAAATTACTGTTCCGCGAGCATCGGTGATGCGCTTTGTGCCCCGCAGAGCGCAACACGGTTAGAACAGACCATTGATTAACAGGTTGTAGTAAAGCTGAAAACGCCCGAACAGGACGGTTGGGCGTCTGGCCGAACAGCGAACCATGAGTGGACTTAATCAGTCTATGACCACAACTGCCTACACACGTTTTGTGGGCAACAGCCGCGCGTGTGGAACAAACGTGAATTAATCAAAAAGGGGGCACAATAATGGGATTTCCCTAAAATGCACCGTGGCCTGAGAATGAAGGTCAACCAGAACGGACTGAAAAGTGGGTGCGTAAGCCGGACCAATCAGCCGGTGGATTACACGCGAGCGGCTGGTCGACACTCTGTTTAACTGTGAATAACTGTGGTTACGACAACAGGACGCGGGCAGATAGAGATAGAGATAGAGAGAGAGTTAGAGGACGAGGTGGGGATGGGGAGATTTGTTGTATTTCTAGCGAACTTCGCAGGGAATCAAATGACAAAGTATACTATGTAGGTCTTGAGAATGCCTCAGTCAAAGCGGACTAAACAAGGAATAGTGAAGACGGTAGTGTTGCTAAGGTGGTGTGGTTTAAATAGTATTCACTAGAATAATTCGGAATGCAAAAGCGACATACAGTGAATACAGTGATCCTTTAATATAACTGTAGGACGCGAAGTGGTTCGCGAATCCTAGAGGAGCAACGATAATAGCGGTACCTCTGCGTTCACGCATCCTTATGTCAATAACCGCAACGCCTGGCGAATTCTTGCATTGAATGATTGAGTCGGTAGTGGTACGGGAACGATTTCAAGCAAAAACTGATGAGTGGCAGCAAAATGACAACATACAATCAAAGTGAGGAAAAAGTAGTATGGGCGACGTGGTCGGGGGTTGGCCCGATAAATTACAGGCAACAAAAGGATTGAGGATTTACTGTAAAAAACGACGTTTTCAGCGGAAGTACATAAAAATGCTGTATACCAACTGGCCGTAAGAATACACGTGTAACGGTAACGCAACAGCATGAATTGTGTGGGACTTCAAGGGAGAGGGGTTGACTGTTATTAGACCTAGGATCAAATAAAGCGTTAATCAACGACTGGCCGGGTGTGGTGATATTGTGGTTTGATGAGCTGGGGGGCTGGTGTAGGTTGTCACTGGAGTAGGTTCGGTACTCGGTTGTAGCCTTCTTTGTACTAAACGGCTCGCTAACGGACAGTAAGCACAGTAAAAATGTAGCAGGTTAATGGATTTTGGAGCTAGATCAAGCTAACATATTACAGGAAATGAAATAGAAACCGACGCCATTGCACAGGTTAGCTCAGGGCGTGAAATGGGTCAGCGAGATAAAATACAGGGCGATTAACTTGGTGGGCGATATGCCAGATGTGACTGAACGGTTTGTGTTATATTAGCAAATGCAACGCATAATTATATCAAAGCTTGTCGGAATGTTCTGGTTAAAACCGGGCCACTTGTAATTAGTCGATGGAGCCTTAGGTTTAAAAGCTACATCATACACTGATTCTGAAGAGAATCAATGATGAAAATCGTCCCTGCAGAAAAATCCCACTAAAACCGGCGGTCGTTGTGTGCACCAACGTCCCCCATAAACAGAACCCCGTCTGCAACGCGACGGGCTTAATTTTTCTAATTCGTATTCTGGATGCAGTGGATTAGATCAAAACGGCCCAGTGCTTCAACTATTCCTTGGTCATAATTTGACGAATGCTCTGAAATGTTTAGGATAATTTTAGACTAAACGTTGAAGAGAGACAGTTAAACCTCTTTCTTCATGGTGTGAGGTCGTTTAAACTGATTGTAGGACGCAAGAAATCACCTATTTTGCCGAACAAAACTCTGAAATGTTGGTGCGAAAGGATAATGCTTCGTAACCTGCTTATCCTGCTGCATGGACTGTGTGCTTCTCAAAAAGAAATCCATACGATTGTAGCACATTATGGTGTATTATTTGACATGATGATTAATCAGAATTTATGGCCAATATATGTCTGAAGACTACAGTACCATAGCACCCTCAACTAGGATCACCCACCGGTTAAAGTACTACGGTTAAGTGACGCTGAATTCATCCCTGTTTAGAGAGAATCCGGATAGAAAAGTATTAATGCTTGGTTCTTGCAGCACGCCTTTCGCAGTGTAAACACGTTTGCTTCAATCAGATCCTACTGTACTTCACCCGTTCCGAAATTAGCCCCATGAACATAGCAGTTCAAACGCTACGAATAGACCAGCTTAACCGCAGCACAATTTTGGAACCCGGCGGAAACCAGCCACATAGTTGGAAACCACGGTATTTAAGGAGGATGCCATGGTGTCTCGAAACATTTCTATGGCACAACTGGCACGTGAATTTAGACAGCCGATCTGAACGAATAATCAGGTCTGTCTGTTCAATGATGATCACTTCCACAATGCGTGGGAGATCTGATACCCACAGGTATGCCACCGAAATGTCATGTATGTTATGCCAAACCTCATTTTTTACCGCTGATCTACGGTTGGGATTGTCCCGTTGCATTCCAATAGTCAGCAGTTCGTACAGTTTGCAACGTTTTAATCCAATCTCCAAATAATCTGCAATAGCTCTGGATGTGTTGGGGGATGGACTGCATTGATTTCTTTTTGCGGAATGGGATTTGCAGTTGAAACTTGAAAATAAACTCACTACTTGCCGATTGTCAGTAACGTGATAAAAGTGAAATGTTTCGCCAAGCCGGTAGGTCTGTCAGTGCTAGGTCATTTGATGTTTTCCTGGTGATGTATGATGAGCTTCCGTGTAGTTCACCTAATAGGACGATAACCGTACTGGTGATCAATGATCGGTAGCCGAAAGGCAGTATTAAAACTAAATTGGGGAGCTACAGGTTGTGGACTAACTTCCAGTTTCTGACGATTCACTTTATTTATGATTCCCAATGAGGATGCAACTTCGTACAGCGTTTTCCGGCTTCACATCGAGATCTCTTGTTAATTTTTTTGGTAGGAATTAATAGGGGATGCGGGAAGTCTTCAAGTGCAAGGTTATTACAAAGGGCAATCTCAAGTCTCTTCTGATGGTCCGCACTACAAGTGCCTGAAATTTGTCTTTCAAATTTTAAATTCTGCTCTGAAGACTGTTCGTTCGTTTACATCTAATCGAGTAATATTGCCAGAGGTGGGCATTTCAATTACGCTATTCGTTGGACCACATTTTATAAAACCAGATCACACTTATATATAACCCGTCTGAAAGTAAATATGTAAATAACGTTCATTCCAGATGATACAGCAAGCTTCACCTGGATTTGGCAGCGAGTGAAGCGTTTCAGAAAAGGTATCAGAACCTACCGAAATACACTAATTTGCAAACAAAGTTGGTTCTCCGAGAGAATCACCTGGAACCCAGCTGAATCTCTCGTTTGTGATGTTTCCAGAACCTACTTTGTCGTCTGTCATCTGTCAAAGTCAAGTCTGATCTGGTAAAACGTTCCAAATTTTTTATATAAAAAAACATTACAAGCAGTGTAGAATGTTTGATTCCGCTCAGGATAAGTCATATGCAACTACAGTGTATCCTTTGTACAATCTGTCATAGAAACAAGAAGCATGTTAGGAGCTCAGATGGGTTGACGACCATGTTTTCGGCAAGTCTTTTCAAGTCATACAGTTACCAAGGTTAAGAGAGCATTAGTTAACATTTGAATGAGCATGGTGTACATGAACAGGAAGTCGAGTGAGACGACACTGGCCACCTATCAAAGAACAACTAGTTCAGGCCACCAATGGGGTGACTTGAGCTTGTCGGAGCGGGTAGTGCTGTGTGTGGTGTGTGTTCAGCACAGGGTGTATGTGTGGGGGGAGGTGAGTTGGACCATGGCAAGTACAACACACGAACAGAGCGTTTTTGCCGACAAAGGATCGGGTCGTGATATTGTATGGCGATAGCTTCAGCCACTGCGATTGTGCGTTGCTGTACTGATCTGGGTTGATTAGCTGGCGCCTTGTAAACAATGCGGAAGCTTTGGCTGGGTATCACGTTGTGCGCCGTGTCCGCTAGGTGTTGTACCACTGAGCTGGTTATCGTCCTCCTAGTTCCAGAAGCTGGCCAGGGTGGATTGCGTTCCTTCATTCTTTGGCTGAGTTGCTTAGTCGTGCGTCCGATGTATTCCGCTGCACAGCAGCAAGAGAATGAGTACACTAACATATTTTGGGCGTGGACAGGCACCCTATCTTTGAGATTAAAGGAGCACAGACGATTGCTTGTGAACCAGGTTCGGAGTGTTGCGACCGGGGAAACTTTGCTCAAACTGGTAAAAAGTCTTCTGTTCAGTAGGTCGGCCGGTATGTCTCCCTCAAACGGAAGGCTAATGTAAACGGGTTTTCTTCCAACTGTGGCGGTGACGCAAAATGACGGACATTCTGGCTGGCACAACCAAGTTCAGTCAGACAGCCAATGACAAAGATAAAACGCTCATAAAGTAGCAACAACTAGTGATATGCCTGAAACGCCTTAAGGCGAACGGTTTGATCACTAAGACAACCTAGGAGAAAGTCAAACCCACGGGGTCAACAACGCCTCGCCTATACGGCTTTCCAAAAATCCATAAACCCAAATGCTCATTGAGGCCGATCCTAGACATGCACAACTCACCCTATCGCAAAAGCGCACAGTGGCTCATCAAAATGCTTGAACCAATACGACGACAAATGTGTCAATACAGCTTCCGAGACACGTTTCAATTCTTGGACTCAATAAAGGACCTAGAACTGAAAGATTCGTTCATGTGTTAATCGGACGTGACTTCACTGTTTACTAACGTCCCCTTAACTGAAACGGTTAACTACCCATGTAACTACATAGAAGCGACCAACTTTCGGTTGCCAATTACAGTCGACGAATTGCGAGAACTCCTCCTGCGATGCACATTGAATGTACAACTACTGTTCAATGGCATGCTCTACCGTCAAATTGATGGCGTGGCCATGGGCTCACCACTGGGCCCAATGCTAGCCGACATTTTCATGCGTAAACTTGAAAATGGTCCGTTAAAAGCTAGCATAGAAAATATGCAATACTACGGCCGATATGTGGACGACATCTTCGCGGTTGTGAAGATTAAAGCCGGGTTGGAATTGCTCCAACACCAGTTCACTAAGGCCCCCACCGCCATCCAATTCACCTCGGAAGGAGAAACCGATAACTTCTTCCACTTCCTAGATATTGGCCTTGAACGACGTCATGAAGGTACACTGAAACGATTGGTGTACCGAAAACGTACTTGATCCGGGCAATACATTCAGTTTAGCAGCTTAGTGCCACTAAAGCAGAAACGAAATCTGACCCATAGCCTAACTAACAGACCGAAAAAATGTGCTGTGATGGCGCGCTGGAACAGAAAATGCTAACTCTCACCGACGTCCTGAGAGACATCGCGTTCCCCGACAAGTTCATTATAAAGGATTTGAACAGGAGAGAAGCCAACACCATCACCGCCACAGTTGGAAGAAAACCCGTTTACATTAGCCTTCCGTTTGAGGGAGACATACCGGCCGACCTACTGAACAGAAGACTTTTTACCAGTTTGAGCAAAGTTTCCCCGGTCGCAACACTCCGAACCTGGTTCACAAGCAATCGTCTGTGCTCCTTTAATCTCAAAGATAGGGTGCCTGTCCACGCCCAAAATATGTTAGTGTACTCATTCTCTTGCTGCTGTGCAGCGGAATACATCGGACGCACGACTAAGCAACTCAGCCAAAGAATGAAGGAACGCAATCCACCCTGGCCAGCTTCTGGAACTAGGAGGACGATAACCAGCTCAGTGGTACAACACCTAGCGGACACGGCGCACAACGTGATACCCAGCCAAAGCTTCCGCATTGTTTACAAGGCGCCAGCTAATCAACCCAGATCAGTACAGCAACGCACAATCGCAGTGGCTGAAGCTATCGCCATACAATATCACGACCCGATCCTTTGTCGGCAAAAACGCTCTGTTCGTGTGTTGTACTTGCCATGGTCCAACTCACCTCCCCCCACACATACACCCTGTGCTGAACACACACCACACACAGCACTACCCGCTCCGACAAGCTCAAGTCACCCCATTGGTGGCCTGAACTAGTTGTTCTTTGATAGGTGGCCAATGTCGTCTCACTCGACTTCCTGTTCATGTACACCATGCTCATTCAAATGTTAACTAATGCTCTCTTAACCTTGGTAACTGTATGACTTGAAAAGACTTGCCGAAAACATGGTCGTCAACCCATCTGTTTTCTTATTCTAAATGGGAATTTTCTGAATAATAAGAGCTCTTTGTCTTTTTTTCAAAAGCGAACTTTTAAAAGCAACGCTTTTGAAATAAAATTATCCGTTCGCCTTCACCTGACCATACCTAATCGTTTTAACTGAATGTCCGAGGATTTGACTATTCACTTAACTGCAGCTCATTCTTTTCTTGAATTTACTTGATGTTTGCAACTGATACTTTCCGTAATTTTGGGCATACTCATTCTGAAACACATCAGATATGAAGTTTGTCCATCGATGTATCTCCCCACAAACCGTCGTACACCGTTATTTTTGTTCAACTGAAGTAGATCTCGGTGGTTTTGTCAATCACCAACTGGGTGGGTTAACAGTGAAGACATTGAGACAGTTTCTTCTGGAAACGAGAACTTTAGCTCATGTCGTGGCGATTTCCTGTGCCTTGTTCATCTCTCACTTTTACGCGAAATACGCTGGTGCAAGTGTTACAGTGCGCATGGTCCTTGATTCCTGTCAACGACCGACGATGTCCTCAATAGGTAAGTTTATAATTAGCCTCTATACTTTGAATTCCTCGTTCCTGTCTCTTAGTTAGCCGGTATACGGTTCGCTAAGCTATCTCAACTTGAGATGGAATCTGCCATTGTTTCGACCTATGGGCAATGTGTAATCCTAGGCTCACCACTTTTGAACGTCAAAGTGGACTGTTTTGTATGGCCTAGTATTTCACAGTTCAATCGATAGCATCACTAGTGTGAGGAAGTATTATTAACGTTGGAAGTAACAACGTGCGAATATGCCTCTGAGAAGCTATGGGTTGTGCTGTTAAAAGAAATTGGTTGGTCAATATCCGAAATAGTTGAAACCGCGGTCTTACCGCAACGATTATGTATCTTAGGTTGTTCTGAAACGAATCGTATGCATAAATTTGGAGCCTCGCGAATCAATTTGTGATTCTAATTAACTGCGTAACCAGGGTTGTAGGACTTTTCTTAAAAATCCTTGACGAACTGCGCAGTTTATCTAGTAAGTAATTTGAGAGTAATGGTCTTGTCACTACTTGAAAAAGAGTAGTGGTATCCAATGTCTGTGTTCACATGTGCCTTAGACAAAAATTGAGTTGCTGCTTGTGTGTAGTTTTTGCCGCTAATTTCTGGTAAATTATAGTCAAAATGACCACCCAGGTGGTCAACCACTATATTTTATCTGTAGTTGCGACACTACTTCACCACCTGTAGGCTTTGTTTGTAGGTATATGCTGCAATTAGTGCATGATCTTGAGAAAATTACTCCTGCAAATGGAGTTCGTACCCCTCAATTTCGAAGAATCACTCCATGACACCGTTCCTTCCATTCTCTCTTACCATGACGACCACACCATTTCGCTTATAAGAAAAGTGAAATTCATGAGAAATTACGGAAACTCTGTTGCTGGGAAAGCAGGTTTTGTCCGGGGGCGTTCTTTATCCGGTAAGTGAAACACACCAAAGGATAAGTGAAAAGCTGACCGTCTACAGTTAAGGCCGAAGTTGAACTACGTGTCCAGCAGGTAAACTACGGGGTCAGGCAGTACGAAAGAAACCGGATAGCGTTGTGCTGGGACCTTGTTGCCAACCGTGCTGTGCGAACAGCAGCGATTTGTAGCATTCTCCGATCCGAATTACCCTTCCCCGGGAGAAATTCCCCATCAAATGGGTCAGATAAAGGTTTCGGAAACGATAAATGGCTAACAAGGCCAAAAAACTAGATGTTCACCTACATATGGTTAGCCACAAGCGGTTTGTGCGGAGCTGAATGTGCAACGAGGTGCAAACCTTTAATGCCAGTGTACACTTGAGGGAAAAAGGCGAGCGGAGTCGAAATTTGTTGGGCATTTTGGATTGGAACTTCCAAATAATGTGATGAAACTACCAGTATTTGTATGCTATGTTGTGGAACACACACGTAGATTTTGATAACAAAGGAGCTCAAAATGAAGTGCATTTAAGCTACGGCCAGAGATTTCATATTTTGCGTTGATGGAATGGAACAAAAGTAAACGTCCACAAATGCATTCATTTGAATATCAATTCGTTTTTCACGCGAGACTCCGTTGAATCTCTTGTTTATGATATTGTTCGAATGAATGTGCAGCACAAGGGCCGCTCGTGTTTCAGTCGGTACGGTATTCGAGATATCGCAGTATATTTCCATAAAGGAAACTGCTCACAAGGTTGCTGAAAACTCTTTGACAGTCCAAGAAATCTCGAATAGCTTGCCAACTGGAACATGAGGCGGCCTTTGTGGAACACGTTCAGTTGAAGAATATCATCAATGAAGGATTTGGCTGAGCCTCTCGTGAAAAAAAACTGATATGCCAATGACTGTAATTGGGGAAAACATTCCAATTTGGGTTCAAGTAGAATATAAGGTTCCACAGTCTACACAGGTCATGTTTTTCTCACTATCTAAAGACTTTGAGTAATCTAACGGGTTCTGACCCGACTACCGAAGTAGATTCAAAAGCATCGCTTGGCAGCGGTCAAAGCTGTTGCTGTCCGGCCGTTTGTTACCACAATAGCTTTGTGCAAATGTCTAGCTTTTATTGATCTTTTGAAACTTAGCATCTGACACGTACACCTACTCGGACGCTGCAGTATCCAGTCAGTGGACTTTTTTCTGCCAGTCAGCGGTCGTACATATAACGTGCATATTGCGTTGGACGAACCGTAATTTTTATAATTCTGCCGCTTAATCTTCACTAGTCTGATGGTTTTGATTATCTAACCACTAGGTATGCACTAATCGGAGGAGGAGTTATCAAAAACAATTTTTAAAAATTTCTAATCATAATTTTCAATTTGCATTACTTGCTGGTGAACGAAAATTTGCTAGTCAAAGTCGGTATATATAAACACAGTAGACTATCAAAGAGGAGCACCAATTCCTGCCATGCTCCAAGAAAAATGTTGAAGAGATGCATCCAACAGTTAATAAACATGACTATCTACATAAGGGAAATTAGTTACAAGGTTGTTGAAAACTCTTCGACAGTTCACGACCGGTTTCGCTCTTCTCGGGGCTCATCAGGAAGGTGCAATCCCCGAGTTTCCGTCAACCTCATGTTTTACTTCAACCCAAATTAAACAGACCTCAACAAACACACCCATTTGCATTCAACTGGGAGACTCAAATGAATTGGAGTTCAAGTAGAACATAAAGTTGATGGAAACTCGTGGACTGCGCCCACCTGATGAGCCCAAAGAAGATCCAAACCGGTTGTGGGCTGTAGAAGAGTTTTCAGGAATCTTGTAAGTAATTTTGAGAGGCCTTTGTGCTGCACATTCATTTGAAGAATACCATAAATGAGAGATTCAACGGAGACTCCCGTGAAAACCCAGTTGAAATGCAAATGAGTGTTTGTCGAGATGCAACTATCTACTTGATTCTGGCCATCATCCTGCACAATTCGAGTAGAGGAGAAAAGATAGGATGATTGAAGTCCAGTTTGATAACCGCCGCATCTCATGAATATCCAGACACCATATCAATAATGATAAGTTCCGCTCATTCTAAGAATTTGTGCTAGATAGGACTAAAAGTGGCATTAAATCTAGACTACAAACTTTTATGCAGAAGACATTCGCCCTGTGAAATCCATGCATGTATATTCTGCGTGTTACCGTCCCATATTTCTTATTCTTGAGCAGAAAGTCACTTGGACATGCTGTTTATACGATAGTGAATATACGTCATCATCATTGTTCTAGGAATTAGTCAGACTTATAAGCACTCATTTGTTAGTCATTTGGCCCTATGTGGGCGATCAATATGTTACTTAGTGTGCAACAACAAAGGCGATAGATTTGGACCGTGTATGATAACTGAAAGTTGGCTTTGAAGAAACACATGGATTAATCAAAGTGACCTGCAAAAATTACCAAACGTAAACGGTACCTTGTGGTGAGGTCACCTATTTGGGAAATTATGTCTTTGAACTCAGGGTCAAGTCGATTTCAGTTTAAGGACATGGTCAACTAGAGTGACAACAGAAAGTTGACACATCTGTCAAATACTTGGATCTGACAATAAAACTGACGGGACATTTGATCCAGCTCAAAAGAATAGTCTTCTGTACACAGCCATTTTCAGGTGAGATGGATGTCTGATCTCTTCAAGTTTTTATTGACAGTTCCGTCTTGATCAGAATACACAACTTCTGGGTGGTGTACTTATCTGATATCACTAAAACTGGGCAGCGGCAATAGGAGAGCCTGGAGGGCGGCCTGGAGAGCTTCGGACACACATGAAGATCAAGTCAACCAGTTGTGGCCAGTGAGTTGATTGAATGAGCTGTGTACTTCTCGACTACTAACTGGATCAGCTTAGTTTTTCCCAGTACTGACATTTATACACCGATCCTCAAAGACAGCCCGGCAAATTTTCACGTGCTACCAGTTTGACAAAAATGTGGCTGTTCGATGGCATGTTGAATGTTTCGAAAACAACAAAAGTTATGGCCTAATTCTGAAACACTTAATCCGTTTGATGGCATACGATTGTAAGTTATGTATTACTTTAATCAGTTCTGTCACTGAGTAAAACAGCGTGAGAGCAAAACCAACCATGACTTGTTTGGAAAATTGGAAGAACATTGCAGTCAGTGAACGAGTTTACATCACCATCGGCAAGTGTAAGCAATTTTAACATATTATACTGTTTACTGTATGAAGCTCGATAAGCATTGGCTGAAACGTGGAGTAAAATGATGTTGCCTATAGGATGTGTAGATCATGGCCAAGGTCGTTTCAGAGGCAGTGGCTGTTTTGGCTGCTACACTGAATAGTTCCACTCAGTTTCTACGATGTAAACCTTTCCTTCCATGCTTTTGTCAGTTGCAATGTGGGTCACTGGTGCAATTTGGTTCGTCCTGTAATTCCAGCTAGAGGCCTACATATTCCCTCGGGTGAATTTATTTTCAATTATGCATGTTACTAAGGGAGATGTAGAAGGCAGCTTTTTTATACTTATGGGTGTGTTCACTAAATGAGACATCAGAAACCGATATTGTAGGTCTACGCTAAGAGCGTCACTGGACGTGATTGACGACGATGCTGTCTTCGTTTTCTCGACCCTATGATTCGCGCTCACACACTAGACCATACATCCAGTCCCAATCCAAGACTGTACTGCTCGCTGTCCTAACCTTCGGGAGGATGGTTAATAGAACACACAAAAGACAGCAACAATTGGTGACAAATGAAGGAGATCGTGTTTCAATGGTTGCAATAGTCCGACTGTTTGACTACGAATTATGACCGTTGTCAAGACACGAATAGAGGTGGCTAATTCACCAGGGAAATTCGTAAGTAAACGACCAGCATTGCATATTGATGCAGAGTTCTCCGAAATATGAGAGTGCATGTTTTTCAATACTGTGTCTGTCTACGTTCAGTTCTACTTTGCAACTTAGCGGAGGAAAAGATGAACTTATCTAATGCGCAATAAGATCATTGTCGGTACATTTGTTCGAAACTCACCATATTGGGATGCAGTAAATTGCATCGATCTGTTTCGATTGCATAAGCTCAAATCAATTAATGACGCGAACTAATACCATTAGCACTGGTCACTGGTAATCCCCACCGTCCATATAAAAACTGTTGGACTCCAAGGGACCAGTATAGTCTCTGCAGTACACAATGAAGCCGATCTGTCTTCTATTGGTGGGTTTAGTGTCTATCTCACTTACCAGTGGTTACAAACGAGGCTACAACTTTGGTTTGGGAGCAGGAAGAGCTGCAACGGGACGCTTTTACAGGGGTGGCTACGGAGATGCCACTGGAAGCGAAGTGTCCGGATATGACTACGACTTGGAAGGTGATTTGAGCGGAAGCGGCAGCTCCGCCCATGCCGGCCGTTTTGGGAAGCAGAAACACGAGGAGGATGATGGATTCTACACACAAGGCGGGAGTTTCTACATGAGTGGTAAGGCTCGCCGTGACGATGGTTATGGAATCACCGCTGGTCTGAAGGCCAAAGGAAATTTCTACGGCACTGGAACTGAGGGGGAAGGAAGCCAATATGAGCACGTGACCACTTTCCGTCGAGGCGGTGGACACGACACAAAAGGGAAAAAGAAGCACTACAACGAGTACGACAGTTACGGCCAGGCCAAGAAATATGCTGACAAGAAGGTTGCCAACAACTTCAACCTTCGCGGCATACTGAGAGCCAAGGGCAAGTTTGATGGTTACGGCAAGAGTGATGTGTCCAGTGAATTTGACCAATACGGCAAGTACGGATATTCTGGCAGCTCCAAAGGGTATGGCGGCCGTGAGGTCTACGGCAAACTTAAGGGCAAAAGCGAGTATGACGCCTATGGCAAACTAAAGGGTTACGGTGCTCAGAACGACTACTCCAAATATGGTCGTCATGCCGACTATGATTCTCTCGGTTATTAGATCACTTATTGTCCGTAGTTGTCGTAACCAAACTAATAATTAATTGAAAATTGGAAAATTAAATGTATTACCTCAATCCTGATAATTCTTCTCAGTAGCAAGCATGAATTTGAGTTGACTATCTGTCTCGGTCGGTTGGCATACATTGTGTTTCACTACATTGTGTTTCATTCATTAGACCTACAAAAGTGAAAGCTTTTAAGTCGAGCACATGCGGCGACAGACCCCAAGATACGTTTCAGTAGGAATGCCTTTTTGTTAGACAATTACTTGCATCCGAAAACATCCCAGCTGATTGGGAATCAGTCGGAAATCACTGTTTTTCAAATGGTATAAAAATTGGTTACAGTTCAACTTCGATATGATTGCCTTGAAAAATTCAAGTGAACACACATGTTTTGGAGACCTGAACAAACAATGGGTGGATAAGTAGCTACAGTGCATTAATCAGTAAAACCGTGCATATAAGTACAAAAACTAAGCTGGCCAACAGCACCGCTCATCTTTGTACCTTTGTTCAGTTGCTTAATGCAGTTTTCGCCAACATGAGATATCTTGGAGAATAGGAGGAATGGAATTTTAGCAGTACTTGTTTTGTCCGGTAGTTCCTCACCAATGACGTGCTATTTCTCAGAAAATCGAAGCAATTCACGATGGTACACAGGGTGTTGTCACTGAGATCAAGCCATGAGAAATTACCAGTGCTGCAGTTCGGTGCCGAGTGCACTGGGTTGAGGGGAGCCGGTGGAAGTAAGCCAATTAGTGGTCGTTTCTGGGACCAGATCAGCTGAGATCCGAAATATGGGGATTCAGGAATCAATCCACGGGATCGAGGTGTTTGCTCAGTTCTTCCCGGCTGAGTTTGCTATTGCAGTTTAGCGGACTTTTGTTCACACGAAAGACTAAGGAAACTAGGTTCTGCAACGCTCTTTGGGTTGCCTGAAAAGTTACATCTGATTATGGTGTACTCAGATCGTCATTCGTGAGTGGGAAAACTTGGTTACGAAAACATTCCATAGAATAGACTGTTTCTGTGAACTGGTTGCTAGTCCATCTTTGTTAGGTTGACCGTAGCTGACTGATCCCAACTGCTGTCCCACCAATGGCTTAGATCGCTACAACTGAGCCATTCTGGCCGGGGGTTCGAGCGTGCACGTGGATATGTGTGTGTGATTGTGCCTTTGAATGAGTGCATGGAGGCAAAGTTGTGCGTTTGTATGCATGCGTGACATGCCCACGCTGACCGCGAATTACAGTCAGAAGGGGCAATCGATCGGTCAGTGTGCGTTCAATACAACGACGGAGGGAAGCTGGTTCTGATATTCGCTGTTATCTTTCCAAAGCGGATCCACTAGCAATAAAACAATCGAAGCCACAATTGTTCTATCGCTTGAAGATTATTCTTTAAGGGAAGTCTCTGAAGATCGCGCGTACTTATACGGAAGACTTTGACAACTAAAACAGGAATGAATGAGGTGCTCGTATATGGAGTAGACATTTTTGAATTCACACAATGTGAGATAAACAAGTTGATGGTTATAGGATTCTTCGTCAGTTCCCTCAAAGAGGACTGGTACATCAGTCTTGTTTTCAGATTAGTGCAACTTGTTTTAATCAACTTCGAAGATCTTACACACACACCCCTTGAATTGCCATATTTGGGAGATTCTCATACGACTTCTCATTGGGATGCCTCCAATGGAATAATGACCGATAAGAATTTTGCCACAGTATTTGCAATTCGACAATGAAAAGGCAGTTATGACCGGTTTTTTAAACCACTTTCCACCCAAGCTATTCACCAATCTTGCTCTTTCCCGGGGGAAGCATGCTGCCTCAGCAAGGTTAACCACTATAATGATTCATCTGTTTCACTATTCTCCATCGAATTCACAACCTACCGGTGCTTTTTCATCTGGGTTAACTAGAGTGAGAACCAACAAACAATATAATTGTCATAAAGCCGTTGTAGACTATGTGACGTATTCTAGGAAGCCCAATTGAGTGACGCGCGAAATCACAAGCCAAGAATGGTGAAGTCTTGATATTTGTCAACAAAATACAGTGGTAATGACCTAAATCAGATCCACACACCAGAAGAAACCTTGTATACTATTCTTGGCTAAGCAGTCAGAATGACGTTTGATGATTCAGTGCTCTTGTAGGACACATAAGCTTTTCATTTGAGTATTGAGAGGCTTAAGACACTGAAGCGACGGTGTTGAACATTGATATTATGCTGTCGATTAGGATGACGGTGACGAGGAGTAGGAGGAAGAAGAAGAGCATGACGGGGATAACGAGGATAACGACTGAAGAGGCTACTGAAATGATACGGTGTGCACCAATCCATGGACATTATTCGCATCTACTTTTCGCAATATCCCGTTGGCTCATATGTCGTTCTTATAAAACCAGAGGCACTTTTTTGTTGTCCCTTGAATTCGCCTTGAATACGATTGATATTTTAACCTAACCTTTTCTGAAGCCTGTTTCACCGTTTACTTGTGAATGTTACAGACCATCTGTAGAATACTTTGACGTATTCGGGAAAGCCCAGTTGAGTGACGCGCAAAATCACAAGCCAGAAATCGTGGATTCTTGAGATTTATCAATGAAATGCGGTACTACATGTATAAAATACGTAACGAAAAGGGGTACAAACCTCAAATTATGGGGGTTTCCGTCTATATTGTTGCACGAAGTAGTGCAAGCCCAAAGAAAGCCCAGAGGAGACGGCAAATCGATCTTAATTAGCGACACACGCCTGCGCACAACAAGCGTTAACACAAAATGTCAAAAAGCGCGCGTAAAAGATGGTCAACCAAATTGGCTCGATGTGTCAAGGGTTAAAAGGTTCATGAGGGGCTACAATGCATATCCAGTCTGAGGTAGACGCAGTAAACAGCAGGCTCACACAGGAGAAGGGTTTGACCGGGGGAAAGGAAGTACACCATCTGATCTTGAAATCTGCTCCAAACACAAAATCATCTTCGGGATCCTGTTTGGCCAACAAACATGACGTCTTCAGATCCACCTGGCCCCGAACAATTGTTTCGAGTGCGGTTGTACAAAATGCACTTCGTTATTTTTATTGTGACGTACCCTTTGAAATCCGCATTGTCAGTGGAAGTATTTTGACATTTCATTCACACTGGATGTTACAAGTCCCCTTGTATTCTTTAATAACTGAAACTTGGAGAAAACAAAAATGTTTGACGACCTTTCTCTCAAAAGTAATGTAAGTAGCGTTCTTGATGTTGAAGTTTTTCAGGCTTGTATTGTTAGTCTCTGTTCACTTTTACGGTGATGAAGCTAACTGTGATGAAAATTTTCATCAAAGAGCTGCTCAAAGCACTGAGAGCTGGCTAGTTTTCAACAACATTCAGCTTTGTATCGTCACTCGAGTTGCATGACGATCCTGGAGTTTAGGGGTGGTGGCGGCAGATTACAGAAAAATGTGGCCCCAACCACAAGTCTTCAGCTGTAGCAGGAGGAGCCACGCTCACTAAATAATAAAAGTCATAATGCGATAAACACGTTGGAGTTGTAACGGCATTTTCCAGTACAAACAATATGGTTGTGAAGACATGTAAAACAAGCAAGGGTAGGTTACCTGATTAAAAAATTACGCTAACTTTAACTAGAATCGTAAAGAATCATTCGGGATCTTGGTTACCGTTGTAACGTGTAAAAGGTAGGAGGGATCCGGAAACTATTGTAACCGCTAGCGCACAATTAGACTTTCGGGAAGGTTCGGAGAGAATAACAAACCGACCGAACGAGAAGCTGATGTGTACGCAGTTATCAACGAAGTCCACAGAACTTGATATATAACCGCGAGGCAATATTACAAATCGGTAGTACATATGCGGCAAGGTCAATGACTGGCATGATTGGCTTCGGTGGGTTAGGCACACACAAATATGGATGACACAAATCGGTCTGTGTAGCCATGACATCTCCCGCCGTAAAATTTAGATCTACTGAATTTCAGCATTCTTTGCCGCGAATCGGCAAACATGTTCTTTGATAACTTGAAGGTAACCAAGCCAGCACCTCACGGTCTGCGACTAGAATTATTTCAAAATCTCCCAACAGTAATATGTTTGTCCAACGTTGTAATCCGTGCAGGACGAGTGCACAGATTAATTCTTAAGCTGTTTTCAATTCGCCATTATAGGCCGTGGATCCGACTGAGTTCCTAAACTGAGGCATATTGATTTGCATGTTCTAAAACGTCTGTCGCTTTTGTTACCGTTCCTGGTAATGCTGTTTTGTAAACTCCACTATCGTCCGTCCAGCCATCTCCGTTGCCAATTTTTTTGACCAGTGTTAAACCCGCTCAGACAGCAGCTACACTACAGGCCGGGAACTTGGTGCATGCGGGTGTCAGCGAGAATGGCAAAACATGATTAATAAATAAGAAGCAATATTACAAGTCGGCACCACATAAGTGAGAAGCCAAGAGGCTGGAATGATTCCTGTGGGAGTTGTTATATTACGTTAGCCGTCAGATGGGGACAAGAATGAATCACGTTTAATCCAAAGTAGCTGGTACGGAAATTGTGGGGTTCAAGTCAAATCAAATGGCAGAGATCGGTTATGTTAGTACGACGAGATTATGACTACTCGGGACTTCGTGTAACTCAAACTGATGGGTGCAAACTCATTCGTGTCGCGACATCTCATTGTTCGTTTGAATGTTCAGACAAATGTACAAAAATGCGGTGATATCTGTGATCTCCAATAAGGCAAATGAAACGACAAAACCTGTAGAATATTGAAACGGATGAAATAAACCAGTTTCTACATGCGGTTTTGCTATCGTTCTGCTTAATGACTACTTTCAAGTATTGCCTAACTTATCCCACTTACGAGCTGGAATTTTTTAATTTTGTCTGCTCGTCGTATGTAGCCTCATATCGCCAGCAAGCTGACAACAGTTGTCGGTTGTAGAGAAGCAGGGCATTGCTAGCTTGATAATCCTGGTTACCAGGAGCAACCAGATGATGATGCCATTTGAATGGTTTCTGAGACGACTGCTTCCCGAACAGAGGTTCTCTCAAAATATACTTTGTCTGACTTTTTGCTCGCCAGTTTGGAAGTGCAGTCTTCAAGAAAAACCCGTTACTTTCAAGCCACTCAGTTACTGTCAAGGATAACTACATACAAGCAGACCTCCATCTTCGGATTTTTCTATACAAAAGTGCATCTGCCACAAGGCTTCTCACGTTTAGCCCTTTCCTGCAACATCAGGATGCCCACGTGTATATCGGTCGTCCTCGATTTTTGCGCAGGGTTCTGGTCCCAGCCTACTGGCAATGAAAGCTATCTTTTGTTTTCGGTCAACCCAAGACAGCCTAATAGGATTCCGATATATTTCAAATGGCAAAACAAAGCCTGTTGGTGCATCAAATAAAATAAGCTGCCGTGGTCCGAAACCTGTTAGGACAAACTTTGTTTCTGCAAGCGTTTCCAAAAGTCGATATGCTGCTTGTTTTGACTGCTCATTTTACACATGGTAACGCCCGATATAACAACAAAAATTACTTTGCACTCATAGTTGTTTCTCTCTTAAATGTGCCCTGATTATCCCTTCTTTCTCTATACATTGTTAATTTTTTTGAGCAAAAGCGAGAAAACATGGGTAAAAACGGATTTCTGGGGGGGGGGGAATTCCAGTGAACTCTAAGCCACTTTTGTGAACAACTCTCCGTTACTTTATTCGTGGAGATATTTGTTATTCCATCCGATCGATCCTGTTCACACGACAACGGAGCATCTTCAATAAGAACTGACGATAGGGACGGTGCGTACCAGTAATGCCGATAGAAGCGATCTTGTCCTAATGGAAGTAAGCAGCAACCTCGTGAAGCCTCCACCAGTGATCTCAAAGTGTTAACAGATTGCAAGAGATCTGCGTCCGGGCTATCCAATAACGAAAGGCTGGATTTCACGGAAGTTTGCCCAGTGGTGCAAGGCATGTCACTCAAAACATTCTCAGCAGACGTTTGAGATGACTTGCTCCTAGGAATCTCAGGATGAACGATAACAGTGAACGTTTTTGGCTCCGTCACGCGCAGATGAAGACCGATTGTCATCGTCTGTGTTTTCAGGCTTTGCTTTGGAAAACGTCTGCCCCGATTTCGAAGTTCCAGCAGTCTGCTCAGGTTCGGCCTCGTCCACTGTGTCCACTGAACGTAAGTGGCTACGAAGTACACGCAGGCGATTAAAGCTATGTTCGAAACGACCACGCGTGTACGAATAGAGTAGAAGCTGATCCATAAGACACAACAGCAGCTGAAGCTTTTCGCGGACGGTTAATTCGTAGACAGATATAGTATTTAACTTGTACAACAACTCAGGTGAATCCCGCGCAACGATGAAGGCCGGATCGTCCAATGGCCGCATAAAACCGCGAGTCTGACCTCGCCAACTAGAAATACGGGCAGGTGAACTTTTAATTTGCAGCCACAACGCTTTCGAAAGGCCTGCTAGGTCCAGAGGACACAATGAAGTTGCACCAGCCAATATCGCCATTGTGGCAGCATGGGCCGTGCTGTTACGACTCAGTGTGTCCTGGGTTTGTTGGTCCTCCTTTGACGCAGCACTGTTATCCATAGCGAGATCCTCTAGGTTCCGAATCGCCATGCCAGCCTTACCAGCCGCTTGATTAGCTGCCAGACTGGGAATACCGACCAATTCGTTCAGGCGAGTGGATGGTCCGGCTTCGCCCAGTACACGTAGAACATCCTTGTCATCGTCACCTGATGTAAGCTCTTCGTAGACCTCCTCGTAGTCAGACGCGTGACCAACTGTAAAAGAGCCGAGATTCACGTCCGCTGCGACAGCGTACGTAGCAGCGAGAACTGTCGGTCCGGTCTGCTTTGCGCTTACATCAAAATCAAGTTTTCGAATGGCGCACAGAAGACTGATGAACAGATTAGCCAACGGACTGGTCGGATCTGATTCAGGTAAACTACTGACCAGAGTAGACCATGGGAGATGATAGGAGGTAGTGGAATCCTGTTCTCACCAGAAGACGTGCTAATCCAACGGCAGTCCGGAGGAGTCTCATTGGGAAGAAACAGATCCAAATGTACTCCAAACGCATTGAGAAATTCAAACAGCTGAATAGCGGAACCGATGTCTTCCAGCGCAATGGATGATGTGAACTCGGGGAAATCCGGCAGTGGAACCAAGTCGAATAGATCGAGATCCTCACAAAGGCGTACTGCGCCCCATTCGCGCTCCAATTCCAGTCGTTCCCAATGCTCGGTGAGCCGATGTGAACTTGGATCAAAGGTTGAAAACGTCGACGGGTCAGGCGATCCTGACGGCGCTGTGAAAGAAGGTCCAGTGTCTGAAGCAAAACGGAAATTCCGGCTGCCTAACATCTGCTTTCGTGTACGTGGACTTGCGTGGGCTGGCCGGTTGGAACCTGGCTGGTGCTGTGAGGCTCAACGCCAACTAAAGTCCACGCTGGACATTGTTCCAGCTTGAGTCCACTTCCAGGATGTGCATTATAATGAACAATCGTTTCAAGACTTCTTCCCAATTCGTTTCAGGAGGAAGCAACAAGTCGGCCCACGTGACTGGTCCATAGGGAGAGAGACTGAACTGACGCATGACACAAAATTTTGGTGAAAAAAAATCCATTTTTTAATTAACACGTGTGTCTGATAAAGGTCTTTATGCGATCCCTTGTCAACAAATCTCGATTACGGCATTCCAGACGAGTATATGATAAGATGGTCCGGGGCCGAAATTGATGACGATACGGAACACCAGAACATTTGTCGTCCACCACGTGATACGCTAGTCCACGTGGGCTGAACATCTCATTTTTAGTTTCCATATTGATTTCACTCAGGTAATCGTCGATTTCAAACTGCAGCATACTGAGTTTTCTGTCGAGACCGAGACCAGCATCGGGTAAGGATGCTGCCCATAAAACGCTCCGAATCGTGGCAGGTGTACGTTTTCTGTAACCCAACACACAATTCCATACCGGTTCTCCGATGAAATACCGGTGATTCGCAAACGCGGATAATAATTCTATCATCTCGCCCAATCACTGACGTTTGGAACTGTGTATGCTATAGAGCAGGCTAGCGGAAAGTAAGGGATTAAATATGCTCAAATGGCTGCGCACACAGGAAACAGCATCGACGAATGTCATTTGGCCGCGACCGCAGATTTGGCAATGCCAAACGAGGCTGCTCACGAGGACAGTTCCATCAAAATACTCATCGTATTTTCGAAATATCTCCAAAGTAATTGGTGAGAAGAAAACCGACTCGTTCGGATCCAAATCAATCGGTGGGAGTTGTCTATGGAATGGTTTCCCATCAATACATGGCATTCATGCACTAACTTACACGGCAGTGAACCGTTCTCTGTGTGGAAAGTCTTTCAGACAGGCCTCCTGTTTGTCTAATCATCGTAGTTTCCATTGCGCCGGTGCGACCGGACGACCATGACCATTTTGCCAGCGACCGTTTCGCTCGTCATCTAGCCTGCAGATGCACATTCGGTGGAAACATCGAGAAGATGCCGCAACAGCGGTTGCTGCCGCTGCAGTTGTGGCCATCGTTAGCGGGACCACGTCGATCTCAGATGCCTCCAGTTATCTTCCTGGGTTGACTTCCTATGTTCCTACGGTCAGCGTGAATGGTCTATGAATGGCGGAGGTTCCCTCGATCTGCAGGGCTCTAGTCTCCTTTCCGCCGCGGCAGAAGTGGCTGCATCGGCGACCGTTGTGAACAACAGCAGCATGGTATCTGGCGTGTCCTTGCACAGCACCTCCGGGTCCGCGTGTACCTCGACCACAGCGGCAACTTCCACGCTTTCGTATGTTGCTCCGTTCAGCATGTTGAACCCGATCATGACTACTAGCACGAGCTCCCCAAACAAAAGAAAATGGCACCGGAAGCCAAAACAAAAACAAAATGCATTTGGGAAGATAGGACAGGTAAACCTATAAGCATTGGATCATCTCAACCTTTAATTCGTGACGCCTCCTCTTGGAGTAATCACGGTGCAACCGGTTGAACTGGTGATGGTATGAACACTTTGGCCGGAATCAATCTCAGCGAAGGAATCGATGTGGACGCAGCAGCTGCGGCCGCAGGAACGGCAGCCGCCGGGGTGCAAGGTCCAGTCCCTTTGGTTCGCAAGGGAACACCGTTTAATTTCCCATGTCCTGTATGCCCTAGACTATTTGCATTTCAGTGCCGACTAGCCGCTCACTTGCGTTGTCACACAAACATTCGTCCATTCATTTGCATTGACTGCGGTTGTGCCTTCACACAACGTGGACACTTAGTCAGGCACGCGGCCGTGCATAAGCTGGACCGTCCATTTACTTGTGGCTTATGCGATCGATCCGTGTTTGTTCCCCCAAACTGTGCAAACACTGGCTGCATGACAACCCCATCGTTTACTTGCCAGAGTAAAGTAAAATACATCGACTCTTGAAAATTCACAAACTTTGGCAAGCGGCTTCTGTTTTTGATACGGTTTACCCACTTATCGCGTTATGTATGAATTACTTGTTGATAGCCCCATGTCTGTCCTCACCCACACTGTATCGTGGAATAATAATTTGTCTTGGCTGCTACATGGAAAATTAAGAGGAAATCGTCTAACTTTAAATACACGGGCAGAACGAGGGTTAAATGCATTTTTATGCTAGCATAAATGGAAATTATCAATGGATGTTCAAAGCGTTGAGTGGTAAGAAACATCTTTGACGTAGGTGTCTCCATATCCACGGGAACATTTTGGATATCAAATTGTGATATCCAACCAGCATTAAGACCGAAAAACTCGTGTGTTTCATGCAGTGACTATAGGTGAATCTGACCGCAACCCTGAACCGTCACAGTTTGTCCAAAGTGCGTGAAGTTACTCACCCTCACGTTTCTGTGCATCGATGTGTGCACGCAAGTGTTCAGATCATACATGCAAGCAAAGTCAATTTATGGGGTGGTCGAAACATGGTAAGGACATGACAGCTAGAACTGCCTAGTCGGCTTAGCAGTTCAGACTAGACTGGGGCTGCCAAAATGGCAGGCTGACGGTGTCGGAATGGTAAGTCGCATATCCAGCATATCCCAAGCTCGACTGGTGAACATTACAGCAAAGTAATAGAACCTATCCACTCAGATGTGGACTGCTTTGCTAGGTGACGATATGGGATCAAAAATTGAGTTAGATATACTCTTGATGTAGCAAAAATGTTTCCTCCGTGTATACAGCAAGCAAGTTATAAGTAAGATTCCCGGACCAGTCCTCGTCGCTCATGTCGTTTACGACTTGGTCTTGAAATGCTCTTAGTGTTCATGTTTTTTATGAGACAAAGGAACTGCTGAAGTGGTTTCATGATAAGATTACCTGGTTAAAAAACAGAACGGCCTGGAAGGATTAAAGGATTTTAGGCGTTCAACATGTGAGCAGTTTCTTGGGTTTGTTGCAAACTTTTCGGATAAACTATTCTGGAATTTTAGTGAAATACGGAACGCTAAAGAATCGAAATTCCTTTAGGAGAGCGGTCTATTGGTGGTGAATAAACTCACTTGATGGGTACAGCTTTTGAAAAAGAAGTACCATTCTACCTGCTGCTACGCTTTATTTGAACCGGGCGATGACTCGAAACTCGTTTAGACAGAAACTGCCAGGTTGCATAAGGCATTCTCAAATCTACACATCCATTTGGTTGTTACCATAACCTACATGAATTTTAAGCCTTGAACAAAAGTGAGTAGAACGTTAAAGAGACTAGCGAAACATGGAATACAAGAGCTTGCTATATGACCAGGTTATTATTGACTGACGATGACCTAGGAAAGTTTCACTTTGCTACGGTAACCTTCCAAATGACAAGGTATGATATTGGTTTCTGAACCATCCAGACCAGGAATGCAAGTAGTCCACATTTCAAAAAGTTCCGAAGTAGTTCCAAGAACTTGTTGCAGTTCAATGAGTAGATAAATGACGCTTTCTTTTCATCCACAGAATTCTGAGTACACATACGTTAAATTTTTCACATCTATACAACACATCGTCACTCACCGATATCACAACAATCCAGTCGCATTAGGTGCCAGAGATATTTCTCATCCCTGTGTGTAAGTAATTTGCGAAATACGTTACCTAGTACAGTCGCGTAAGTTTATATCACCATCCACATCAAATCAGCATAGGACACGCACTCGTCAGAGCATCACTTTGATTCATCCAGTTAATAATGAACGCTAGAGCAACTCACACAGCCCTACTGACAATATCAATCAGTGACGCTTTCGACGTTGATACCCACGGTTTCAGCTTTTCTCATGCCATGTGTTATTTTGACTGTCACATATCATCGGACCTTAGATAAACCATTCCGTGGCTTCTTCTTGAACGTGTGCTTTTTACCCGCTCTATTGCTTAAGAATACACATGAAAGATTTAAATATTGGCCAATATTGGCTCCAATTTATCAGTGAATATAATCAACGCAGAGTCTGTTCAGAAGAGGAGTTTCAGGGTGTAAAGAATGAAGAGTGTCAATGATTTGCAGGCTCATAATTTGACATAGTGATCATGAGTTGACTTCAGTTTGCACTTGGACCGCACCACACTTGTGTCCACTTATTTTCTGTTGAATGTTCTTAAGTTGCAGCTCGGTCTCTGTGTGTTCTCTACACTCTCATCCCATGCTTGCCAATTATAAAGTATTATTATAAAGTATAACTTTGGGTTACAATAATGCAGTGGCGTTCAAGCTTTGGCCAATACTGTTTTTAGCGCGTTTTTCAACCTTTATGCTCCTGGCAATTCGAGAGTGCTATATGTCGACGATAACCTCAGACAACCTACTACCAATTTTGCTCTTCTTGGGGCTCATCGGTTAAAGGTACTAACAGAAAAAAGGAAAGGGAGTCAGTAGAATTGCTACAGTAAAGTAAACATTTATATTGGTGAAAAATCGAAGCAAGAATTCCTCTGACTCTACCCCCAAAAGGGTAGTTGAGGTAGCTAATTTCGAGAACTACTGTTCTGTGAACCATGTCACTTCTACCACCTTTCGAATATTGTCAGCCCATCTAACGTTAGTACATTACAGTTTGACAGAATTCCTTCGTTTGAATGTAATTCGTCTTTGTAGGACATTAAAGTGAAAGGCACCTCTGGTGTTTATTGAAAACCTTATGCACACCCAGGCTATACGTCTCATTTATGGTCGTTGAGGGTAGGTTTAAGATTATGCATAAGTCTGTTTTTATATTCGGACAAAATTTTCTGTGTCAGTATGTCGCCAAATTTGTGTTGCAGAATACAGAAAAGTATTGAAAGACCCTTAAAGAGTCCTAGAAAGCATTGTTAGGTTTCGTAAACAACAATCTGTTTACTGAGAGTAATAATATTTTCAGTGCATGGGACATTCAATTTGTTTTCGGGCGTGAGAACTCGCAATGGGCCAACCCTTGGTAATCGCACGTATTAGTGAAATTTTTCATGAGGTTTTAATTTGAATAGTGGATCCAGATGTCCTCAAATCTATCATTTGTATAGGCATATAGATTAGTTGTAAAGCAGTTAGAACCCCCGAAAATGTTTATCAGACGCCCTCGAACCGAGAAAGCAACGAGAAGGTATAAGCTCCTACTTGAGATTTCTTATGACAGCGTAAAAGGCACTTTGACTGCCGACAATGGACCCATGGAAACTAAAGGGTAGAAAATAATGTTTCTACAGGTCACAACATCCAAAGTGAATGTTCTCACGAGCAACCACTTTCAGAGTTAAACAATCGTTGCTTCATTCCTACAATACTGTCTACCATCCAACTGTCATTATGAGAATGTTATTAAGTGGTATCAGAATGGCTATGAAGGGCATTCAGTAGAAAGCTACCTGGCGAATTCATCACAACTACCCTGATCCATTTCTGTCCGACGTAAGGCACGTGCCCCGCCCGAAAAATACCGTCACCAAAGTTTTACCACTCTACTCCGGTCTCGTAAGGTTCACTTTGCAATTGATATGTTTGGTGGACGGACTCCAACTAAACACCGCTATAGGCGTTATCTTGGGAAACATCAGGATGCGAAACATTCACTGAGGCCGGTGGTATTCTTATATTGGGAAAGTATTTGAATACTCATCTTAGAACGCAGGTGGTCATGAAGTGATTCCGGGTCTTTTGGAAAATGTATCGAAAAAAGCGGCAGTTTCTTCTCTCTGTAGCGCTCACCAGTCAAAAGTTTCGGCTTGTTTCTCAAAGCCTGTCTCAGAAGTAAATTTCTACTTTCGGAAATGTTTGGTAACAATTGGTAGATTCCACTTAGTGGAGAGCATGATTACCTCGCAGTATTGCTTCCTTAAGGTGCCGGTCAAAAAGGGTTGATTAATAAGGGTGCCCTGTTTGCAGGAGTAAATCCATTTCCCTAAGTACACATACAAACCATTGAAAACTGCATCCCTAAATTCAGTCTTCTTCATTAAGCAACGTAATTCAAACGATACCACGGTTTGATTTCCTCTTCGTTTCCATCTGTGGATCCAGCCAGTTCTTGAGGTTATGCCCATCAGTTCATCCTCCAGGCTGGTTTGGTCTGTTGACCGCTCAGGACTCAGCGAAGGGAGGTTTACCAATAAAACTCAAGGCCCCAAAATGGACACTCCTCCGAAGACGGGTCTCCATGTTTTAGAGCCTACAGTAATGTTCCACGTCAACAACTGGTGTGTTTTCTAGAAAGAGAAGTAATCCACATGATAGACAAGTCTCTCCCCCGTGGTGAAGATAGCGGCTTTTTGTTCTTGGGCGACAGTACACTGCTTTCCTCCTTCAAGACGAAACACTTGATTTAAACGACAAGAATTAGCCTCCCATGCATGGGGTGTCTGTTGAGTGAGTTCTCCAACAAAATATGCTTCATGGGACCTAAGGGGAGATCCCCTGTGCCACTGGTTTCTCTAGTGTACAGCAAGGCGTGAAACATCTGTGACCACCACTGGGTGCGTAATATGGGGGTGATTTTGTCACAGAACTGCAGCCGCTACCTTTTGAGCTTGGTCTAAGTGCCGCTGAGCTGGCCGTTGCAGAGATTGCAGGTCAGGTAATATAATGGAGCGGACTTAGCAAATTGCTACACATTCCCGATTTTACTTTTATCCATCTCTTTGGTTATTTTCTTGAGGGTTTATCCACCCATCAGCCTCATCTCAAGAGAGCTAATCTCCAGAGGACAACCGCGTTTTTTTGGCCTTCTGACTGTAGCGATTGCATATATAGATAACAATTGGTAGATCAGTTAGCAAGCATGCAGGCTTATTTTACAGTGTGCATTGTTTGAAAGGTCACTGGCGAGGTCTCAAAACCTTCTTCGTTGAGGATGAACCGACTGAAGCCAGAATAGTAATGCCTACAGTAAAGCCATGTCGAAAATTCACCAAGTTTGACCATCTTGTGTGAACTTTGTTCTGCCTTTACCAAGAGACCTTGCATCCTTTGGTGGGAAATCTTTAGCTGGTTATGCCAACCATTATTTAAGAAAGTTAACATTTGACGTTTTTGCACTTGCGTTGTTCGAATTCATCACGCTATGAATAATTCCAGAGGGTTTATCTGAAGGGTCCCTCCACAATAATTCATGATATAGTGGCAAAATTTACCATAACCTAACCTTGCTATGAATTTCGATTTCCTTATTTCTGAAAACGGTAGTTTTATCACCATGGGAACCACCTTCGGTGCTCGCCAAAAGCAGTATATTCAGTAATTGGCCTCCACTGGTTGAGGCGATTACGCAATGGGTGGTCTCATGTGTCCCGTATCTAGAAGCACCGTACTTGAAACGTTTTCAGGTTGCAACACTCATGTGGACTAGAGAGAATTTGTTGTGGTTACATTTTGCATGAGCATGGGGTGTAAATTTTTCCAGTGTATTGAAGGAAGTCTTGTAAGGAACAGTTGCGATACGGTAGCATTTGCCTAGGCGCTTCGTTACAGCTTCACGTTCTCATTCGCACTTTAGTTCGGCAAAGGTTATTCTCCCTAAAGTAGTAAGTAGGTCAGCTGTAAGCAGAGGTACAGTTAAAAACATATGTAAGTGGAACTATTAAAAAATGCTAAATTTACCTAAAGAGTCCTGGAAGTTTTCTTATTAGTAGTTGTGGGATTTCGTGGACTTTGTGCTACGATTGCTCTCACTTGAACAGATAAGGCTATCACTACTTAGTCCAGTGCTTTAGTTCAGGAGGATCACTCAGAATTTTTATGGTAGGATAGGGAAGAAAACTCTTCAGATGAAAAGGATGCGGACAAACCTCAGCCATTTTGGCCGTTTGAGGTACGCTCCAGATTGTGGAGCACTGTATACTTTCGACTAATCTCCAATAACGGTAATTCCAACATGCATTAAGTCCTCTCGTTTGACCACATTTATGCGTCAAATGGCATAAAAATGAGAGAAATAGTGGCATGAATATCGGCCGCTACTTCCGTATGAAGATGTACCATTCCTAGAACAAAGAGATATAAGCAGCTTATTTCAAATGCAATGTGCGTGATTGTATTTTACTGTACACCACAACGGTTGTCTATCTAGCTTAGGTAGGGACAGTGCAACTAAGATGCAGGAAATAGTGCATACTTATATGGATTTTGGGCTAAGTTGGACACGCTGTTTTATCATCAGGACTCACCATTTAAAAGTAGATGTCAGACGGAGAAGCCCTTCATTGTTATCCTAGCGGGAACATTCAACTGGATGATCACCTGTATAACAACGGTCGACAACCAGTGCACAAATTTCCACAGACTGAGAGTGTTGTATCTATTTCGTAGCCATATTTTCAGGTTTGGTACCATGCATAACTTTCTGAGCTATATAAACTGTTCCCTTAAGATAGATTACTGTTACTTATTTCGGTCCTTCAGGGGCTCTGGAGTATCAAGGTGCAATAGAGATTTCGCCCCGTAAGTGACGGTAATCTATGCTGAAAATCAGAGGAGCACTGTTTAGCTTCGCTTGCAGGACGAAATCCATATTGAACTCTTGCAAAGCTTCTCACTCTACGGACAATCTACCAAGAAACATGCTTATCAGATTTTTGCCTAACACAAACAGTGAACCTAGCCCTAATATTTTCGTGAGGATTCTTCTCGATGCCCGTCATCACATCCACCACTTTCCCAATGGCAATTCAAATTTCAGCACTTGGTCGAAAGTCAGATTCCATTTTGTTCATACAGTTAACGTTTTTACTTCTCTACTTTCTAACGTAACCCTATGCCTAGTCAACATAATTACTCTCGCGAGCAAGACAAATGTAATAATTGTCCGTCCATCAAAATTTCACTATTCCCCCGAGTGATCTGTTGACGAACATCGTACCCATTACGCCAGACATTAATGCTGGGACCCCCAAGGAAAGATTATTAGGCACAGGACAAAAACTGAGTCAAGAACTGAATCTTGTCACACAGTAAGCATGTGATCAACTTTATTTCTCAGGCCTACTGCGCTGTACTAACCCACGAAAAAAGCCTATTCAGTATTGGTGGTTAATTCAGCTATACGCGGCGTAGAGTAAACACGAAAGCCAACGATGTCGTTGCAGCAAGCTCAAAAACAAACAGACCAGCGTGTTGCTTCTTAAGGAGCAGGCGTACGAACAATTGGGTCTATTAGCCAGGGTATGTTTCAGTTGTGTGTCAGAGCACATGTCTCCAAGTCCCCGCTTTTCACTGGATCCCAATAAACTCTACAGCCCCGCGCTAGCTTGTGTTCCATTGAATCTCACCCCGTTTAGCTGACTAACAAGAAATAACTGGTGTTGAAGATGAATCATGATTAACCTTCCTATTCGTCTGACACTTGGCTGTTCGTACTTTTGCACTAGGGTGGGTTCGCTTGCTTTCGCTTTTGAGAAAGGTGAAGTGTTATAGATCTCACTGCACGTGAAATTGATGCACTGACGAATTCACTAGTATCGAGATTTGGACGAGATCTGAGGAGGTTTGAGAGCTACTCATCTAAGTCCACATTGGATTCAACGCGATCGCAAACCAGCGTCAGCCACGTTAGAACTGATTAGGAGAAATCCCAAAATGTATGCTTTTAAACCAGCGCAGTCAACCAAGTCAGGTTTTTTAGAAGGGATAGACTGCCTCACCGCGTTCCTCAATTTCGATGAGGTTGGGCACCCCCAGAAGATCTACAAGTCAATTAACTCAATAGCATGTAAATGATGTGATTCCAACCGACGGATAGGATGCACCGCATACGATACGCAGTGACTTCCCTGACGTAAATACAAAGAAGTGTTTCTTCTTACATGTGATTTGTATGCAGAGAAGATATCTGCTTATTTTTATCTTAAAAGAAACTCCCTAGGAAAGCTCCCGGTGTGTGATGAGGGGAGAAAATTCTGGGTCAAACAACTTTTGTTTCTATGTGCAACTTTTCTGGGCATTCAATATCCCTCTTTTTTTCTATATGCATTGATTGTGTAAACTTTTCTAACAGTGAAATGTCATGATGCCTAAAAATGAGTCCATTGCACGAAGTTCTTAAGGGACCATGGGAGAATATATGACGTTTGAGGCTGTGTGGCACTTAGAGTTTTGCATTTGTGGTTATCAAGTAACTATGCGACAAATAAGTCTGGAAAATCTGAGAATGCAGTAAACTGTCGCTATATAAGCGGACCGGTAAAAGTTGAACACAGAGACGTTTCAAATTAAGATTTATATGGAACACTTTTAGAGCTATTCGGCTGGAGCTAGACAAAGTGAAACTTCATATAAAGGTACGTTAGTTGCCGAACTGTGTCCTACATATTTTATTATTTATATTTTCCAAGGGATTTCACCATGGTTTGCGGATGTTGTTTCATCATTTGCCGTTATTTACGTGAAACTTTGAATTTACTCATAATCTGTAGACTCTCTATTTCCGCACTCTCTCGTGGACCGAAGATGATAAGTCTGTATTGAGTTGGCTTTCATGTGAGCAAGCAGTGCCCTTAAAGAGGTTAGGATGTTTTTCTAAAATCAAGTCTTACCAAATTATAACCTGCGCAGCAGCGTTTTCGCCCTTGCTGGGGTTCAACAACATTGTTTGGGTTTACTTTGTAACCAAGCAGTGACGAACACTTCATGTTTACTAATCCACACACAATCTGTTAAACTGAAGTGTTACGAAAGCTGGGTGAGCGAACTCAGACGTGATGATGAGCCACACACAAGGGTGACAGTCCCGTCAGTTGGTTTGTTGAGTGCCGCTGCGTGAAGCTACACTGTTACGATGTAGTAACTGAAATAAAGCATGAATAACAGGCTGACTTGCACAATAACTGAATCGCAGCTTAATCGTGACTTCCCTTAACTGAATGTACTGCACAAGGACGGCCTCATTTTTTCGTTAGTAAATGTGCGAATGAGTGCACCCTGCAAAATTCGTAAAATTGGTTCAAGTAGAACATAAGGTTCACGAAAACTCAGGGATTTTGCCTACCGAATGCGCTTCAAAAAGTGCGAAATCGGTCGTGTGCTGCCGAAGGACTTCCAGCAAACTTGTGGGTAGTTTCATTAAAGAAAACATACTGCATTGTCTTATATCGTACCAACTGACACATACGATGGCCTGTGTGAAGCATATTCAGTTGAAGAATACCAGAGAAGAAAGAGATTCAGATAGAATTTAGCTGAGCTACCTGTTAAAATCAAATTGGTGTGCAAATGCGTGTATTCAGCAAATGGTGCGCAATTTTCGTTTATTTAGGACTGCGCCCATCTGGTGAGCAACAAGAACAACAACAAAGGCGAAATTAGTCGTGGGTTATCGAAGAATATTTAACAACCTCATGAGTGGTGCGGTTTTTCAAGATAAATCTGCCTACATTAAAACTGAGTTGTTAGTTTCTGGATTTGAAGGACCTATTTAGATTGTGTGCACGGCAGCAAATTACAAACCTATTACTCTAGCCGTATCCTTTTTCTCAAATATATTTCCCCGTTCGCAGGCTGTATATTTCATAAAAATGTTTATCTGAAAAGTTTCATGATTTGTTGTTTAGCTTTCATTGGAAGAAGTAACGAGTTCACTTTGGTGTCTAGTGCAAATGATCTTGGCTTAGGTGTCGAAAACAAGCATGTTTTTAGGGACACAAAAGTCAAACGACTTGGCGCCATTAGAGAAAGTTTGCAAGTTTTAGAAAAATATCCATTTTTACAAACGAGGTGGACAACAGTCTATACATAGCGAATTCAAGCGAGCTTGGCCTTGATCAATTCGCATTGGATGGACGGCAAAAAGGGTAAGGGTAATGCATGCAGGCCGAAAGTCTCTCATTTATCAAGCGATTGCTGCACTCAGCTGGTGGGCCTCAAGGGTTTCCACTCTTGTTGGCACTAGGAGAATATATAATTCATTTAGCTGGCGTTGAAATTCTGGACTTTTACTGAGCTTGAAAAACCCACGGGACATTGGAGAAAGATATTTAACGCGAAAATCTACTGCGCAGTCATGGGTGATGGTTGTTGGCTAACGCACTGGCTAATGAACTAGCATTTTCGTGAGTTAATCAGCCGCTAGTAGCCAAACGGCTCAGGCTTTAACCAGTAGGTCGAGAGGTCAGATCGCCATAGAGATTTGTGAGATGCCCATTTCGGCTGATCCCGAACAGGGTTGTACTACGCTTCTCGGTTTTTCAGCGTAGACTGATGTAAATTAGAGGACGAAGTTATGGAACAGGTCTGAAAGATAAAACGATTCGCAGATGGTATGGTAATTTCCTGATCACTGTGAGCTAGCCAAATGAGTCTACTCGCTGTTTGGTACTGGTGTAAAGGTGGGTACTACTGATGAGGCATGCGAGTAGTATGTGTGTTCTCGTAACTTCGCCTTGATCTGATGGAAGGTGAGATTTATTATTGATTTTGTGGAACTACTTTTTAGTTTTTGCTTGCAATTGTGCGATATTCAATGAATATCTAGGAGAGTTCAAGAAGACGCGTTCAAGAAGAAGACGGATATTCAGTTTTTAAAAAACAACGTGCAAATTAGAGTCTAACTTTCCTGTTCAATTTCTGTAACTGTTTGGTTGGCGTTTTTCTAATAACTCCGCAGCGAAGGGTTTCCCTCCTTACGCTGGTAGTGACTGAGGAGTGCCGGGAGAAGGCAGATGCTACACTGACACAGGGTTGTCCGATGCACTACCTCCAAGTATGGAGTATAACTACGATTCATCGTTGTTATTGGGTCATTATCTTTTCTGTGGTAAAAGGCGACGGAGAACGACTGGTAGGTTTGAAAAAGTACCTGTTGACAGGTGCAGAAATGTTGACAGATAATGGTCACATGAAGTAAAGAAAGCATTTTCATTACAATAAAACCGTTCTACAAGATTAAATCATTAACACGCCCCTTTGTTTGGTTTGAAGTCTGTGGCTAGGTTTGTGTGCTTCATGTTTATACATCCATTCACTTCTGCGAAACTTACCATAACCTCTATGTCCACATTCACCAGGTTTGAGCTTAGTTTAATTTACTGGCACTTACTAGATAGGAATTCCCACCAAGGAGGGAAGACCAGTGCTTCAGGAGGAATCTCAAGTCCCAGATTTTGAAGAAAAACTCCTGGTTGACCTGCTCTAGCTAGTATTTGTAATTTTTCAACACTCACGCTTACTAATCTTGTTTTTTGTGCTATCCGTTAGTCCTATACTGTTGACAGATATATGGTCACGATGTTTGTATTGGCACTGTCAGAGACTGTTTTCTCAGTTCTGGTCTTGCTTTTGAAAGTCCCCACTGGTAGAAAAGCGTCATTTTGCGTTTATTACCGCTTGAACCCAGCGTGTTGACAATATGTTTATCTATCTCCTAAAGTTGCACATATAGTTTACGTGCACTTTCACTGGCCCACTGCATTCAGCGGTCGGAATAGTTGAAAAGTTGAACCAGCTCACTTCTCTTGTTGTCACCAATCTGCTCAGAGTTAGTTTACCGAAAAGAAGTAGACCTAACAAACTATCTTCTTTTAGCACAGGTGGCTTCCCCACATGGGACGTGGGAAAAGCAAGAACAAGACATCAGTTGGTTAACTTGGCAGCTGGTCGATTTGATGCGGATGTCAAACGAGGTGAGTGAGTGTTGGTACGCAATTTCATAATTGGAACAAAAAATACATCATGTATTGAGAAACTGAGTGAGGTGAAGAAACTGTGCTTCCACTCTGCCAACCAGTCAAAATACCAAAATGTATGCTAGATGTGGAGGTGGGTGACCAGGTATTCGGTATAAAATGCACAGTGAACATTTTCTGACGTACTTATCGGTTGACAGTCACCAGATAGCCCGGCGGGCAAACTCGTACCGACCGAAAATGTGTTGAATTGACTCGCCAAAGTTTTCGTCCAAGTAAGCAGAACGTGAGCGATGGTCACCTAGGACGGAAAGCACTTGCTTGATGGATGAGGGTGTTAGATCCGTCCCACGCTGCAGTTGCTATCCAGTTCATTCACGGCGGATGCCATAAGTCCAAACCCGATTGACCACAACTCAGTTCCTTGAAATGTACAACTTGGAGGCCAATAAACCAACCAACAGAATTAAAGGTGTACGTGAGACACTGGTCATTAAGTAGCTGCGTTGTGTTGCGTAAAATTAGGTATTGGCGGGATGTAGTGTTCATAAACCTTATTCCACTGAGGTGAAAAAACGAGTAGAGAAGCGTTTGATTAGAGATGGTGAGATTGCTTGAATATTCTCATAGATTTAAGAAGAACACTGACATACTTTAATGACTTCTGGGTCTCGTCGCCAAGTCAGTACATACATAATGGTTAAAATAGTGGCAAATAGTGAGATAAACAGTTAAGATTGGTTACCAAATTAGAAATCACGGAAACACGGGTGACTGATTTTCAGCAGACCCTAATTCGCACCTAAGTAAATGCTGTGCTACGGTCTAGAGAGCTGTTGAATAACTTGGTTGAGCGATTCTCGCCACGTGACCAAGGGAGACTCAGCGCTCGTAAGAGTCGTTTTTGAGAGCATGGTACCGGATTTCGGGATCGTACTGTGACTGTTTCGGGTATAGTCAACCAGCGCCGTTGGATGGACACTGACAGCTCTTGGGTGCTCGGGATTATGAGGCGACCGGTGTCAGTTTTGTGGTACGCGATCAGGATTTTGACTGAACCGCTGAGTCTAGTGATGTCCCGACAAGAGAAGTGCTCATGTATTATCTTAGAAAGTTTCCGTGTCGTGTGCTCAACATATTTCGCCGGACAGTAGCGGAAACAATACACAGCCGTATTATGGGCCAGGATTAGCACCTTGTCTCTGGGGTTTAAGTTGAGCAAAGTGTTGGTTTTAGCCAAGATCACAGAGATTGTTTGCAACTAACCCTTTACTAATTAAGAATATGTGAAGAACACATGTTGCTGTGCAAAGCGGACCTTGGGTGAATGAGTACGTACCTTCTAGTATTGCCGTCATGGGTACGGCCTTGGAATTCAGGTTCACCTAACTTGGCGGACAATTCATCCATGTAACAATTTAGCAAAATCACCCGGCCAACTCAATTCAGGACCCGGTGGTGGCAAACAAAGCTTGCGTTTTTAACGAGCACACTATTTCCCCCGGGGAGTGAACACGTCCGGAAAATGAAAAATGATTTGCTTCTAGTGAAATCCACTCGTCGAGGGAAAAGTGGCGCTATTAAAATTCGAACATCTCAACAAAAATATGCGCCACGTGAGATAAGCATATTTATTTGTAACTTTTCAAAACAGGCTTATTCTTCTTCGCTTTATTTCGCATGGAATCATTTTGAGCAATTTCTACTTTTGAGAGCATATGCCAGTACGACGTATTGCAAGTTGTTGAACCAAAGAAGGGTGATATATTGCCCTGCTATCAAGTCTAATCACTGTAACGAGGCCATAACTGAGGAAACATCTATACATTTTTGCGGTAGACAGAGTATTTCAATTGGCCCGGTACAGTAACTCTTAACAAGTGGACCTAGGCAAAAAATTCTTTCTATCTGGTTGCAGCTTGCTTTTTACTTGGAACTGCTTTCCACCAAAGAATAAATGTAAGACGGCAGCTGTCTTCGGTGGTCCAGTTTTACGAAGTTAACTATTCCTGCTACAGACAGGAAGGTAGAAACGCCATCTTAACGTTACTGAGCTAAACCGGTTGATGCGCAGTTGGTCAGCATCACTAGAAGTCTCCCCCAATATCGGATCATTTTGCTGGTAAATTTCCTGGACTGAATCCTTCGTCATCCATGCTTTGTTATCGGCCTCACACGGTGCACCCAAATTAATTTTGTTCACATTAGTGAAACAACTTGGTCCCCTGTGTCCACCAAAAGCCGGGAGCGGTAACCGATGGCAGTTCAACACAGACATGCTTTCCTTCGATCGTTTCGTGCCTACAGAGGTTTGGTCTCTTCGCACCAATCTTCCTGTTGGCTACGTGGGAACAATAGGCCGGGCTCATCGACATATTTTTTGTTATTGAGGGTCGCTGAGCGATGTTAAGGTTAACCGCGTGCGGGTTGGAACTGGACATCAACCGATCGGTGCCGACACACCCAGCTTAATAATGCATACTTTTTGTCTTATACAATGGATCAAAAGTACTTCAGAGGATTCTGCTCCGTTTAACAGTCCTGCGAAGCCCTAGTTTACTCAACAAACTAGTGCCGTCATAAACTAGTCTTCACCACATGCGATAAATCTCAACCCGTTGGCTGTAATCTTTTCTCTGACGACGTATCCGCTAGGCACCACAAACTGGTGAAATATTTTATTAGCACACTCTTAGTAGATCACCTGTAGACCCTTATTAGACCCTATAACGAGTCCAGAACATGGTTCTTATTATCCAGTGAAGCAGGTATTCACACCCCAAATCTTCCCAGTACACCTTCGTTCTGATTGGACAGTTTGTTTTCCCTATCTATGCACTAGCAGACATTAGCGAATCACGAGGTATGTTGTGGCGCATCGTCATCATATAAGTGTAGTTCAAATTGTTCTTCGGAGCTCTTGGATATAAATAGAGGTATTACCGTCTTGTATATTCAGCATTAGCGCTTGAGTTACCGTCAAAGGTTTTGTTCTTCAGTTGGCCTCATCGGTACTTTATGCTACATTTATTAAATTGCAAACCTCGAGGTTTGTGTGGGTTAACAAAAACCGAGTTGGCAACGAATTTCATTTCCCTTATGCTACTTCTGATCCTTTCTCTTTTTAGTGAACTACTGGTACGTAAATGCTACGGTCTGAGCGGGTCCCTTGGGTATTTGGTTGTCTAGCATTTTACGTCTTTGTTCATCATCCGCCTGTGGAATCACTGCCAACTGGAGCGCTACGCAAAACTGATGCGCGGAGTTCGAATAAAGCCTCACCCCCTGGTCTGAAACTACAAAACCTACATATCTTATTTCGCCACGGTGATCGCACCGCATTGGAACCAATGTTGAAAGATGCCAGGCCTTTTGAAGAGACTTGGCCACTTGGTCGTGGTCAGCTGACTGAAGAAGGTGTGTTGCAAGAATTTAAACTTGGACTGTGGTTGCGCAAGGAATACAGCGGTTTTATACATGAAAAATACAACGCCTCAAATTTTTACTTGCGAAGCACTGATTATGATAGGACACTGATGTCTGCTCAGGCGGTGGCTGCAGGACTCTATCAGAAAGTTACGTCCCCACTGAAATCTTACGGAGTCGCGTGGATGCCAATTCCTGTGCACACTGTTCGGAGGGTAGGTTGAGATATATCTGTTTGTGCCACGAATCTTACTGGGATGCTTTACAAAAATCATTACACATCTGTTTGTTTGCTTATGTAGTGACTGATGCATTCAAAAAACGTTCACTTTTTTTCTCATTTCCATTCTGACAAATTTGTGTGGATAATAAATGTCACGTGACACAAGGTTGGCCACTTCAAATTAATATAGTTCATTCATTAAACGTAGTCATTTGTACGGTCTCTCTTTGTCAACTGCTGAGGGATAAGCATAAAGAAAAGGTTTGCTCTTACCGTATGAGTAGCTAGTGGCCCTCATCTTCCGCTCTATGTTGTCAGTGATATAAACCTCATTTGTATTAGTGACATCAAACTTTTACATCATGTGTACGAGAAAGGTGAAGCAACACAAAACGCATACTAGCAAATAGTTCCAGTTAAATTAGCCGGTTTTCGATAAGCAATCCTTCTGATGTGCAACCTCAGACCAATATGCATTCAACGTTAGAGTGACTCTAAGTTATCCGGCGAACAGTTGGACACAGAGCAAAAAAATTATCGTCGAAATTCAAATGGAAAGCTCCTAGTTTACAAATATTGCCTGGCATTTCTTTTTATCTAGTAAATGAGTTGAGCATGTTCAAAAAATGAACTAATGTAATACCAGAGATCCCATAATGCAGCTACTCCAGGTAAACCTACGTAAAAATTTGTAACTCAGGTAGATCATTTTATTCTTTCTCGGTAAAGTCAGATTTGGTAGACCCGAGTTAATTAAGACACACCACAAAGTAGCAGCCGGCCGCAAATTAGGCAAACAGATTGGCTAAACGCCCGATAACCGATGGCTTATCGGTGGTATCTCTTCGGTCTGGTGAAACCGGATTTGAATCGAAAACACTAAGGAGTGTTCATTACATTAAGTCATCAAGTTAAGCAAGGTGCATTGTTTGGTTGCGCACTGTCATGATTTCCATTCAATGCATTCCCAAAAAGTTCTTCTATAGGCTTCTTATTCACTGCCGAGACTTTGATTTATCATATTTAAAATTTAGTTCAAGGGTATGTTAGATATGAGGTTTAACCCAAACTCCTAAGCCGAGAAGCACTATGCGGGCCTCAAGACGTTTTGAACCCGCGACCTTCCCGCCAAAGGTTCAAAACTAAACAATCTGGCAATAAGGCACCGAACAGCACTGTAATTAGCCCTCAGATAGGATATCGCCCCACTCACCCTTCAATTACAGGGTGACCACATTACGCGGTCACTTATTGACTGGCTCCGGGACTGACGACTCTCAGTCTCAGTTGTAAACTACCAAATCACCTCACACTACCATGAAGCACACCTAGATAAGGTTTATTAGCTTTTCAAGGTAAAAGAACTTTCTTTTGGTGATAAAGACATTTATCTTCATTTTTTCCCCTGGATTGATCACGTAGAGTACTGATTGTAAAACTTGATGTTTGTTGTGTTTGATGCTGATATCATGCATTTTGGGCTTAAACTCCTCCTGTAATTTTTTTCAACTTTTTGCAGGACAGAGAAACTCTTCTCAGCTTATCCTTTTGCCATCGTTTAGAATTGCTGCGGAAAGGGGAAATGACTTCCAAAAAAGCAGACGAATATGCTGAATCCCACAAAGCACTATTTGATCTAATCAACAAACATTCAGTGACAGAAAAAATTGATCGATTTAATATTTGGAAGCTTTCTGATCTGTTTGTATGCATGAGAGCCCACAAGATGACACTTCCCGCTTGGTGTACAGAAGAAATTTTCCAAGAACTCGAAGAAGTTTCCAAATTCTTCTGGTTGGTGAGTGTGATTCAGAAACTATTCCTCCTTGTTAAACATGACTGTTACTCAAAAGCGTTGGCATGGAGCATACGAAAGCCAACAACTGCGCGGTTTGATCATGCTGAGTAGGACTTGATTTCATTTATGTTAGCGTGATGTGAGATGTTTTTACAAATATCAACATATTATAGGGGGTATTATGCTAAAATATATTTTTATCAGGACTGGTTGGCATCCGAAACGGATCTGCTGGGTAAACGCACGTTGATCCACTGGACGACTGCCGATGTCGCTTTGCGCAGAGCAGTGTGCGATGCTACGTCCAAGGCAACAATAGTGAGGTGAACTTGCGGGGAGAGAGAGCCATTAGCCGGCTGATCCAGGATGAAATAGCAATGAACAGTGGAATTATTCTTTTACACTAAGACCCTGGCCTCATCCGTCAAATCCTTGAGTTTCAGTGGGATAGTGCACTCACCTCAAATGAATTACCCTACTAATGTCCTCCGGAGAATGTTCTCAGCGGTGCAGTTTGGAGCGAAATGGATAGTCTGAAGCAAAGTGGTAGTTGGATCATCGACTAATGCTTGCTTTCGAAAATTTTTTCTCCAATGAGAGGATTTAGCAAAAACTGAAAACCTTCCTGGCGCCTGGATGTTCAAGGAGGATTGTATTGGTTAAACTCTACGAAAGCTACTTAGTAACTTATCTAGATAAGACTCATACAAACGTATTTATCTATGGAGAAGGCAGCGAATATTTCCAACGCCCATTGCAGCAGCCGAACCGTAGCTCCAAGGACGTTCATACAGAACTGAGTAAAGGCTCGTTAGACGTTGGTAAAACGGAACATACCTTCAACCATACTTTCTCCTTTTGTCATGCTTCCTAACCATGTTCTCCTTCGTACAGTTACAGTCTAACAGCTCGGAGGAACTACTCCAGATGGAAATCGGCGTATTTCTGAACACCTTCGTTGAGCACCTCAGGTCCATCACAACTTGTAATAAACCAGTTATAATAAATGGACGTCAGCTGGGCTTGAAGCATACGGTAGCCTATTCTGCCCATGACACACACGTCAGTTATTTGTTAGGCGCTTTTGGAGCATCAACAAAGGGGAAAATTCCATATTCATCGGCAATAGTTCTGGAATTGCTCGGACCAGATATACCTTCTTCCCCTGAGAATTATCGCCTTCGCCTACGCTTCAAGCAAGGATATCCGGATGAGAAAGGTGAATATAGGAGCGTCAAGCCATGTGCTGATCAACAGGCAGCAGATGGGTGCCCGCTGAACTTGGTTTTGAAACACCTCGAGCCCTACCTACTGGATGCGGACACGTATTCTGATTTATGCTCTGGACAGTCTCACACTGGCGTTTAAATTCTGTTCCACTGTGGGACTAAGCTTTGTAGTTTGAGTGGTTTTACACCAGTGGTGATATTTTTCATGTCCTTCCTGGTAGTGGCTTACGCCCCTTCTCTTGACTTATCTCGTTGTTGCCTTACGTCCTTACTGTTTGTAAGTATCGTCAGATCTGACGAGCTGTATGGTTTAAAAGATCGGCTGTGATAACTTTCATCGTAAAGTTGACAAAAATGTGATTTTACGATTTTGATGACACACGTTTTCTAATTTGTTTTGGGAATTTGCTGGATGGACTGCACATTGAGTACCTGGTTTACAAAGGCACACCAAGTAAATGTATATCAGAATAAGAACACAAACTGGTTGACAAACATGTTTTCGACAAGGTCTTTTCAAGTCATACAGTTGCAAAGGTTAGGAGAACAATATTTACCATATTTGAATGTTCATGTACACCATGCTCATTCAGATATGTGAAATACTGTTCTCCTAACCTTTGTAACTGTATGACTTGAAAAGAACTTGCCGAAAACGTGTTCGTCAACCAGTCTGTGTTCTTATTCTAAATGGGAATTTTCGAAATGCATATTACTCAGTATTCAATCCACTAACACTGTTAAAATTTTTTGCTTCTTCTGGTAGACGGTCCTGATAGGAGAAGGTTTGGGTGAACACTCGAAATTTGGTGAAATACGCTCGTTTGCAAATTAAATTGGTGTTCACTGGAGACCCAGCGGAATCTTGGCCGAAACTTTCCTTTGCGAGATTCTTCACCTAAATGGTCTACACAGAGACCGCCTCTTCTTTCATTTGGCACGATATTTGAGATACCGTGGTATATGTTATAGGCGGAACACACTACTGATAGGGATTCTGGAAACCCTTCGATAACGGTTCTGTTGTTTTCCGGTATCATGAGTTTCTCACATTCCCCGAGCTTTCGTCAAACTTGTGTTCTATTTGAACATCAAGTTTTGAGCTTTCGGGGAGTTTTGAACAGCCTTACCAAAAGTACGCTCCATCAGGAAAAAGATTTGCCTTGCCTCTGTTTGATTCCGTTGATAAACAGCTAACAGACAGTGTAGAGGAATATGCAATTGTTTCGAGTGATGTATCAACTCCCGGAGACTAGTCGCAGCATGGTTCGGCACAAGTAGAACCTCTAAGACATCCACAGTCAACCGGACAGCAAGGTATCGTTTCCTCATAGTACAGGCAAAGTAACATCAGTCATTCTCTAAATAACGCTGTTATATCGTTGTTCGAATGGATTCGTGCTTGTTGGTTTTGAACTGATCCACGTTATCCACCACCAAATTCTGGATAACCGGTTTTTGTGGAAAACATGTCAGACACTGTGTGATGCATCTTCTAGCAATTTGTAATCGGTGTGGTTTCTCAACTATATAGGTTTAATGTCATTAGTTTGGGATAGATTTGAATAGCTGGTTTGATATAACGCCGCAGATCTGTTGTGATTCTGGCCGATAGAATTAGCCGTTCATCTCAAAATTTTACGCACCGATGTTTACCGTTGCGGCTCCGTTTTACGATTCTATCGAGTCCTAACGGAAACTTTATATATACTAGTGTTTCCTCCCAAGTTGTGGATGCCTGAGTAGAGCATCTCCGGTCTCCGCGGTTCAAAAGTTATTTTACCGTTCTCCATTTCATGCTGACTGGTTATATCAAATAGTTGTTGCTTAGTAGGCAAGTGTGGGCGGGGTTGTTGTGCGTGGGTGCCAGAAAATGTTTTACTGTGCTGTAAAATTGCTTTATATTGCCTATCTGCAATTATGATCTCGAACTTGGCTAGTATGCAGGTAGGAAGTATCCCTTGAAAATCTTGCACAGAAATGTGCGCATCACATTTCCTTTCCCATTTGGCAAGTGTTGCATGACACCAGCGGACATGTGGATCACATTCAGAATTATGCACAAAAATGACTCGGATACGTATTGAACGAAATCGGCGCGATTTGGCGACCGGTTGTGAAACTGAAGCAATCAGTATACAAATGATTCGTCTTAAGCTTTGTGTTAAACTCTGAGGGCATCTTTCTCCCTATGTGTGTTATGAATTGGCCGTTTATTAGTGCACACAGCTCAACAGTGGTAGCGTCAACTTTCGGCCTACTAATGCAGCATGGTCGTCCGATGCTAGCAAGCCCGTCTGAGGTCACTTGAAA
>SJOL01009828.1:215070-226244 GCA_004794785.1 Opisthorchis felineus
ATGAATAGCCGATGGTTTGTACAGATAAAACTTGAGCTTCAGTAATAAATGCGTTTTGACAGATCCATTTACTAAAAAAGATGCAGTTGGGGCACCAAAACCACAGCCTGTCTACCCGAGGGAGCCCAGGCGTAATCGGTCACGTAAATATTTTGCTGACAACTCCTAACCGTTGACCTCAGTCAAACGCGTCAAAATTCTGCGCGTAGGCACCAGACAGTCTTGAGCTAAACTGCGCAATTCTTCTCCATACTAGATGTTGACTTAGAACCTAAATAAACAACCCTAATTACGGAGGGCTCGATAAAACGAAGCGATAGAACTCAAGCTTATCCAGACTGTAAATCAGAAAAATGCGTTCAGACCACGGAGATCACAAGCATACGACGTCTCCTTTCCCTTTACTAATTCATTACCCAGACATTTTGGAATTGGCCGTATGACTCTCTGGTTCTTAGAGTTGTTGCCTTTGTGCCTCACTTCATCTGTCACCCCTGGTAAGGTTCCATCGCATATTTTCACCCGGTTGGATATATCACGGTGAGATCACTATGGTACATCTGAAACAGCAACATTTAGAGCTGCCGCACCACACACGAGTCACCTCCGCATTCACTTCGATGCACCTGTTAATCCACTCTTTTTGGTACGTTGGGTGGACGTAAATGATTTGCTCCTAGACCGTGCAAGGTATGATAATTTTGTACTACTTCTTTACTACGAGTAGCAAGAACGATGCGTTGTTTCATATGCCACACTATCCGAAAGACTCAACTGACATTCGACTATGGTCTTGTGTGCTAATCGGAAGAAATACTGCTGGTTGGTTTTCCGTCTGGTGTAAAAACTCGGCCAACCTGGTAAACTACTCATTTGACGTGAAGCAGTTTTTGCGTTAATATTGAAACGCTCTCCAGCTCTAAACCTACTATCTGTTTATCAAGCCCATCTGAACCGATGAATTTCACCCATTTGTCAACTGACTGAAAGTACCTAAAGACCATCAGCGACGGCATGGAATGTCTCTCTGTCCGGCTAATGGTTGAATTCATATAACTGTCCAGGTTTGGGAGGACACGCCTAGAATTCTTAACTATCTCTTTTACTCCAACCGCGGCTTTGGGATATTTTAGTTCTGGACTGGACTCAATGCTTGTGATTTTTTTGGTTTCGCTTTTAGGTCATCAAATTTCAGCAAACCTGCGCAGGATTTGCCAGTGTTAGCGCGACATTGCGTCTCCTGCCATGCTAGGCTTATACGTTCCTCAACTCAGCGTTCAATGAAGAGCTCCAAATTTGTTATCTTTGTCAGAGTTGTTGCCTTATGCAATAACATTATCAGCTATGCGGACCACGCCTGATAACCTATGAAGTACTTGACTGGACTTGTTCTGCAAGATCGCATTGGATACCATGGGACCTAACTGTAAGCGCGGCCAACGAAACCACCCCAACGGTGTGCCAAATGTTGTTAAATAGCTGAGTCTTTTATTCAATTTCTGTTGCCTAAATGCCAATGAAAAATCAACCATTGTAAATAACCTCGCTGCTTTTAATTCTGACATTTCATCTAGTCTGGGGATTCCGTAATACTTGCTTCACAAAACGGCATTTATTGGCTTAGGATTTATACACAGTTGGATCGATCCCAGCTTTCTCAACGTCAGTTCAATTTAGCTAACCCAATAGTTCGTGCGTCTACTGTAGTAATTACGTGCAACTAGATCAGGCGCTCAAGCTCGGTCTTAAGTGCACCTCAAGAAGCCAGCAAAACTCCTGTAACGGGCAAAGCTACAGGAACAGCAGTGCCTCCTAGAGATAGGTTAACTTTTCAAGAAAGGCAACCAAACTCTGAACTGAAAACACAGGCGTAATTTTCAAAAACTTTCAGCGATCCTCAAGGTCAGTCGGAAGAATATTCAGCTTCTGAATTGCCCGACTGGAGTAGACCCTGCTTAAACCACCAAAGTTTCGTAATCATAGAAGTAGCCTTTGTATGAATTTGACATCATCAATTAAAATCTTGCTTATAGGCTTCAGGTGTGACCTATTCTATATTCGCAGAGTCTTATCTGGTTAATGTAACTGGGCGGTCCCTGTGCAGTTCGCTGAGAAACGGTAACAGCTGCTCCGTTATCAATTTGAAATTTTCACCGCCTTCCATGAATGAGAGGCTCCGCGCAAAACGTTACCAAACTAGCATGGTCTCAACTCTATTTAGGCAGAACTGTTTTTCTGCGCACGGCTCGAACGAACAGCCACTTTCTGGAGGAGTGAATCATCTTTTGGCACTTGGTACACTTTGTTCCCCAAGTTGGACACCCCTTCGTGATTCTCTCGTGCCTCCCTCCGCAGTAGCTGCGTAGATCATCACCCTTCGATCCAATACCATTTATGTCCGTACTGGGATTATGTTTCTCGCCGAGGGTGGCACTATAAGGCTGAACCCTCCTAAACGTATGAGTTTCCGTGGCTCCCCGCATCCTAGACAATAATCCATCCACCACGAAGAAAACATTTATCGTTAAAAAAAGCGGGCCTTGTACAGGACTACTGGTGTGGCAATCTGTAATGCAACTATAGGAACTTAGTAAGAGCGCGTTTGTCATTCAGTTCTTTGGCCGGAAAATATCTCAGGAATAAGAATTCGCTCTCACATCTCTGGTATCAATACATGTGGCGTAATCAACCAAAAGAATTCCCCCCAAAAAGGAACCATCAATAAGAAGAGACATCAAGTACGTTCTGCTTCTTGGAAAGTACCGGTGTCATCTAAGCTAATTTTGTCGCTATCATGCCTAGACCTTCACATATGTTCAGGATTACGATTCCTATTGGCATTAGCTCAGCATTGCGCATTGGATGCACAGCCATGCTCTCAGTTACCCACACTGACACCACAGATGCACGCCCACTCTGCAATTTTTCTCTACTTCGACTATACTTTTTACACAGCCTTGCAAACTTAAAGGAAAGGCTGAACATCAGTGAAGCGCATACACTGACAGTCTACACTGGTGGTTGGCATCGATCAGAGTGGCTATATAGGAATCTCTAAGTTCATACCCCACGGTCCACAATACAGTACGGTTCAGGTAGGTATAGTTATACTGAACAACGAACAAAAAAGTCAGTACAATGGAACATGAGCCAAGTATTTCATTTTTTAATGTATCGTAGCATTACCCAGTTTCACAGATGCAATCTAGCGGTTCTACCTTTTTGTTACAAAAACCATCCTCATGACCATTTCACCATTTCAGCCTTTTATTCACCGCTTTTTTCTAGCCCATTCAACCATGATTTCTGGAAGAAACGTGACAAGTTACAAATCTATCACCTTGTATTTAATCATCATTTGTTCATCTTTGGTATCCACGAAAGCGATGGTTCGACAAGACATCAGAAAAAGTTGTCCAGACAACAGCTTACCACCTGGGATGACACTACAGAATTTACATTTAGTATTTCGCCATGGTGATCGGACTGCACTGGAACAACTTTTAAACGATTCCGCGTCATTTGAAGAAATTTGGCCTCTTGGTCGTTGTCAGCTAACTGACAAGGGAGTATTGCAAAGCTTCAAACTTGGAATTTGGTTGCGTCAGCAATACGAGTGTTACCTTAAGCCGCAGTACAATGCTTCGGATTTTTATATACGAAGCACTGATTACGACAGGACACTCATGTCTGCCCAAGCAGTAACTGCAGGCCTCTATCCACAGAAGTCATCGCCCTTGGAACCATACGGGATCCAGTGGAAACCGATTCCTGTGCACACCGTTCCCAAAGTAAGACAGATCCTTTGCACGCCATTTATGGTGGTTTGTCTGAAACTATGAAGATACTACATATTTAGGGCAACACACAGTCGAGATCTAGATAACTTAGTGGGTAAGGTGCGAACGTGCTGAGCGGAATGTCTGTGATTTTAACCCCACCTCTGCATCTCGACTGTTGCTGTCTGGCAGTAGCTCAAACCTTCGGGTGGCATCACAGCTAGGCCCTGAAAGCGTATTACAGCTGAACGATTATTATTGCGAGTGAAACGCCTGGCTGCTTCCATTTTTATGGGTCATTCAAGGATTTTATTTGGACTAGACATGTTCAGTTGTTGCAGATTGCAAAATACGAGTAGACCTTCCACGGCATGTGCGTACACAATGTGCTGTCCTGAATGTCATAAAAAGTGTACATTTTTAGTATGTCAGAGGTTCGGTGCCGTGTAGCAGAAGCATCAAGTGACATATTTAGAGATCGTCTTGGAAAACTATGGATACCACTGATGAACCATGCGAGTAGTATATGGTTAGTGGCCAAGCATCACCCACATCTGATGGAAGTGAAGTTTGCTGCGGAAATTGTGCAGCCGCTTTGTTGTGTTCGTTTACTATTGTGTAATAGTCGACGAATATCAAGGAAAGTCTAAGAAGACACGTGAGAATGTTCATTTTTTAAAGACTGCGTTTGTAAAATGTTTACTTTTCTGTCTAATGATTTGTAACTGCTGATAAATGTTTGCTGATAAATGACTTCTCGCCGAAGACCATTCCTCCCTTTAGTGGTGGTAACATTCTGCGGATATTCACGACATAGTTCACAAGACGCAATTTACCCTACCCGATGTGGTGCATTGCGACTCTAAAAATGTGGTACTCATGGGTGCCATTGTCAACGATAAACTGAAGACCGCTAACCAAACCACGAGTATGAATTGGAAACTTTTTTCGGTAAACATGTGCCACATAGATAGAATAAGCGAGCCTTGATGATGAAGTACATGAGTTCTGTACCGCTGTATTGTTTGCATTTTATAAGAAACCAACGGGCTTGAATGCAAGGTAGAATACACCTATCACATACAATGGGTTGAAGTTAACTGCTACCCTCTTGATGGCATGGATACATTTATGTGTTAAGTTCTTTGAGAGTTCATGTTTCGTTCTTCTATCCTGGTCCACTTGTTACGCATTTCTTTTTGGTTATTCAGGGGTCCAGATAATTATGCCTGCCCTTGAAAAACTACCACGTAGTCTGTCCGACATCATCAAAGCCATACATTTATGCGCACAGTTGCCCCGCTCTCGAGTTGCGCTTAGGCTATGGTATTAAGTCTAACCTAGTACCAGACACTGTGTAACCACATACTGTTTGTACACAATTGAGAACACATAGATCTCCAAGGGCGGAATCATGTACATTGACCAATGGTTGAAATGCCATTGAACAGAGTATGTAGGTCTTGATTCCGTTGAGTTTCGGCATTTTGTGGTAATGACAGGATATGCTCCTGTTTCAAATCGTGTCAACTATCATTTGATAAGGAAACATAGGTTGTTGTTTTTGTCATCCCTTTTTACCGCATAAGGCAACGACGGGTAATAAAAGCACAAACTCCTTGTAGTAACGGTATTTTCCTCAGCTTGGTTCTCGGTCTGAGCCTCCCAAGCTAGCGTTCACGTCAAAACAACCACCAGAGGTGCACAAGGTATACTAACGCCCAACACAGAGTCAAGAACACTTGTACAGAGCTTCATATATATACTGTAAGCGGCGACAACTTTCTCGAAATTCTGACGCCTTCTGGATGCAACATTGGCAACCGGCATTCGGCCAATATTGGGTCATGATTGGCTGTTGGGTCCAGACGTTCGACCAATCAGTTCTCGGCTGGATGCCGGACCGCCAAGCGTCCCGAACTTTTGGCCAATCTTGCGCGGGTTAGGTTTCTCGGCCGTAGCAGCACCTGACTGAGAGCGGTAAAGCGGCATCCGTGTAGAACTCCGCCTAACACTCATACAGCAGAAGCTAACCATTGGGGCGATTATAGTCCACTTGAGAGGAGCAAACGCTGCAGGAGATGTGGAAATTACATTTTCGTTTCCAAAATATACGTGAAAAAATCAGTTCTGGCTCTTGAACTGACATGTTTTATACGCATTGCAGAATAGACCGCTTTTTCCTATCTTCAACACAGGTTTTTAAAAAAAACCCAATATCGACTTTGTGGCGCCGAAGCATTGGTGTTTGCTACTTCCCTTTTTTTTCAGGGAGAGTTTCGGTTTCTTCTGTTCACTTTTCTATCTATACTATCTCCACTATCTGATCTCAGATGCTTTCATTGGAGATGCAAAGTCACAGACATCAATACTTGGATAGATTGGTCCTTCGAAGTTAGGTACATTTAACTGGACATTATACGTAACTTGTTGAATTCTCGGTTGCAATTGGACCTTCATTTAATGTCTATTGAATTGGTCTTCAAACTTTTACTCTGAGTGTTCTTCATTCTTGCACACTTATGCTATTCTCATACAGGACAAGGAGACTTTGTTAAGCTTATCAACATGTAATCACTTGGAAACCTTACGTCATATCGCGATGACATCAGAAACCGCGATCAGTTTTGTCAAGTCTCACAGGTCTTTGTTTTTCTTGGTAAATGCCAATCAGATTAAGGTGAAAATCGATCACTTCTACATCTGGAAACTCAACGACATGTTCATATGCATGAGGGCTCACAACATACGCCTTCCCAGCTGGTGTACGGAAGAAATATCTCAAGAAATGGATTAAGTGGAGAAACATTTATGGATGGTAAGCTATCCAAATAATGTACCGAAATTCTTGACTAAGCTCTTTTCTCAAGTCTGAGTGTAACCGTCTTATAGAGGTATAGTTAGTGTTGGTGTAACTAATTGTTTCAACGCCACATTTGAACTACTTGATAAATGTTCGTCGGACCACAGAATTCCCTCTGTGTAAAAGGTTAACGCATTTTAAGAATTCGTACGTTAGTCAAACGCATTAGTCCGATTGTACTTCACCATCTTCTGATCAATCTTCATCCTGTCCTGGGGCAGTTATTCTGATGAGTTCACACAAAGGTGAGAGGCGCCCGCCTCGAGTTTCGCTCTTGTGAGAGCTCATCAACAGAGCATAGCCTTGACTGCGCCGGACATCTGACATGCGATGCGAGCCTGTTTCCGCTACTCCACCAGCGCACGCTAGACGCACCTGATTTACCGCATCTGAGCGAGCGAACGTGCACACACTTGAGCGATGTGATTGTTTTTTCCACTGAACAGGAAAAGGGTTGATCAAATGATGGCGGTGGTGTGAACGTTAATTTTACAGTCCCATAAGCACCAGCAACCTATCAGAAACTGTTCGGCAGGCTTCAAGCCGTAACGCTACCTGACTGGAAGTCCTGACAGGCGAGCAAATCGATCGACACAACCAGGACAGTCACTGAGCCGTCGCTCGAGTGGTCGAGCAAGCAGATCACATTGGATACCATCACACGTTCAGACGTGGTGTATCAGATGCGTATTAGTGCTGGTGAACTGGTGGTAAAATGAAAGGCTCGCCTGTCACATATCCAGAGCTAAAACCTCTTCACGGCCATATACTAGGGATTAACTCTAGTGGGACCAAAACTCGAGTGCAGTACATCCACAGATTTGATCTGGACTCATGAGAATAATTGCGCTAGCATAAGAGGGGGGCCGTTCAGACGAGGGTGATGTGCATGCGAGTTCTACAAATCCCGCAGCCTCTTACAGTTGGGCGTGCTAAGATAACTGGAGACAAGTTATTCAAAATAAACACTTAAGGTGCGATTTCCGATTGCATCGAGAAATACTGGGGAAGTTTACTACCCAAATTATCCCGGTTGCACCTTAAAAGATCCTAGCAACCAGAGGGTTCAAACAACTTGAAGGCCTACGTGGTGTAACTCTCTGCAAGAGAGTTTCTTAGACTGCAGTTCACTCCATGATCACAGATTGTATGAGTAAACCACCGCACTTCACGCCTTAAGCACAATCGAATCAAAAGCCCCGCCATCTTTCGGCAAGGCACAATTCGTAATTTACGAAAATGCAATTGTTAGAGGACAGTCCAAAGAGCTAATTGCAGATAAAAACTAGAGATCATCAGTATATATTTACTCGGCTTTGAACACCTAGGTTGCGTAGTATCTGCAAACGAGTTCCGTTATTTCATTTATAATCGGCTTTTATTAGCAATTCGCCAGCAACCGATTTCCCCAAACAAAACTATCTATGTTGCCTCGAAGTGTCACATCTGTTTATGTCCGAGGGTGTGTATGTGTGCACATTTTAACCATAAACACGTTCTAGAACTACACAATCGATCTCCTTCAGCGTGTGCCGATCAGTGTCCATCATGCAATTTAAACACATGTCGTTTGTTTATTCGCCACCATGCAGTTGAAGTCCAACAGCACGAATGAACTAATAAAGATCGAGATAGGAGTGTTCCTGAAGGCTTTTGTTGAACACCTTGAGACCATAGCAGGAGGTGATGGTTCAGTTAAACTGAAGAACGGACGTATCCTGCAACCGAGGCATTTTATGTCTTATTCTGCCCACGACGCGCATGTTAGTTATATCTTGGGTGCCATGGGAGTGCTGAAATTTGAGAAAGTACCATACGCCGGTGCCGTACTACTCGATCTGATTGGACCAGACCCGCCTTCCTCCCTTGGAAACTACCGATTGCGCATACGCTACAAGCAGGGATATTCAGATGAAATCGGCGAATATCGAACTTTACCGTCATGTCCTGGTCAGGAAGAAATAGAGGGATGCCCGCTGAATCTGGTTTTACAACACCTTGAACCATTCCTGTTGGATGCGGAAGAGTATTTCAAGTTGTGCTCCGAGCTGTCTCACAATGTAACGGATTCCAGCAATGACCTACAGGGAGCACGCCCCAACTGGCGTTTGGTCTGCTTTGCCTGCGTGTTTTTCTTATGTTCGAACTGACTGCTTAATTCGAACCTTGTCAATATTTTGGAGATATATTGGCTGACCAGTCGTATTCCAGAGTAAAACTGACTGATTCATTTGACTCCTAGTAATATTATTTGCAAATATTTTTGAGAATTTTGTATCACTTAGGTGTCGATGTGGTGTTACTGCGTGCGTTTTTATTATGCGATAAAATTACCCGACCACGACATTTTGCTATCCTTTTAATCTGCGTGCTGGTGACATGTCAAAAATAGCGCTGTCTGTTTTCCACTCCAAATATTCTGCTGGACCGATATCCTCACACATAGTGTTAACTATACAATTCACCCTGACATTAGGATCTGAACGAAAACGCATGAAGCACTGACAACATTCACTTATTTACATATTACATTATTTGTTAACGAGAGACTAAAGTGAACCTTTTTGCATGATAGTCATCAAGCGAATGTGTTGTACAAAGTCCATCTCATGCTTCAGTTGACACGATATTCGAGATATCGTAAAAGCTGTATAGATATCAAGCTGTGAGAACCGTGCGCCGAACCTAGAGTGTTCAGACGCATTTTCCAATCAGAGTATGAAGCCGCTGTTCATATCAAGAAAACCGTCATGACGGAGAAGATCTCACAACTATTCAAGAATCCATTGGTGTTTCAAGGTCAAATAATTCATCAACTATCGAAACAGACATTCATATGATCTGAATTGAAACCGGGATAACAGCCATTGGTTGGAAAGTAAAACTTACTTTCTTGTCCAATGCTATCCGAATTCTGTTAACAAAATCACTGATACCGATAGAATGGTTGTAAAACCTTAGCTTCTTATAATAACACATATTCGGAACTCAAATTCATTTTTTTGCTTCCGGCAATCTCACTTCGTCGGTCACCGAGACAATTTTCCGATTGACCTTTCAGGTCATTGTAAGATGTAACCAGGCGGATATATTGATGGCTGGTCTCGTCATACCTTTGCCTACTTGAGTATATACACACAATTGTTGTGTAGTCTTACAGTAGCCTCGAATTAATTGGACGTGTCCCACTACTCGTCACTTAGTTGAGACGCTTCAGACGATATTGTAATTGCTTTTTTCATAATTCAGTGTTTTGCTACAAGGCCCCGCTCTCAATTATATTGCTTTCATTGCACCAGTCCCAACGTTAGGGTATTATGAATACAACTTTAGGGAAAATCGCGTGACAGGTATTGGTAGACCGGGCCGAGGCGGTGCTCAAAAATAATGGTTTTGCACATTTTTCTTCTTTGCCGGAAGGTTTGAGACTATCTAGGACACTTTTAGAAACACAAAATTTGAGTAATCTGAATTTAATTCATTTGATTTTACAAAGAAATATGTTCACCATGATGATATTGGAAAAACTAACATGGTGGCTAATGTTCATACACTGATGATTCAGACAAACTGTTTGAAAGTTCTTCATATGCAAAAACGAAGAAACTTAGAGAACTTTATGCTTGTGTGCGGATACTCTGCTGCTTTATTTTATATTCATTTTAACATTCTGTTGTAAGAATTCTATGCAGAACTCTTGTCATATTTGCCTGGAGATCTTGACAAAAAGTAATTACCGAGGATAGTGCTTTTTCTCTCACCGAATACTGGCTTAAACTTAAAGCTTCCGTGACAAAATATATATAACCAGAGCTTAGAACTCACCATCCGTCTAGCGGTCGGTATTTCGTACCTGGTATGAATATGAAAATGTGCCTTCCCTGACGGTGAGCACATGAGATGGGACACTGGATATAATAACTGTGACGTACAGCTCTTTGCGACTGGGTTTGCCATATTATATAGACCAAACAACGTAATATGATTATATTTTTCGCATTTTGTTTATTATCTGGTCTCTCATAAAAACGGCCACATCTTTTGAGTAATATTCATTGAGCCGTGTATGACAGTCTTCAGCATACAAATAAAACACTGCACTCGCCGTCTACGCTCAATGGCCTGTTGAATGTACTTCTTACCAAAACTGTGCCAGACTAAGTGCCATTATTGTGAAATTTGAAGCGATAAAGCATGTCCCCAAACCGCGCGGTAGCGTCTCGTCGCATTTGCCCTTGCTCTGCGACCAACTGTAAGAATAGACCAACCGACCATGCTTCCTCAAAAGCCCCGCACAGATGACAAAGTGAAACAAAGAAAACTTACTTTCGGTTGTCCAACCATTCACGTGAAATATACCTCCGTCCGAAAGGTGTGTTCACCCCTCTAAGTTTCGGGAGTCTAAAACCGTTGACGTGCATGGACTTAAATAAGCGGAGCTGGTGAGTTCGTCATTCGCGATCATTTGTTTGGCGAAAGCTAGTCATGAAACAACCTTTCTACGCTTCAAAGATTCTGGTAATCGTCGTACT
>SJOL01009828.1:227806-338846 GCA_004794785.1 Opisthorchis felineus
CCTGATGCCAATCACACTGTATACGTATTTTGATGTCTAACGTAAAATTAATTTAGTTGTTTAAACAGCCAATCCTGTACCACAATTATTGGTTCCACTTGTTGTCTTCGCATAAAGTGACCGGTAGTTGTTGTTGTTTGTTTGACTGATATTCCTAGTGCGTTTAACACACCAGCACCTGCTGCAATATCCCCTAATTCCTCAGCTGATAGGATAGAATGCAGTGTTATTTGACTTCAAGAGGAATGTGTTCTACCACAACACGCTAGAAATATACACATATCGAAAGAAAGCATTCAAAAATCGACAACGAAGGCTCCTTTGCCTGCCGAAAATCAAGTCCCATGGACTTTTTCTTTCCAGATAGTTGAAGCAAAAACCTTCAAAATGGGCAACTGAATAGTGTAAATGAGTATGCAGAGAAAATCCAAACGGATTTGGAAGAAATAATGGCTAGTCGTTCTGGAAGTATATATTTGTGCTAACGGATTAATAAAATACATTCTGAATATGCAGATTGATAAGATTATGAAAATACCAACCTCGTATATCGTGATGCTGGAATATCTATTATTGCGGCCAGTTTCAGAAGCAGACTTCTATAAGAAGTGCTTTAGAAGGAGCAAGATCATGTTAAATTTCGTTCAAATTGAGTGGCTGCATGATTTAAATTATAACATTCATGAAGTGTTTTTGCGCAACAAAAGCATTTGCTTCAGTGGTGTTCCTATGCGGTTAGTCAACTTTTCAGTTGAACAAATTTTTTGTTTGGCATTTGACGCCACATGTCCTGGTAGCCGGTTGAAGTAGAAGTAGCTGGTAGCAGTAGAAGACTGACTAGCAAATTGTTTGTTTTCAAGCAAGATGGTGTCATCTTGAGTGACCATAAGTTATTCAGTTTAATTCCGAGTTTGTCGCTAAGCAAAGCTAAAGTGCCATAATCCAAATCTTATATAACTGCGATCACCTTAAGTTTACATCGGCTCTTGTCTCCCTACCAACTATGGTTTGCGGGACGTCAATATGACTGCTTTTATTTTTGTAACCCTGTTCAAATTGGGACATCCGAATTTCAGGATATCACGTAACAGAGCTCTGTCCACTGAACCGACGATCAATGCCGCTTTGGTACCGAGACTGCAAGTGATATGTATTCGAAGCTTGCGATGTATAACAGCTATGATGACAGTGTTACCGTTCTTGATTATTAATCATTGACAAAATATGCTCTAGATACGAGAAAAATATTGCTTCGTTTGAGCGAATTCTAGTATGGTGCCTTCATTCTGGTTATCATTAGTTTGCGGTTGGTGGATTGAGTACCAGATGTCACAGTCGCTAGTGTAAACTCAGTATTACTCGACGGAATCTCAACAGGCCTTGCGCAGTGGTATCGATTTGGTTAGCTGATCTCAATTATCGACTCGTGAGAATGTGCGCGCAACTCAATGTACACACTGAACGAGTTTGACACCAGGTCATATACTGGCGTTTCGGTACTTCAGAAATGCGCACAATGCGATGTTCATGTTGCGCACATGAACAGATTTTCTCGCAAAACCGATGCTGATCTCCCAAACTAAGTGTGCATCCACTAACTGGGATCAAGAGGACAGTCTGTAAAAACCGCTAAACCAAACAACGGATGCACGACTGATTTATCAGGGCTTGACCACAACATACTCACTACAGCCATGCCGCCGAACAGTTGGTCTCGCCTTTGCATCTGTCTTGCAGAGGCGATCGCAGCGAGCGTTTGATACAGAAGTTCGCTTACCCACTAGTGTGGTCTTACTAAGGCGAGGCTCTGGCACTGGGCTTGTGAGATCAGTGGCGGCAACCTCGTTAGATCTGGAAGCAGACCCGCGCAGCTTATTGTCAGGCTTCCAGCGCCTGGATCGACGGTCGACGTGTCCCAGGCTTCCTCGGATTGACGCGCGTGCTCAGTTCTCATCAGTAAGTGAGAAAGTCTAGGACGGACTACAGTGTGCTTAGGTGACGAAAACGATTAGTCAAATATCCAAAAGGAAGTTTTGAATTCCGCCATGGGCAGACAAATGCCACTGGATTAAGCACTCTTTCGAACGCTTTCAAAATCCCATTGAAGACAATATCTTACGTAATGTTTTGTCCCTTGCAACTGTGAGTGGATGAACCAACCGGATTCATCGGAGTACACCAGGCAAGTAAGTCTTATGTGAAGCCTGATTGTTAAGCTTTTGTGGATTGACGATTTTGGTGTAAAGACGTCCAGCAGAGTGGTGACATGGTGACGTGGTCGATTCTTCCATAACAGTTGACGTACTTGGTTCAATGATACCAATACACATTTAGTTTGCAAATAGGATTTATTTGGCCTTATTTGTGCTGCATTCGACTTTCCCAACTGATTCCATTTAACTATAAAGTGAAAGCACATGGTCTTGAAATCGCTATGAGGGTGCAGCATCGTGATGCTTACAAAATCGGATGTGTTAGGCATAAACATACTGTTATGAGATTTAGCAATAATTCCATTTTGTTTGTCAATCAGCGGCTATTCGCTTTTTTATAACATTCATTCGTCAACAGGCTGGTTTTACCGGAGCCCTCAGCTGGAATGTCTTCATGGGCCGAATAATATTCCGGTCTCAGTTCCACCTGCATGACTTCGTCTGCGTCCGTTGCTTCAAACATTTTTTTACCCTTTTAGCTGACCAGAGAACAGGGAATTTTGAAACTAATCAATTAATTGTAATGTAATGTAAATAACTGTAATGTTTTCGGTCAAGTCAAAATATCCACATGAAATATGGCCCTTCCCAATAATGAACCAAGAGATTTGTTCTGATAACATACGTAGAGAGAAAATAATGCTGTCAAATGATATGTTTTGTGATGCTTTCCCCAACATTTCAAATGGTACGACCGAACAGCCTAATTTTAGGTTTATATGATCCGGTTCTGGGCCACGCTTTATTCAGTGGTGTGAGGAATTTGACAAAAATATGCACACAATTCGTTTGAGCGTTTCACATGCCTGAAGTTAAGTTTGGTATATCGGGATTTCTCGCTGAGTTCAGGGGGTATGCATATCCAGGTCAAAGTGACCAGACAGAAACAGTTAGTAAAATCTTTCCATAATTCTGGTGTTAAAACCCCAAAGTTTCCAACAGTGATGAGAAAATATAGGGGAAACTAAACCAGTAAAAGCAATAAGCACTCAGATGTTAAACGAGAATGGTGGCATGCTGTCTTCTTTTAATTGGGAATTTACCCACAATGACTAGGTATTTTGGCTAATCTTCGAAATTGAGGTCCACCTTATTAGATATGTTGTCCTTCGCTCAACTAGGTGAACTAAGTCTAACGGACCACTATTCAAGTGCATTGCTTTTGTTCGTAAAATACCAAATTCTGTTCGAATACTCACTGTTTTGTCCACGGGCCTCAAGTGATAATTCGCTGAGCTACAAAAAGCGGAAGACCTGGCGAGGTCATGTTTTGTTTTCCATTTTTGGAATATTCACTTACTTCTATCGTACGGGTCATGTATTGCAAAAAACAAGCCAGTCAAGAAATTGGTACGACAGTTAGGTGACGTCACTCACAGTGTCCCTTTGTGAGCGGTTGTGAATTACAGCATGGGTTTCAGATTCTCCTCTCGAGTTTCCGTTTATTGGGTCAACCCTTGTGGATATCCACTCTGTAGACGTGATCGCGTTTCTGTTTTCATTTAAATAGATTTCTCATATACCTTTTGTTTGAGCTCACTCGACCGGAGATAGCACCATAGGTACCTATATGTTATTCGTCCACCATGAAAGCCACAACTACAAATAACCTTGAGTACTTGAGTGTTTGAAGGCTTGGATAACAACTGAGACAGCCAGTGATGCTAAAAATTCGGAATCCATCCAGGTCGTTTTTCAAATTAAACTGAGTAAATTTTGCAGCATTAGTCGGTAAAAACGGAATCTTTGTGTTTGAATCACACGAAAACGTGAATGGCTTGTGTCCAAATGTGTTGCCTTTGGTCAGTTTGCTGAACCGGTGAATTTTACTAGCGAGCATCTCATGGAATGGTGGATAAGAAGCTAATCGAGCTTAACAACATATTTCGTCGCATCTCTTGTCCTTCCAAAGTTGACAGTGCAGTTAGAAAAGTAGGAAAACGCTAAAGTTCCATGACTGAAGCACTTCCACTTGTCCGAAGTGTATCATACTCATGGTGCGTGTCCCTGGCCTGACAATCAGCCTTGGGTTTCATTATTTGTTTCGATTTTGGTCGATCTGAACCATAGCGCATTCCGAACTTGCACATGGACAACTCCATAATATTCCAGTGACCCGTGATAGGTACATGATAGCATCAGCGTTAGGGTCCGACGTGTTCAGATCCTAATGAGCACAACACACACAATGGATATCAGGGCAACGTCAGAAATCGGATTCGACATGCGCGGTCTACCATGTAATTGAAATCAGCTGTACTCATTCGGAACACGTGTTCATTCGTTGCTAATTAGAGCACCTTGGTATCTAGTGTTTTGTTGTGACTGGTTTCGGTTCGCTGGGTTAGTCAAACTGTTGATAAGTGTTTCGTGGTCAATGGGGATGATGTCATCAATGCCTACTAGAATAACATGGCGTCGTAATACAGCGGTACGGTGGAATTAGGGCATTGAACAGTGTCATGGTTGTGCTTATATACGCCCTGCTAACGACGAGGGTGACCTTCGGTTACCATTGTTTTCGGAGGCTGGCAGGCCACCGCCGTAGCAGGCCATCAGCGCATCTCTTTCCTCTGAATACTCACTGCGGTTTCCGAAAGTCATGTGAGTAGCGCACAGGTGCATTCGGGTCGTTGAGAATAAACTTTCCACAAGTGAACAACACATTATCTCATTCATGACACCTAACGACATATTGTTTCATGCATCCCAGTTAAGTTGTCTCATGCTAGAGCATTTCCCTAATTTTTCATCTCAAGCAAAAATAAGAATACATTAACATATTCTGTATTCTGGTGATACGAACTTTTAGAGTGTTCTGCGTTGAATTGCTTGTCTCCCTCTCTCTATCTGCTTGGAAATCTCCACCTGATACCTAGAGTTCTCTGAGTTGTTTGGCTGAAACTTTAAGGACATCTGCATGTGAATGATTTTACTTCCCAAAATGGACCTCTTCTGTAGTATCATCTTCATGTACGACGACATTTTTTTGTTCAAATCAACCATCATGTAACTGTCAGCTAATCGCTGGGTCAGAAGATTCGCTCACTCGTCCACTTCCTGTCATTTTCAAACTCAGAGCTATTCGCACCAGACCTATTGAGCGTCATTCGTGAGATGACCTGCACGTTTGTTTCCTCAAATCGTTGGTGCAGTTGACACATCATATCCTGTTGTCACCACTAATGGACACATTGTAGTTGTGTTTGTGTGTACTATACATTACCTGTCAGTTTGGTTGATTTATATGTAAGTATTGGTGATGTGCAGCCTTGCTTACTGGACTTAGGTTCATGAGCTTTCTTTCTGTTTTCCATTCACAGAAATTGTCGTGAAACCCTTTCTTCGGAGAATAACTGTCCCCTGGTGCTTTAATTGCGTATGTACTGCATACTTGTTGACCACGCCAGGATGGTTACCACACATTGGTTGTCCTGCTACAATGCCCCTGGCTCTACACATGCGCATACAGACCACAGAGCTGACACGTTGCCCAATCGCACACGGTCGACGCATCCCCAGACACAGCAACCTCTAAAAACGCTCACCAGCCTCACGCAACACACCGCTGGCACCGGCCGGTTCACGTAGGCCATGGTACACCAAGGACGGTGTTCTACAAAAGGGTGGCCAGTGTAGTATACAGTGCCTGTCGGTTTAACTGATTTACATATAAGTATTGATGATGTACAACCTTGCTTACTGAGCTTCGGCTCATGTGCTTTCTTTCTGTTTCTGTCCACAGAAATTGTCGTGAAACCCTATTTTCGGAGAATCGCTGTCTCTTAGGGCTTCAATAGCGTACAATCTGTAACTGCCTGACCCACCCACCAGGTCGAACAGGGCGGAGACATGGACGTATACGGGGCGTGTACTCAGCGTGAGTGGTCGTGATACAAAAGTGCATTTCGAATTTCTGAGTGACACTGTTATGAGCAGACAAACTATTAGACCAAACGAACGCAGTCTGTCAAGTCACGCAAAAGACGCATGATGCATCCGTTGGGCTAAGCTAGGCCGCGCGGCCTAGGAGAAGTCTGGAGCACACGTTGCATCGCAATTCACGCGTATTACCTTTACTGAGAAAGTCGGGTGGGAAACCAAGTATTCTCTGAGTTTAGTGGTGTATTCTAGATCTGAGGACTCGATATCCGAAAGCACCCACAATAGTCAGAAAAAATGGAATGCTAATGATAGAATTTCTCCTTGTCTGTGAGCACCACTAAACACTATACCCACTATGAACAGAGAGAAATGGCCTGTTTTTTCGAGATCAGCCGACCTGATGCACGACTAACAAACTGAATCAGCAATACATCAGCATGTGATAAGTCGTCTTGTTTGAATAAAGGAGAGGAAATCAAGCAGTCACCACGTGAAAACATTCTGTGAAAGTCCGTTACCGCATACATACAATTTAGGGACAAGACGAAAGCGACTGCGCCATACACACTAAAACCTCTGTAGCACGGTCATTTGAGCAATAGACTATAGCCACCTCAAGGGGACTCTGAGAATTTAAAGGGCATTGCCTCGTTTTGTGTTGACTTATTAAGAAACTTGAGTCACTTTAATCCGCTAAATCCCGTCGCGAATTAGGGGACGGATCACAGCTTACCTTCGGCCTTCGTCTCAGCCAAGATACCTGTGATCAACGGTGTGAGCTCGTGGTCTATTAAAGGCGGAGTGATATAGGACCAAATTAATTTTGGGCACAGTTCCTGTTCCCCATGCGTCAAGTCAACTATGAGTACTACTAATATATCTCTTCTATCTTCTTCAGTTTGATTTATGTATGCATCAACATACATGCTTATATGTAGACTTGAATGTGGTGCTTCTGCTGGTGTAAATAGCGGCGCCACTATATCAGCTTTCGTCCACAGCTAAGCACACATAAATGCATCTACTAATACCTTGAGGTTTCCTTTGCAAAAGGCTGGAATTAACGTCAATTTTGAATCAAGACTAAGCATTTTTCAACGTGCACTACATTTTGTTGTAGACCTCTTGTCACATTTGATGATTGGTTCCAGGAAATCATTTTCCTAATGCATATTTGTCTACCGCGGAGTCGACTGGCCTACAGATAACTGGCGTTCATTGACCGCGACGAACCCGGATATTATCTCAGGTAGAACCGAATTTACCGGGTATATACTGGGTATGCTGGGTTAAACAATTTGCAAAATGAAATGGCAATAGCATCATTGTAGTGTACAAGTGAGTGCCCAACTCAACATATGTCAATTCATTCGTCCAATACCGAATTTCGGAGATTAGGCTTAGCTGACGAAAGCAAACAGGTTGAAACCGATAGTGTGCCGTCAATAAATTCTCACTCACCTGATTATCAGTATACTTTAGCTAGTGGGTCACTTTCTGTGGTGATTTTGACTCGACTCCACTAACAACACCGTACTTATTGCGTTATTTTGAGATTCCATCAACAAACCTGTGAAACGGAGTCGACGAAATATTTCGCAGTGAACGGGTGAAAACCTGGCTGGGAGAGAAACTTGACGCTCTTCACCTTGGCTCGTGGTTTGGGATTTCGTCAGTAAAGAAAAATTCCGGTAAACTGACGCACTGGAACTTATTGGGAAGTATACTGAAAGATGGCCTTGCTACCTTCCAGGACACCTTGGATCTCCGCTCCACTTATTGTACATCATGCTGTCTGTGTTTTTGCAATGTGGAAAATAGTGTACTCAACCTCTGATTGGCCTTTCATTGTGTACATTGTGACCGGTGGGCTCACACGGAGCAAGCGTACATAAGCCAGGAACTCTATTATTGTGAGATGCAGTACTGCTCCTTGTTTCCCAGGGTCTCCAAGTGTCACATTGATCAGTGTGGTTAAGAGGTCAGTTTTTGATTCTTTCCAAGGCAAGAAATGTTGTCGAAGATTCTCCGTCGCCTAAATCTTCGGCAAAGATAGACGTTTGGCGTAGTATTCGAAAAGCGGTGTTTGTATTAATCGCATGAGCCAAGCGCTAGTAATATGTTTACTCGATCCGACTGTCAACCAAAAGGGGTTATACTCCACTATTAGCTTGGATACGATCCCGACGAAGTCTGGTTTCGGCACACCGAAAGTTTACCTGAGTCATGAGTTACTGTTTGTAGATGTACGTTCAGGAAATGCAAATATCCATTACTTTCCTCTTCAGATGTAAACTGCATGACAAGATTTGCTTGATTGAAATTCGTCAAAATCCTCGGCAGCTTTGGAGATTTTTTTATGCTGATGACTATACCGTCTACGTATCGCGGTAGAAGTGCATTTTTCTATGCTTAAGCGGAGCTGATGATCCACATGGCGTCTCGGAAAAAATCGATGACGAATGGGCCTAGTAAAGAACACATTGCGACACCGACAGCTTGTTGACACAGCCTTTCGTTGAGCTGGAATTGCACATCAGCTGTACGTCGCATTATTAATTTCTTCAGATCAGGTCTATATTGTTTATTTTTATGCAACCTCGGGGATAACAAATAATCTCTTGGGGTGGGACGTCTAACGAGGTCATGTGCTTCAGTTTCTTGATCGCGTCCCTGAGGCTGTATTGACAAATCCTAAGACGGAGTGGTTCAAGATTTTTCGCTAGCCATTTAGCTGGGCTCTGAACATATCAAGGCTGGAGCTAAGCGGACGATCTCATTTTCGGATTTTAGGGAATCCTTAGCGTGTCGGGATAACAGATCCTAGGGATATGATGTTATCAGACATGGTCTAGATAATGGTGACAATTTTTATTCGCTTCAAGGTGATAAGCATATTGTTCTCGGTCAGACTGATAATTTCTTAGCCGGGATGTTTTCTTCTGAAGTTAGTTTGGTTATTCAAAAGTGAAGACGTCCTATCAGGATACTCATACTTATCCATGATCACCATGCCATTTCCTTTATCCAGACACGTTAGCAGTGTCTTGGGGCTTGCCTAATCACTTGAGCGTCTCAAAATATCTCCTTGTTAGACAGGTTTTGGACAAGTTAAGCAAATAACAACATCTGATTGGAACTTTTCAAGCATCAACGTCGATGGTGGGCCAAGCTCCGCAGTTTGACCATACACGTTCTCAAACTGAACGTTTACGGATATTCCATCATACTTATTCTTAGTTTAAAACCTATTAATGAAAACTTCATAAAAATTACTATCGAGTTCAAACCTCGAAAATCTATGGACATACCTTTGTGGATCACTCACAATTCGTGACTGAGTTTTCTAAAGCACAACGGTTTGTTTAGGTTTGTGCGTCTTTTGTTACCGCTTTTGCAAAATGGAATCCACCATGTCCAGGAACCGATAATGGCTTAGAAAGAAGTACAAAAGCTGCTCTTCATATCCCCAAGTACAGCAATTTATGTTCTGTTTTCAAGGCTGACCACCTAATCTCTCGGTTCTCCTTATTACAGACGTGGAAGACCGTTATACCGGAACATTATATTTTCATGAAGGAAACTACTCATAAGTTTGCTGAAAATGCTCAGATAGCTGAACAGCCGGGTTCATCTTTTTGCTTCTGGCACATCACTTAGGTGCAGCTCCCAAGTTTCCGTCAAACTTATGTTCTACTTGGACAAAATTGTACGAAATTAGACTAGTACACTGATTTGCAAATTAATTTGGTTTTAACGGAGGACTCAGCTGAAATCCAGATGATTCTTCCGTTTGTGTTATCTCCATGTTGAATAGTTTGCCATTAGGTTCAGTCCCTAAGATTGCATGAATGATCTGCTATAATGCTTAGTTTGAACTGCCCGATGCACGCTAAGGAACTTACGACTTGCACATGCACAGGTTTGCGGTTGTAATGTTTTCTCTGTTAAAAACGCTAGAGAGCAGTCGTCCAATTTATTTACAACTGTACTTGCGAGTATAATGACTTCTCTGAGACGCCGAATACGAAAAAAAGATACGACATGAGGTTTTTTATGATCAGTCGAGCCACCTACTTTTTCGTTCATCCTTGGATACCGGAAGACATCAGTTGACTGAATGATCCGGCGTTCACTAATGTAGTGTTCCGAAATCTCAAGATTCCATGTCTATCATTTTGGGCACAAAATCACAAAATAATAATCAGTGATTGTTAGATTATTACACTATGCCTGCTGAGGGTACATCTTCGGAGGATACCAGCGTGAATGGGGCAGATCCTCTTGGGATAAGAATTAAAGGTAAGGAATGTGTTGTACTGCATGGAATAATCCGATGAGCCGAGTAATCACAAAAGAATTTAACTATTTCTCCAAATTCGATCGATGCTATTTGTCAGAACACGGCTGATCCTGTTGTACACGATACTGCATTAGATTCGCAAAGTAACCGTCGAAATTGTTAAACTGGAAAGCGTCCTGAAATACAAACCATTGTAATCAATAGTTCACTACTGACTTATCGTGGCCACTTGACGTAGATGGGTCGATCTTTTACCCGGTTTGTTAATCCAATCGGAGGATTGGTTTGTGCTGAGGTAGACCACCCAAACATGTTACACTCACTATACCAAATAGTCCACGCCGGTGGCGCTCGTGTGCGAGGTGACGTTCCCTAGTGGCCATCTGACCCAATTGGAGAAGGCTGTACGCGCATGTAAAATGTAATTACCGTCGCCTTATTAGTAATAAAACATCATATGAAATTATCAGTGTTGCTGTAGCTCGTTTCAACATGAAACGTCTGGCGCCAGTTCAATACACTTGAAGGCTCCAGTGTCGCTGCTACGGGTTTATGGGCATCAGCCACATGCATCGTTTAGCTGGTGCACAAAGGCGACTACTTGTAAGCACTATCGTTGTGCGTTTAGCATAGCCATCGTTCCAACCATTGGTTCAACGTGCAGCCAACATATCGGATACTGGACTTGGGACAACAACAGAATATGCGGGAGTACTTATTGTTTTCAAAGCAGATAGTCAAGATGGTTCACTAAATGAAAGGGGTAAGGCGCTGGTTCTCTGAGGTGGCCTCTCAATAATAAGACAGACGTTTCCGAAATAACTCTCCGTTATCTGCTGAAAGTTCAAATGCGAAAGTCGACATTCCCCTAGTCCAAAATACCCGTTTATGGGAATTTCGCCGTCTGACTCAAACAGGTCGGCCAACATCCTCATCAAGGTGAAGTCGAGCTGCCTGACAAAACTACGAAAAACAAAGTGCAAGCATGAATAGGCACAAAAGACGGACAAGAACTAAGCAGGCTTCACACATTAATAAACATGCCCCACTGATTGTCTGCATGAGCACCTCAGCTGCAAGCAAGGCAATATCTCGCATTCACTTTCAGATGGCATGTTTAAATTCGCCAGTGAACTTGTCTTCCGACTGCTTCTGACGAATAGACAGTGAGAACCATTAATCCACCTTATTTATATGCATAGCTGTTCTCCATCATTATGGTGGACGACAAATTCGAGTCGTTGGATTCTTTTACGATCAGTCATCTCACCGCACGCGCAGCTGATGAACAGAACCCAGTGAACATATGATAAACGCAGTGTCTTGAATTGTTTGGGCTAGAATAGTGACGAATGCAGGAAGAAGAAATAACTCACGAAATGCATTCATTTGCATACAGACTTAGCTTCACCGGGTGATCCAAATAATTCTTAGCTGAAGCTCTCGTTTTTGATACTTTTCAACTGAATTTGATGCACGAAGGTTGACGTGAAATCAGGAACTGCGCCTACCTGATGAGAAGAGCAAAACCGGTCGTGGGCAGTTGAAGAGTTTTCAGCAACCCTATGGGTAGTTTGCTTCAAGTAGAGACAACTCACTGTTGACTTGACAGTGGAATTCGCCCGGAGAGGTTAAGCGGGGGAAAGTTAGATAACTACGGAAAAGTCATAGCAAAGTTCTCAAGTCCGCCACAAAGGAAGCAGCGTGCATAACTGAAAATGTGGCAAGTGTAAGTAAGCAGTCGGCCAGCTAAATCGAAATGTTTTGGACAATGGAATACGGAGCACAGGCAAAACTCTCTAGCGCTTCATATGACTTGAATGAAGAGAAAATATTAACATTTTATTAAAAGCTTCTGTTTTACTGGAGATTTGGTCTTTCAGGTGAGAACAATGTATGCTGAAATACCGGGAAGCAGTTTACAGCTGTATAACGTTTACTGGGAATCGTCAGCATTGTGTATCCCACGAAATTCCAGGGGACTCAATCCTGCGACCTCCCGGCTAGTTGTCTGAGCACTCAACCGTTCGGTCACGAGTGGCTGATCAGCCCTCACTTAGACAGGATGTAGTATCACTCATCTTTCAATCATGGAATCCACGTCAATTAGTCACACGTGTTGACTGGCTCCTCGGTTGGCGATATCTATGTTTTGTGAACCAAATCGGCAAAAGGCACCTTACATTTAATTTTCAACCCTAGCAGCAGAAACAACGCGGCAATGAAGGAACTGTTTCCGATTTGAGCAGAAAGCATTCACTGATTGTCCTCTATATATCTTGCTGCAAATGTGGATGAGCAGCTGGCATATAACTTGCCATAGCTCTGTTGGTCGGGCCTGACTGAGATTTCTTATGTCTGGAATTAACCAAAAGCCGGGATTTTTCGAAGAATCGTCGTAGCAAGCGACAATGAAATTGAATACAAATCCTGCAGAAACGGTCGGATGAAGTCAATGAGTGGATCCATCCATATCATTGCAGATTTTTGATCCAATGATATTAAACATTTCTCCCCTTCTGGACAATTGTTGCCGTGGGAACTACACCTCCTCCCCAACACCTATTTGTGGTTTAAGCCCTGTAATGCGCGTACCATTCAAACTCTGGAGTTTTATCATTGCAGACTTATAGAGCAACTGGTCGTCAAGATGGGAGTTCACGCTTGTGCCTATGGTCAAGCCTCTGCCGAAGCAATGGCATTACAGTGAACCGCCCTCGACCGTCGTTGATTACCTCGATACATGTGGTGTTTGTGAAGCCCATCCGGGTAAGTTTTGGCACCAGACCTCATTCTTCTTCTTTAGCGTTTGCGGTTACAATTAATCCGTTGAAACCTTTGCACATTGATGTTCTAATCACTTCAATCCTTCTTGAACGACTGTGTGAAGTATGGAGATTGTTGTTGGATCCATTGGTACTACTTCGCAAAAAGTCTAAGATCTTCCTTAGAGGTCTAATAAATAATGAGTTTGCTGAATCCGACAATGAAGTGCGGAACTGGTCCTTTTTTGATGACAAAATGGTCCACTGTAGAGTCCGCGGGGTTAATACGAACAAGGTGGACTTGAGGAGAAGTAGGAAGCCCGGAAATTTATCATAAACTTACAAACGAGAACAAAACAGGCTGGAGGACCTAAGCGGCTTGGTTGCGACAGAGACTTAAAATGACCGTCTAAAGTAATGGGCACGACCTTCAGAATGCAGACGCGAAATGCTGTCCCTATCTTTATCAGAAGGCAGAAAACAGAGGGTACCCCACAAATTTTATCTCGGACTGCAGCCATCGAAGTTTCTTGCGCAGTTTCAGCGCTTGCGATGGAGTCACTTTTCTGCAATAGGTTTTACTGATCCCACTAAAAATCTGTGCTTTTGACCCCGTTATTTTTCAGACGATCGACCTGCAGCTAGGTCATTGGTAGCTGCAAATTAGCAAACTGACGGACAAGTCACACATTTTATTTTCATAAGTTCCCAGGTGATTTATAGGAATGACACTCAATTACGCTTTTATTATAACTTCGTAGTACCCGCCAGGATGGTGTCTCCACATTACGATCACTATCCCGCTACGAGAAAAGTTGCCTCATTCGGTGGTGGCTTGTCTTTTGCAACGATCATGGACCAAACAACAAGTGACCTTGAACGCTATTGTGAGATTCCAGAAGACCGACTTCTTCTGTTAATGATTTTTAGGAAGAAAGCCATAGATGATTCGGGCAAACAGTGTTAATATTGCTTTAAACTAGAGAGTATATCTTCACTCAGCTTAGTTGGAAATCCATTTCCACATTTTCTGTGTCATGCGAATAAACTTAATAACGTCCTATAGTAGGAGCCATGATATGTTCAGAAATATATTTGTACAGCTAACTTGTTCTTTAAACAAACTGTATCCACAGGGTAGGAAAACTTGGTACGCACAAATAAATATGCCGCTAACGCAAACTTGCCATTCAAGTAGTATTTGGTGAGCTCATATATAGGCAGCACAGGTGGTACTTCCAAATGCTCTGTTGTGACAAGAAATCAAGTGCACGAGTTTGGCCGCATACTGTACATACAATTTTAAAGAATCCACGTCGTCTGTTCCTACGAAGCTCACTCTGCACAATTCTTGAGGACTATTTTGTTTCCTCTCTCTATCTCTGGAAAATCCACCAGCTTCTCTCCTTGAAATGTTGTACTGAGCTCTGGTCAAATTCGGATAGGGCGAAACCACTGGGATATACTTATTACCTGGTCCGTGGGGTTCGTGTTACAGACTATGACATATATGTCCATTGGACACTCCAGTTATTGATAGGCCTCGATACAAAACAGATCTTATCCCTAAAGTGAACGTGAGTGGAGCAGTCAAAATGGTCGTTTTAGGGTTTGTCAAACAGTTCCAATATTGGTGAAATATTAAATTTTCCGAATGTCATTAAAGTCTGGTTTTGGATACGTTCATCAATTTAAACCCGTACCCTTAAGGTAAATGGACGGGATCGGAAGTCGGAAAGCAACTCACCACTTGTTTGAGCACGGCAGCTGTTGATGCATTGGAAACCTCCGGTCATACCAGTGCAAGGAGGAAAGCCCTTCGTTGTAAATTCCTCCATCGGAAAACGCCAGCTAAACAGTTACAGACTATTGGACATGTTGTTTTTAAAAACTGAATATCCGTCTTCTTATTGAACGCGTCTTCTTTAACTCTCCTGGATATTCACTGACTATCACGCAATTGTAAACGATTGCTGCAAATCAATTCCACAATTTCCGTAATAAATCCCACCTTCCATTAGATCAAGGCGGAGTCACGATAAAAACATGCTACTCGCATGCGTCATCAGTAGTATCCGCCGTAACACCAGTATGGGATCTAACTGCATGTGTTTGTCAGCCAGGTTCCGCAGCAGCTCACCACTCCACCAAATGAGGTTTCATGGCTTGAAACCAGCTGCGGCCTCACAAAGCTGAGTAATAATAACGAGTACCTGTCTCTCGGGTCCAAGTTTTGTTTATGTTAAGAATCCGTCTTAATTCGGTGCGTGAAGCAGTTGCTCATAAACAGGAACCACGCAAAAATCAAGCACATGTATTAGAACGATGCAGACGTCGTAGAGTTACAAATGTTTGTAAATGCTTCGGACGTCTGCTGAGTTATTGATATGTAGGTACTAGCTGATAACACTGACTGCGGTATATTCTGTAACCCAACTATGGTTGCCTTAAAGGAAACCTAAACACTAGCTACACTGGGGCTGATTTCCACCGGCTTTTGGAGAAAAAGCGCTACAACCTTAAAAGAAGACCTACGCATAATACCTTTATATGGGTTTCATCAATGAGATTGCTGGTTCATCTACTTATGGGGTTTCTGCCTTTTCTAATTCCCTCCCAGTATGACTCTCCGGTCATTCCACACACTGCACAGGATCAGTGAAACCAGGCAAACAGGCAAACTTACGCCAACTTCAGTTACTGATGGTAGTATAGGATTTCATCATCCCGATGAAGCTACTCTGCGTCCAAGAGCCGAGAGTTAGTAAACAGCCATTCTATCTTTGTTGGGAATCATTAGCAGCGAGCATCTTACGAAACTCAGGGAGCTCTGAACACGTGACCCCCCGTCCTTTGATTGAACACCTAACCATTTGGCCACAAGCGCCTAAAAAACAGCGTGATCAGTTGTCACCACATTTATTTCATTTGTTTGTGATTATAACATTCACCGCTTAGATTGAAGGGGCTTCATTATGGCTTAAACACGGAACTATTCCGTTTGCAGCTTTTCCATTCATCAGGGGCATCTATCCGGTATGTTTGTATAGGAGTGGGTTCTTGTACCCATTTTGTAACTTACGGGTGTCCTATGCCAAAAAGAACCTGATTCCAGCTCTTCTCTACAAAAAAGGACAAAGTGGTGCCGTATGGGAAAAGGATAGAGACAGAAGAATTAAGTGTTACTAAAAGCTATTTCCTGTTAATGTTATGTTATTCTGAGGCATCCTTGTGAAGTTGTACTGTAATATGTACTCTAGCAATGGGTGAAATTTTGAGCGTCAAGTTTTCCTCTTGTGTTACTAAACTGGTTGAGCTGTTTAAAGACCAAAATGTGATGAGGCACAGTAAGTCGATGGCATAGTTGCGAAGTGTGGAGAGTTCAACGAACAAACCAGCAGCCATAGTATCTCAGTGGTTGGCGGTTTTTTTACAGTTCATTCGTTTAATTGTTTATGCATTACCGTTATAAAATAAGCCGGTGATATAATTGTATTCCAAAAGAGATAGATGGCACGTAACTTGTTTTCTCCCAATGAATCATACTACGGGAGCTGGCAATCATCTTACTGTTACATGTAGTAAAAATTTTGCGAATTTTCCACTTACAGGCAGCGTCGTCCGCGTAAAATAAATTTGCTGAAAGCACCCATGATTAACTAAATTTTTGTCAAAAACGTTTCATAAGAGTGACACTTTTCATATGAAAGGTCTCCTGCATGGAAATATTGTAGACGCAATGCGTTTTCTCGCGGAATTAGTATTGCAACTAGTAGCTACCAAAGAACGTCAATGTTCTACCCGTAAATAGAAAGATTTTTAGACTGGGTGTTTTAGGCAGGACAGATGTCGAGTTTACATATATTGGCTTCGTTTTCAAAAGTATTGTTATGGTTCAAACAAAATTTCATCTTTCGTGTTCGGTTGTCCAGTGTGAAAGTTGTTGATTATTCCTAGAGTACAATAGCTCACAGATTGGATGAATGAGACAAACAAGCTCAAGGCCATTCGTCTACTGATCAAACCAAAACTTTCCTCTTGGATCGAAAATCTTTAACGAGGGCACACACAATTCCGTGCTCACGAAGTCTGCCGATGCACAAACATTCGCTAGACCATGCAAATTAGTCTACTCATTATCTACCAGAGTGCATATACTAGAGGTACCTACCAAACTGAAGGTAAGAAGGAATTACCACATAAACAATGTGATCGCTGGATCAATAAAGTCTATCAGTTCCATCTAGTGTGACCATCTGAAGGTCACGAGCGTACTTCAGAACATTGCATGAACAGGCATGGGAGGCCTTTGTAGAAAAAGAGAAGTCGTCAGCTGTCAGAACGAATTTCACCTAATCTTTCTAACCAGGGTGTCCGTTTTTAAGTGAGCGTTTACGACAAGAAGTTGCTAGAAGCCTTCTGAATGCCTTTTCATTCTTAAAAACTGGCTTCAAAAGTTTTAAAAGTGATAATCGCCATAAAACTGTCTTGTTTATTGCCATGTGAAAAACCCGGGGGCATAGTAAGGCAGCTAATAAAATGACCATGGATTATTTTCCTTTAACTGAATAATTCAGACCTGAAGTAGTTTTTCTCGGTTTTATAAAATGGATTACAGTCGTGAAAAGTTGCACCACACTGTCCCCATGATACAGACAAAAAGTATAAAGTTCTACGGTGACGCCTTTCATAATATTTAGATTCTGCCTCATTAGTCATGAGGCAGTTTCAACTGGATCAGCTGGCCTATAAATCGTTATCAGTATCACCCACAGAGAAGACTGGTGCTGGAAATTTTTTGAGAAAACGAGGGATCGATAACTGTTCCAGAAACTGTTTGCATCGCGCTATGTGAAAGTTCATGTTTAAGCGATACTACGCCTCTGTATTCCATTTGAACCTCTTCAAATATTCACTTAGCACAGAGCTCTGTTTCTAGCCATATTTGATTTAAAATATTCATTCAGCTGTCTTAAACTAAGATATTGGCTAGAGATAACAGACTAGTCATTGTATTACTGAAAACTGTTCGACCGCCCGGGGCCGGTTTCACCCTTCTGCTTCGGGCTCAACAGATAGAGGCATCCCCCAGGTTTCTGTCAGCTTTGCGTTCCACTTAAACCCAGGTTGGACAGAATTCGACGAATACTTTCATTTACTCATAAATTTGGTTTTCACAGGAAATTCAACTGAATCCAGCCGAATATTTCTTTTTTGACTATTTTTTCAACCGAATTTGATTCACAAGCCTGCCTCTTTACAACCAAATTAGTGCAAAAAATGAAAGTGGATGGAGATTAGCTACTCTTTAACACGCTGTCAGCGTTTCTGAAGGGACAAAGTTACCGAAATACGTATAATCGGCTTTTGATTCAGACTGTTTTGCTGTAGGTATATCGGAAAATCAAAAAAATGGCAGATGCTTTACCCCAAAATGCAGCTCAATTGACGCCAGGAACTTGTGAGTATGAGTCAGACTCATACACTGAGCACATTCAGTAGTCTTTTGTTTGTGTCAGGAAAGTAATGCATGGACCGCGAAGGCTGATCCTCATAAAAACCTCCCTGCATACCTTGAATTATAGGCGGTCATACCCAGTAGCACAACCCCACATGAATTAGAGACAGAGCACCCGTGATGTAACACGAATTACACGTAACAGTTTCTCTGTTTATTCCAACTGGTATTCACTGCACTGATTCCGGGATTCACAAAATCATAAATATGAGTAGCTATCTGTTTTGAAAAACGGCAGATAAGATCGGCTCACCTGATATGGACGTTGAGTCCTAGTTCACTTTTGGGATTATGGCACGGAGTAGTGTTTCAACGGTCCGCGAAGCCCACCAGATGAACCTGTGTGCCCAGCTGCTTCAGATTTCCTGACTCGCGTTTTGGGTTGCATAACAGTCACCTGCTTCTGGGCACATTCCGCTAATGTTCACGGTATTTGCATCATTTAGTTCAACTGAGTAAGCCAACAAGTTTCCACATTCGTCTCTTCCCATATCCTGTAGTGCACGACAAGCTCGACTTACGCCTATGATATTAGAGACCGGACAAGAAAAGTGAATTACGTTCCGTCATTCATCTTTGCGGAAGAAGTTCCAGACAAAAATACTGTGGTTCAAACGAGATGATAATGGCGGGCAAGAACTTGACCAAAAAGTTTAGACAATTTCAGAATAAACCTAGCACTTTATCAGACATTTTATTTGTGCGTTCTCCTAAGGTATTGACTTATCATTTTTAGCAGCGCTTTATTGCACACATAAGTACCTAAAAGTGGGAGAATATTGGAAGTGAACAGGGAGTGGGTTGTCCTTGAGACGAGAATGCCAGCTTTACATAACAATAAAAAAACACCCCCGAGGCTATATGTGAACCGCTGACATCTACCTTACCATTTTCGCACACAGGTGTGCGTTTTCTCCCACGTTCTATACCCATGGACTTGCTCACTCATAGTCTCGGAAAAGTCAACCCTTAAGTTGTTAGGCGAAGCTTCAAATAACCGATTTCCTCGGGATTTCAAAGCATCAAACTCCCATGTTTCCGTTGATGAGAATTAACCAATATTGTATGGCGCAAAACGCACATCTTGGGTGGCCAGCTGATATAAGGAACCAATCCTTATTTTATCAAATCGCGAAGTTATCAAGCAAATATATAGAAGTTACATTCACAGTTTCTGTGCACGTCATTTTCTGTTTTCAGGTGACGATCTACTTAAATCATCCCATCTAATCAGTAGACTGCAGTAGGGCTGCAGTGAGCAGATATGCGGCTGGATGTTTGAGTGGAAGTTTGAGTGAGAAATATTTTACTGTTTCCAATAACAGATTCAACAACATACCCATATTTTTGGGGACTCGCATTTGCCGAATATTAAGATTAAAATCCTGTCAATGGTCGCATGGTTAACCTCAAATAGTTCATTTCTGATTGTTGCTTTCTGAGTCCAGTATCCCACTCACATGGCGAGCATCTAACAGCCCGCAGGTTATATCCGTTGTGCGACAAGCGGTACTAATATTGCAGAGCAGTGGTTAACGGGCGAACGTACTGACCGTGAGATCCGTTTCTTCGAACGAAACCCTGGTACCTTGACTGTCTCCAAATAGACTGGGGCAAACTGGCGCTTTCTCAGCCTTCATGCTTCGTTCGGATGGCATGATAGCTAGGCATCAAAGGCTGTTACAGCAGATCGATTGATTAACTTGACTGTCTAATATCGTTGGGATTCTATGGTCTGCGAACATATGCGTCCGAACGCACTTCGGACTTCGTTAACAATAAGTATCTATTGAACTTCCTATTTTCTTAACCTCTGGTGTTACCCCGGCTTGTATTGTGTTCATACTGCTGCTTTCTTAAAACAGCAAAGTCATGTCTTTATACCTGTATTAAACAAATTTATTTGGAGCAGACTGTGAGTAACACTTAATAGATTTCCGTAACTACAGAGGGATCAAATGAACTCTCCAAATCTAAAAAGTTGGTTCCCGACGGGAGCTATCACCGTGTTATTCCCTCTGTATTTCCAGTCTTTGGCCGCACAGCCTTTCCTAGCAATCAACTGCAAGTCTAGTAGCAATCAATTCTATGCCTTTTGATTTTGGTCGAGCCGTTCACAAAAGAAGATTAATTTATGTCTAATCAAACATAGATTGTGTGCGAGTGCTGATTAGTTTTCTTTTCCTTCCCAGTATATTGGTAGATTGACATAAGCTTCTTTTTATGAGAACTAAAAACGAATGAGCCGAAATTGCAAATGAACTGAAATTCGACTGATTGAAAAGAGACGACAAAAACAACTGAGCAGTGTCAATCAGGGCCAAATACTGATGTCTTGACTGTGTCTCTAGTGTTGCGCGGTTTGGTTTTACGTTTGCTTAATCGCAGTGCTATTCGCAAATCAGAACAATTAGTCTTCCAAACCAACACAGCCCTGGCGCAACACCTAAGCTCCTTTTAAAAAGTGGGTAATCTGATTACGATGGTGTCACATTTGTAAGCTGACTGCTCTTGAAATTAGCGCCCGGACAGGCGAAACAAGTGTGAACCTGATGCAGGTTGTTTAGAAAGAACCAGCATGGTTGTAAACCGCAACCCATTCTGCTACTGCTTGAATTTTTACCTGGGCAAACTCAGTTCTTAAAGTTTAATTCTTGGCTGGCTAACGTACGGTCTACACCAGCAGCTAAAATGCTGTGGTCCGACTGCGTGACACCTGGCCCTGATTGCAACAAACCACATACGTGGCGTGGCCTCCCAACTACACACCTTGCTCTATGAATTGCAGAAATTTGGAAGCCGGTTGTCAAACGTAAAGATAAGAAACTAGACCAACTAGTAGGGTACTAGCGTCACTCAATTGATAAACACCTACAAGAACATTGAAAGTCGCACCATGTTACACTATTCCACTTATTTATGATTGTCATTGGCAGCCGAGGGTCTGAAACAAATTTTTAGCATGAATGCAGTAGCAGGATGTTTACTAAAAGGAGCTCTTTGAAAGTTGTAGTGAAGGGTTATAGGCTTTCTTCTGCTAGAGGGAGAGGTGTGATACTTATATTTGTGTTGTTGGCTGAAAATGAACTTTCTGCGATGTCATCTTCGTATGCAAGCGGAAAATGAAGTTGTAGAATTTTCATGGGACAAAACCATAGGGATACAAGTGTATATTGTCTTCTAGCAACTTGGTATTGTACTGCGGAACAAAACATCCAAGGACAAAGTTCACACTTTAAAAAATGCCATCCAGGTTTGTTCACGCAAGCGCTTTATTATGCTGGGTTCAACGACGAGAACTTGTTTGGGAAAGTTTCCAGTGTGTCAGAGAGCAGCCAGTTTTATTTTGTTCCAAGGTAAGCAGGCATTTTCCGAGTGAAACTTCATGTACCCCATTTGTATGACGCTGAGCGACTTGTATTAAAGTAACTAATCGGCAGCATTTGACACGATTCCTAGTTACTTTGCTCCGTCGAATCACAATGCACAGTATTTTAGGTAAGAATTCTCTATTCCGATTGGCTCTAGGTTTTGTCTGTTGTGATAAGTTGTTTTAATCTATCCACTATTTAACCCATAGTGAAACACAACTGTGCCCTTCAAATATGGAAACAAAATTCCACGAATCCTTTCAGTCTAGTCTACAGTGCTTTCATTGGATATCTGCAACAAACCCCTAGACCTCAATCAACTATGTAAACTCATCAAGGACTGGTTTATTCAACGGCCCTTTATTCCATATGATTAAGGTAGAGTCGCCTGTTCTGCATTCTTGTTTCAAATATTCCGACGGGCAGCGACTACCGTATTTGTAGACATCACATCCGTTTAACACTTTCCAAGTGATTTTGATTTTTTGATGTTTTCTTACGGAAAATCAAGCAATTTAAAGTGAAGGTATTTATTTCCTACAGCTTTGGACGATCTCACCGATGTTGTGGCAAGTGCTGTGGCTGTTCATTCCTTATAGACCTACGCCCTCCATGGCATCAAAGCTTCCCCATGTAGACTTGGGAGCCCGAAAAGATGGAGATCTGCCGTCTTGCATGAAACTACAAAATGTACATATCCTATTCCGCCATGGTGACCGGACTCCACTGGGGGAGCTGTTGAACGACTCCGTGCCGTTTGAAGAGACTTGGCCTCTCGGTCGTGGCCAACTGACTGACGAAGGAGTATTACAGGGCTTCAAACTTGGGATGTGGCTGCGTCAGAAATATGACTTTTACTTCAAACAGCAATACAATGCTTCTGATTTTTATGTGCGAAGCACTGACTATGACAGAACACTTACGTCTGCACAGGCAGTAGCTGCAGGACTCTATCCACAGAAGTCATCGCCCTTGGAACCATACGGGATACAGTGGAAGCCGATTCCTGTGCACGGTGTTCGAAAAGTAAGTTATTTCTGCATAAAGCAAATTTCAAACAAACAGCAGAGATCTATGCTGCTAATTATGCTACTAATTATCAAAAGTGCATGACTACAGTTTGTATCGAGGACCAGCCGCAGGCTGTGAGATTACCTGCCAGCTTCTTCTTAAATGTACTAAAATCTATGGATGGCAAACGACGTCAGCTATCTCACTACTGTTCCCACTTGACATATCAGGCCCCCGTTGGCAGTAAGGAAGTGTGATCACTAGCGTTTTCTTGTGTTGGTTTGGTTTTTGATTCGCTTCAGAGATTCGCCAAGCAAAACACCTATAGTAGTATGGCACTCAAATTGTTTTATGGCAATTTAGCTTTCGCAGTGGCGTAAGAAATTACGTAGTCTTATTACAGCACTTTACAGCAAACTGGTTTATATGCATAAAAATCTAACGTAACTTTGCGAATCACTGATGATGAGTTTGATGTTTGACGATACGTCTTGTAAGTAAACCTTGACTAAACATTTTCCTCCTCTCTACAGGATCAAGAAACTTTACTTAGTTTGTCAGCTTGCCACCGATTGGAAACGTTGCAACATGAAGCACTGACCGCAGAAATTGTAGACAACTTTACGGATTCCTATAGATCACTGTTCAATCTGATAAACGACAGTCCCGTTAAAGTGAAAATTGATCGATTCAATCTTTGGAAGCTAGTAGACTTGTTCATATGTATGAAAGCCAATAACGTGCCGTTTCCTGATTGGTGTACGGATGAAATTTTCCAGGAGATGAGGCAAGTATCAAAGTACTTTTGGTTGGTAAGTCAACGATTTGCTCTCCACAAAGGTCACCAGTTTTATTGCCATCATCGTGTATATGTAGGGAAGTTAGCAAGCTGGCAATGCAATATAAAATATACAACATATTTGCCGGTGTGATTTCAGTTTGATTTCACTCCCTTCGTGCTCAGTACGAAGTAGCAAAAAACATCGTCAAGTATCAACTTGATCCTGTTTTTCTATCGTCAATTACTCAAGAAATACTTCCTGAAGCGGGCAAAGTAATCCTTTGTACCTCGATTCCTCACAGCTACTTGGTTTATTTCTAAGCTGCTGAGATGGGTTTTAAGATCACTGGCAAACAAACGCAAACAAACGTCCGGAAGGTGCAGCGCGATTAAAAGGTAATGTCTTCGGTCGATCCTGATGTAGTTCATTTCCAAAGTTGGACGGATTTGTGTCTCAGATAATCAAGCTTGCTTTGTATATGGTTTCACAAATTTAAATAAGTTGGTTTTAATTGTTATTTACAGTGCACGCCGTAAAACTAGTGCCATCAAACCGCTATTCCTGTGGTAAACTCTAGGCTAGAAAAAAGATTCCAGCTTCGGCAAACTGTAATCAGTTTCAAGATCAGTTCTGTGTAACATTCTCCTGAATAAGCCTGAGTGGGCCCTGGTTTTCACATATAGACCCAATCAAACTGAACGATTTTCTAGCGGAGGTGGCATACTGATGTACGAAGTTGTCCGTATCGTTCTACTGGGTTAATAAAAAAAAATGGATAAAGTCTGTTATCCCAGCACGAATCCAAGTTGCAGCCGAACCATTTGGATTTTAATATTGCTCTTATATCTGGTACTTCATTTCATCATTCGCTTATGTGATTAAACCTCCAATCGTTACATTTTCTCGGAGTTTTTTACGTTGCAGAAGCGTGCAGTCCATTTAATCCAGATAATAACAGGGAACGACCTAAACACTTTTTGGGAACAGTGCATATTGGAATTATATTAGGTCTCAGTGCTATTGAAGCTGTTATAATCCCCAAAGTTGAGGCTCACATACGTAAATAAAATGACACTTCCAGTCGCAGAGATCAGACAAGATGAGCCCTATGCGCTAACATCTCAGGTTTTCGATAACCCATTACCTAGACAGCTAGGTACGTGCAAACTACACACGTCAGTATCCATTTTCTAAATTTTGAACAAACATCGGGGCACCTGCCGTCCACAAAATAAACTAAACTCATTGTTAGAGATGGGACCGTAAGCTAATAGTGCATTCCAGAGAGTACAGAGTAGAAAAAGGGGAAAATAGCTGCAATGAGTGTGATCACATTGATGAGCTTCCAATTTTGCGGTGTAGGAATATTAAAACCGAACTGTCAAGGTCAACTACTGGTGGTGTGAGGACAACGTAAGGTTTGTAAATATACTCATATTTGGATATCCTACTGTCAAAATATCTTTAAATCCCTACAAATGAAACGATATTATACAATACGTACAATGTTTCAAGACGGAGGTAAGTACCCAATTCAAAGAGGCTCATACACAGTTTCTAACCCTAGTCGCCGAAATGAAATTCCACATTGGAAAACACTAAGGATTCTAAGGTGTAACTTGGGTTAGAATTTACCTTAGCTGACTGAAAACAAGAAACTGTCACATTTGTGTGCGCTGAATGTTGGCAGGCAAACTTTTGGGAATCCTCTCTAAGTTGGGCGAGAGTTGTCCTGTGTGGTAGCAGCTTTTGTGCAATGTATGGAGTTCTAAAAATGTGATTCACAAATGCCTCAAAATTACAAAACGGCCATTTGAAAGCAAACAATGTCCTTCAAGCTTACATATTTTCTTTTCTCAGATTGACATGTAAACGATTCTTGTGGGATTAGAAATCTGTTTTCGATGAAAGATTACATCTCGCCACCAAGGCCAATTAGTTATGATCGATTTAACTTTCGTGAATGGCGCCGTTCTAAATTTTCCTCATCTGTAGTTTTACCTCCTCCCATGACGATCCCCAACAGCGCACTTCACTCCATTTCTCACAGCTGGGACTAGTTTATCAACATCAGAATGTTAACGCGAAAGGATTTGGTGAAACCGACATTATAAGGCTAATGAAATGCACTAGGTAGAAAAAAGTATTCAGGCGTATAGTTCAAAGGAACATCCACATTGTAAAGTGCGAAACAAATGCATTATTAATGGCTGAATTTCAATGTTTTACAGCGACCTTTTATCCACAAATCTGTCGAAAAATCACCTGACTGCCTATGATTGTTGCAACATAGGCGAGTTACTTCTCATATTCTTTTGCTTTTAATCACACTTACAGCATGTGTGAAGTAGCTTTCGTTTAATGAATCGACATTCAAAGAATTTTCAATGTTATATCATGGCTTATCTGTTTTTGTCCCACGTGAGCTACGTTATTCATCACATAATATCGTGACATTCTTTTGTGTCACTCATGGATCACATGCTGTCAGTGTGCTACCTGTTGCTCTTGGTGCTTACAGGTGATGTCCAGGAGCAGCAATGAAATACTCCAGTTGGAAATTGGGGTGTTTTTGAAAACTTTTATTCAGCACCTACTAGTCATTACAAGTGGTGACGGCACGGTTACAATAAGCGGACGTCAACTGAAATCGCAACACACTGTGATTTATTCTGCCCATGACAGCCACATAAGTTATATTCTGGGCACTTTGGGAGTCACAACAAATGAGGAAGTACCATATTCTAGTGTCATCGTATTCGAACTACTTGGACCCGAGCCTCCTTCTCCCATTGAAAACTATCGACTACGCTTACGTTACAAACAAGGACATTTAGATGAAGTTGGTGAATACCGAACCTTGGAACCGTGTGCAGGCCGATTGGGAGTAGATGGATGCCCACTAAGTTTGGTGCTGGAACATCTTGAACCCTACCTTTTGGATGAGGAGTTGTACACCATGCTGTGCCGCGGGCCATCTTACAGTGATGCCTAACTTCCGTGAAAATTAAAACAGAAAATTAAGTTGCCTGTTCTCCACAACAACTGTTTTTTTATAATGCTTTGCACATTTTCACAAGTATATTGTTGGAATCAGGTTGCCATTTTGTCTGGATTTATTCCTTCTTTTGCTTACCCTACTCCAGTGAGCTCGTCGATTTTGCCACGAGAGTTCGCGACTTATAGCTGTCAGAGCCGTCTTAGATAAACATGTCTACCTGCCAGTTAACTAACGGTCCTGACTATATTATGGTAGCGTCCTAACTGATTGCCGAAATGATGTCCACCCGTCTTGTGCATTCCATTTTCCGTTCGTTATTTTCAGCCAAACTTCTTGATTGATTTTGTACCGGGTTCACCTCTTATTATGCTGCCAGCGAATGACTTTATTTACAGGTTCGTGTGAAAAGGATGGGGTGTGCCTGGAGTACAGCAAAAATGAAAAAAAATCGTTTGACACTTTTTAATCGTCACAAGTGAGCTAACGGCTTACTTATAATGCATAGGGTTAGAAAAGAAAGGAAGATTTTGAGACGGACTTAATTTAGTAATGCTTAGGTTAGTAATTTTAACTAATCATATGTTCTCTTAAGTGACCCAGTCTTGATCATCAACCACTAAACTACTTAGTAAGAAATGTAACAGTGAAGCATTTAAGGGTTTCTTTACCATTTTGAAGCTCACTTGGTGAAGTTCGCCACCTGACACTTTGTTGTCTGTAAAGCGGTCAAGTTTGGCTAGTCAAAACAGTCATTTGGTTTACCTGAACTGAAATCACGAAGGATAGGTCATGTGCTTTCAATTTAGACGAAGGTTACCTGAAAAGTTCTCAAAAAAATCTGTCATATGAGACTCCCTGAGGGTAGCATAACCAACGAGCTGGAATGGATGATAGGTCACACAAGCAGTTGCAATAATTATAGCAGTGGCACACTTAGACAGTTTGGATAAACTGCGCCGTGCCTTTCTGTGAAAACATCCGGACTATTTTGCGCTCCCAATGGCAGTCTTCTACACTGAAGATATCCAGCTCGTGTGCACTTATACTTCCTTCAATCCTGTGGCTTAGGTAGCAAGGAAATCTACTCAGTGGCGAGAAGGTGATCCATGAATACTTGCAACGTTAAGACAATTGAGGCCATGAGTTTCATGATCATTTGTGGTCCCTCAAACTGGCACTAAACAGCGCTAATATGTGTTCACGGTGTTGTCGTGTGCAAGGTAAGATAGATGAGAATGAAAATGGCGCAACAATTGGCCTGATGCATGCAGCTGATAAAGTCTCAAAGCCTGACATGGCACATTCAAGGTTATCCAAACCGAGTTAAGCTCGTGGTAAGCCTTTTTTCCTAAAGTGTCGTTCGACTACAGTACACCTTAACGGAAAAAGCTGTCCAAAAACATATCCCATAAATATTTTTTCGATCTTTTAGGACCACTAACGCACTCTCGCTAGTTTAAAAATCAATGTTGTAAACTAGGAACAGGAATGTGTTCCGCTGTGAGCAAATTTCGCTTTTTGTTCAGTCCCTTACTGGACAGTTAACGAAGTTCACCTTCTTTCTATTACTGGCAAATCCTACGCATGTAGGACAGATTGCGCCATCTGACAAGTTATGTCTATCTAAATTCTTTAGGCTGAAATCAATATGACGCCTTTTAAGTTGGTACAACATCCAACCGGAGTCTAAAGCGACAATTTCACCACATCTAAAGTTTTACTAGTGACGGTGACGTTCAGCGCAACACTTCTCCAATGTCCATTAAAAGTCCTGGTTGACAGAGCACCCAGTAACCTTGCGAATACACAAGCGATGTGTTGAGCAACCCAACAACGTCTAGCTGAACGATTTAGTACTACTTCGTGGAAAACATAGTGCATATTTGCAACCGTTTTAGTTAATAAGGAGGGACGTATTCAGCTGGCTGAAGGTATCAGATAATATGATAGAAGGTACGGTAGATATACGAGGAGGGTTTGCTGTTACATGAGAATGACACTGTACGTCCGATTCCTCTTTTACGTGTCAATTCAAAGAGCTTTGTCCAAGGTATGAGTATTTTGGCTTTGCCACAATCTGTGTCAGTGTCAGTTGCCTTCGCAGGTCTGTATGCTGGTAAATTATATGAATACTGACAAGGATGAAGCAACTGTGCAGTGTTACTGGACTTTTTGTAATGGGAACAGATTTAGTATATACAAGCAAGCCCTAACAGAACATCCTTAAAAACTTCCGCAATACCCAAAATTCGGCAGCCTGATTGGATCACCAACCATAGAGCGCACTAAAATAATAGAGCACTCCTATTCTAGGACACACATTTGGGACGACCAAAATTTCAACTCGAGGGAGTTTTTCTTCCTGGAATGAGTTTTTAATGAAGCTTCAACATTCTGTACTGGTATGAAGAATTTCCAGTCCACAATGAATGCACTGAATGGCCGTCATTGGCTTAGAATAAAATTTTCCGCGGGTTGCTCACAGTGGCCGCTCCGTAGATTCGGTCGTCCTGCAAATAATAACCCATATAATACTGTAATTCTGTAATTCCGTCATTCTTGTCGTCCAAGTATACAAGAATAACGGTAGCCTGATTCTTGAGTCTGAAAAGGGACCACGAAGCGAAAATGTTCACCAAGAATATGTATTCAGAAACAGCAATCAAGGTTATAATAATTATCCGGAAGTTGGTAGATAGTAGTATTTCGTTTTTTAAGTCGTATTTTACTTATTGAACGTTGCAGGAGATGCTGCTATTTCGCCTAGTCTCCCTATCACTGTCAGCAAGATCATACTAAAAGGCAGGGGTGTCTGTGACATTAAATCGAAAACTTTGCAGTGAAGTAGCAACTATGGACGAGTGGACCACGCTATTTGCGTTTTTTTCTTTTGAGAAGCAAAGGAATTCAACCTTTGGTTATTTAGAAGAGGTCTTTCGTTTTCCGAAAAAAACAGTCACTGGCATCTTAAATCGTTTCTGAATTTGGGTCCTTGTGAGATGGTACTGAAAAGAACCATCCTCACAAGGAAAAAGCTTAATAGTCAGATGTTTTGTATTTTAATCCATATCCGAGAAGATAGCTCACCGTAGCCGTAAGGAAGACTGGTAACTTGTTGAATTTTCAGAATTCGCATCCATACGTTTTATGACCAAGCGGTCCTCTCCAACTCCTAGCACGAATAATTCAGTTAGAGCGATGATTCTTTCTTCTTTTCTTTTTGCGCAGCGAACTTGACAGGATTACTTGCATCATGACAGGTGAAGTGCTTTTCAGACGAGAATGAAATAGATGCAAACTATACAAAGGATACTGTAACTGTCAAAGTTGGCGATTTGTCTCCCAAATAAAAACTATTTCTGTGGGGGCTTTATCAGTCAAATGCCAGAATAAAGTGGTCACCTACAATATCACGGCATTCCGCAGCAGTACCAGGAACTGGTGATGACGGTATGTTGCTCAGTATCTTAACCTTTCGCAACATATTACTCAAGCATAACACTGGCTGAGTTGAAAAGTTAAATACAAAAAAAGGGACATTTGACCTTATCGATTTTCTCATTGATTTGGTAGATGCAATCTTGTTGAACACACAAAGCGGTCATTTCGATGAAGATGAACAACCTCGTTTCATAATGACCACAGGTGATGAAACACCTACGGACTGCCTAATGTTGTTAGGTGAGTGCTGGAGTTGTCGCGTAGCATTCGTATTAGTCGATTCGCCACTAGAGGAAGAGACATTTTCCAACAGCGTACGTAATATCTTCCGAAAATGTTTGCTGCTTGTGAAGTATTGTAATACCGATGGAAAAGCGCTGAACTTCTCATGATACTTGCGGCAACAGTTGTGGCTGGGAGTACTATCATTGCATCGCCGAGTCTCTGATTCATCGCAGACCACATTTGTTGGTTGTCACATCAGTAAGAGGTTCGTGTATGATTAACAAGCATTTCTATCACTTACTATCTTTGCTTCATAACCTAGTGTGAAAATTGTCACGAGTTTCAATGTAACAGACCTTAATCTGTCTGAATGGTACCTGGTTAGACTAGCAATTGTTCGGGTGGTGCAATATAACATTACATAATCCTGAGAAAGGACGAAACACAAAATCAACAACTCTCACAATTGTGTTTACCTAGTAAAACAAAATCTTTCCGTTGATTAACGGGCAGTAGACAAATTAGACTACTTATCACTTATAATATACCAGATATGAGACATGCCTTCAAGCCTGAAGGTTCTTCAGACCTCAAAGTGGCAATGTGCCCTCTAATCTCTGGATCCATCTGGTTCATTGGGTTAATTGCATGCTTCAGCCATCAGAAAAGACGGAAATGGTCACTTTTGTAAATGTGGATTTTTATACATAAAAGTCTTAAAAGGCAGCCTTATTTGAACCTAGATTCAATAATTCCGAAACGTGATGGTGTGAAGAGATTTGAAAATTTTCAGTTGAGGTTCCGTCCTGTGATTGCAGACATTCTATAGAGAAAAGTCAGGAAGCAATGTATCGTTTTTTCATCCTCACTAAGAATCGTCTTCACTGCGTATGCTGCAAAAATCTAGGGGATGTCGAATCTGCGACCCCAGGGTATTAATTTGAACAATTAAAAGTTCGGCCATGAGCGGTTGGTCGAAAGTGTGGTTAACTCAACCAGATTCAGTCAATAAGGATGAAACAAGGGTGTAGTGTTTCTTGGCTTTTCAGCATACACTGGCTTCATTTACGGGTTGAAATCTCCATCATAATTCCTATTACTTGGAGTAACCTTCCTCAAAATATTGTGTGGCGAAAATGATTACAGGAAGAGTGTTAAGCCTGTAGAGTAATTCACTAATCAGGTTTGTCGATGGTTCGGTAGAGCATCACTTTCATTGGAATTGCATTTTAATTGTATCAGACCTGTAGAATGGTAACTGGAAAGTGAAACGTATTGCAACTTATTCCGGATATTGTCGTATTTTAGCAACAAATTTCCCTTATTATCATGTGTTGTATGTTGAGATCTTCATCTTATATTATGGAATGGCATGAATGCATCATCTGAACAAAAAATAAGGAAATGTATCTTTCACGTGTGTTGCGTTAAGAATAGTTAGAAAAAAGTCTTGGAGTGTTGATTTTTTGAGCACTTCTCTAACCACTTATTTCCTCTACCATAGTGTTTCTAAAAGGTTTCCCCCTAGAATCAACTAAGACAGATCCACAGGCTTTGACATCCTTAAATTTAAAAATATTAACAATTAAAAAGTTAATGGCCACTGTCACAATTATCAGTAACTCAGTACCGGTTTGTGTAGGTTTACGTTGCTCCGTTTCCTGGCCATGCGAAGGAGACGGTGGACCACTGCCCAACTGTCTACAGTCCAACATGGGGTTTTCCGACGAACTGTTTTAAATACCAGTTACAGTCACTTATTTCCAGTGCCTAAGTTTCCGTCATAACACCAAGTTTGAATAACAACACTCACTCCTACGGTTTAGTATCAAGAAAATCTGTGTTATTTCCCAAGTTTTGAGGCGTTGCTTTACATAACATACATGATCTTGAATAGCGAATTACGTTTAGACCACTTTTTTCCAAGAAGGAATATACTTCACGCGGAAATGCTCAAAAGCTTAAGCCACGTCGCACTTGTTCTAAATGATCTTTGGTTGTTATCTTTAAGAGACCACATCAAGCACCGTTTTCCCCAAAAAACCAAAAAATATCATTTCACATTACCTTAGATCCAAAAGAGGCACGTAGACAACTCTTTACATAGAGCCCACATACAAGAACGTGAGTGGAAAAGTTGTGGGTGTTTGATTTGATCTCAAATAAATCCAGGTGGTAAGCATGCATATCGTACATATGATTTCCCAAAAGTGGAACGTTCCTATCAATTTCAGTTCCAATCATTTAAATGGTTTCCTCGTAACAGACAAATTACAGCATGAGGATCATATAAATTAAGTAAATGCTGTAATACTGTATCAACTGATAAGGCGAGCAATCAAACCTGAGGATTCAACAAAATTAATCAATAAAACTATTTCCTAACCACATGTAAGTATAACAAAATTAATTTAGTTTCTTGATTCGTGCGTTGGATCCTAAGGACCGTTTGAATGCTGTCCGAGTTGACGCAAAAAACACTATTCATGTGGGCATTTCCTGCTTCTAACGAGTGTTTTTTTCTAGTTTCCAAAAGTTTTTACATGACGGAGTGTAAAACCATCTTACGAATAAGCCGCCCACCCACACAACGGGCGCACATTCACAAGCAGACTAAACAGTCACGTGCCAATGACCACAGCTTACTCTATGAATAGTCGTTCTGTGTGACTGATCATTTTCTACCCTTTTTCCAACGCCAGAGAACTCATTACGTCCACACTGTATGAGTGTATATGGCAAACGCTCGATTACCTTGTTCATCGTTCACCAACTGCTGATTCTACCTGCATGAACCAGAAGATTGGACATAGTAAAACTTTTACTGTATCAGCTGGGCACGTATCGCGTGTCAGCTAATGTCCACGTAGTTGCACATACTTGCACAATGGCTCGTCCTCAGAAGTTGAAACCGGTCATGACAATCAGGATTTTCACGCTCCTTGAAATGACACATGGTCATGCTGAATATCCATGGAGCCGTTGTCGCGGGTTTGGTCGGAACGGTGACATTTCGAGCTCCGCACGTGTAACCGTATTCGATCTGGTGGCAGGAGGACTGGTATTCCGGCAGAGAATGATCAATTCAGCGGAGTCAAGCGGTCGGCTTGCAGCTAACCCAGGTGTTGATCGAAGCTTTACAAACTAAGAATAAGAATGGGAATTTAGTTTGGTAAGTGTAGATTCTGTGGAAAACTGACGGAGTTATCCCACGAATTTACACCCACTTACTGTGCATATAAACAGCTTTAGATGCTAACTTAGTACCTTTTAGAGACGTTCATACGCAGATTCCCGGATCAATTTAACATCACAACCATCTGATATCACATGTTTTCTTAAAAAAATGAAGCCAACCGTCGCTGATTAGCTGCAATGGCGTGGAAGCAGGCGTGCTTTATCTTTGACCGACATTTAAAACTTGATCAAGTTCACAATGAGGAATTTTTTAGAATGGGAGATAAATTAGGAAATGCTGCGCTTTTGAACAAATGGCCCAACCGATGGCCTATTTGTTGAATACCAAGTCACCTCGGACTCAGAATGTGATTAATTCATGCAGTGCCTCAAATGGAACTGTGAGGAAGTGGGTTGTCAGTTTGCTGAAAAACGGGAGTGACGGTCATTGAAATGTGGGCGAGTAGTATTTAGGTTAGAGCCAGACAAGAAAATACAAGCTTTATTTGCCGTCGCTGGCAATTCCACCTGAGTGTTTCAACGGATTTTCAAAAAAAATATGAAAAATTACGAACATAGTCACACAATATTTAGTAAATTGCGAGCAGATCGCATGTCCATAGGTAAATAGTGAAATTAATCCGGACGGGCTCCCAGAGACGGCGTCTTTGGAATTTCACACTTAAAAGATAAAGGTGAAGCACCAAAGTGGTCCAAAAAAGTAGTTTTTTAACAATGATTCTGGCGTACAAATGTACACGCGTGGACCTTAAGGGGCGGTTGAGAGAACATTTTCGGAGTTCAGTATGTGAGAAATTGAATATATCGTGGGGAATTGTGCCTAGATCAGACGGGTTTTTATATGTCGTTCCATCAAGTATTCCGTGAGAAAATCTGGGGATATATCTGCGCTTGAGGAGAATAAAATCAACCTTTAACAGTCGAAAAAAACACCGGTTTGCAGTACAGTGTTATTAGACGTACAATCGCAAGAATGACAGATTCGCTCACAACAAGGGAACTATATAACGACAAAAAACGCAGTCACCGTACCTTCAGAAATATGTCTTCTACGCGATCACACCAGGATAGTATGGGGATAACTTAAGTCCGGAGTATTCAGTGCATTTTATTTGCTATAAAGGACAACCAGTGGTGATTTTTGGGAAACTAGCGGATGCAAATCTTATAGATGTTGGGCATGTAGAGGTATGGACATAGAATTCAGATCGGTGGATGTACATTTGGCTTACGAGCAAATAGACGGGTATCCTGTTGGAAGAGCTTAAAACCAGCGGCTACAAAACGGACCCTACCAATGATGATCTCTTTGGCATATTTCATCTGTGTGAGCTGCCACCTGAGGCACACTAATCTAGCTTGCAACTGCAGTCGACTTTTGACCACCAGTCCGTGCATACTGCTTGCCTTTATTGAAATAGTGGTGTAAAGGCGACAGAATGAGCTCATTTATGTCACTTGAGGCCTTCGGAGGGGCAAAGCTCGGTCAACTGAATCAGCTTACTGGACGAAAAAAATACGGACGCATTTTCTTCGACCGTCCGGAGCTCTCAAAATTTGTTGCCCTAGGATAACGAAAGACAGTAGAATCTGTGTCGACCGGAGATACTTCAAGTAACCAGAGCCCTACTTCGCTTTCGAATAACGCATTTCATGGTGTGTGTCACCAGACAGTTGTTTTTGTACGTCTTATTGACAACAACCGCCTCTTGACAAACATCAGGAAAGGCATTATTTTTAATGTACTTTGGTGCACCTTAGGGTGGGTGGTATATAGCCTTTGCTGTCGTTCGCGTGCGTACCACCGCTCAAGCCTACAGGAGCCTGTGTTTTGCCAATGAAAGCCCCTGGCTGGGTTTACCAGGTTACGTTCCTAACGCAATTTCAAATATGGTATGTCAGTCTTTGCTCACTTGAGAGGAAAATGTTTCAACTCATGTTTTTTTTTGAGGATTATGATCAGATGTAGACAAACGTGAGCAGTGGACTGAATAACTGAACACGCATTTCAACCGCACCCAAACGATTGGTGAGACAATGCGACTGACATTATTCAAATTGTCAGAATTGACCCGAACACCAAGAAGTTTGACAAAATCTGAACGTTGCATGAGGGGCATAAAGAGACAGCTGGATCCAGATTGTCGTATTCCTTCTTTCGTCATTTGGTTCGCCCGGTTTAAGTCATTTCGTTCCGAATGACCATTTGTCACCAGTGTCTTCAACCTTCCGTTCTATCATTACCCCTTTACACCCGTGGTAGGAGGTGGAAATATGACGGTTTTTGCCGTTTAGTCAACGAATTCCGATAGACGACAGTTCATACATCTAGTCCAACCAGTCTTCTCGCCATTTTAAAACAAAGGCTGATGGGGTGAAACTTTGTAAGGAAAGGTCAAGTATGGCATAGTGACCGGTGAGCTGAGGAAGGTCCATTGCTAATGTGGCGGCGTCAGAATGACACTAAACAGTTCGCTGTAAAAAGCAATTTAAGTCCACCATGAATTTGTGAGCTATTACTTGGATTGATGAGAATACTACAAGATGGTCAGGAGAAGGATGTTATATGATCGGCACCCTACGCGCTACGTGGTAAGGACAACCACTAGAGTCCGTGAACCAAATTAAAATAATTGGAGACGACGACAGGTTTCTTCATGCATCATACTTTCAGGACCCTGGATTTGTGGGGCAATTTCATACGCTAGAGGCAGTCTAACCCAAACCTAAAGTTCACTTGTCTCACTGGCTAATTACTAATGCAGTTTCACAAAAGAATCATGTCAAGTGCACAGATACAAGGTGGATTAACGCAAGATTCTCTGAAGTTGTCTTCGGATCAGTCCCATCCATACAAACTTTCTGTTGTCTCAGTGGGCGTATTGTGGACAGAATACACCAAACGAAGAAAGCACTGAACTCAATATCTGGTGTTATTAAGGCCCAGTGAAAGCGTAGATCTTCCACCGTACTTCGAGTTTAGCCCAGTTATCTGACAGGCGAGCTGTGTACTAGTCCTTCATCATACCGATGAACGACCATATCTGAACTACCAAGGGTGTTCGCGCGTGTTCGATATGTGGTTAGGCTCACTGCTCCAACGACGATCTGCCCTGGTTTTGCCAGTCTTTCCAGTCACGTGGGTCTGCGGGTCGTGGTTACCTGTCAGTAGTAGCTGGATATGTAGTGCTTCTGGATGCACCAATTTTAGTTGCACAGATTCTGGAATTTTCACAGCTACCCACATGGGGGCAGACAAAATTGCCTGAAAGGTATCGACCACCCATCGCTCTAAATTACCGAAAATTCTTGACGGGTAGGTGAAAGGATTCACGCAATGGAAATTGTTACCGGGTGGCCGATCCCAGGCATCACAAAGGCCATCGTTTCTGCTTACTTTTGAACATCCCCTCCTGTTCAGCTGTTGTGCAGCCGCCTTGGTCTTCTATCTGATGGGTCATCACTTGAGGAGTCAGGCAAAACCGGATTATGTGATACGAACTGCATGACCCTAAGATGAAAACACCATACTCTTCAGGTGTAATTCACTTGAGCCCGACCGATGCAGTGCACAGTTAACAGGAGCGCAGAAGTTTGAATCACCTTAAAATGTGTGAAATATGCATTGCTGCTATTTTTTTTAAAAAAAAGAAACAGTTGTGGGAGATTTCACGATAGAGTGACTTCATTTATAGGGCAAAATCTCTACTGAAACTCCAAGGTCTCCAACTGTCTGCAAACTTCTTTCAGTCAGTTTTACTTCGCGAACTGAGAAAAAGTAGTTCAAAGAAGCATATGTCTAGTGTATGAAAAATCGAGGAGACAATGTTTTTTGAACTGACATGATTGTCCAGAAATTTCGATGCGGCAAAATGAGGTCATGTATGTTTTTGATGCAAGAGTGAAAAATCTAGGGAAGAATACACCAGGTGGAGGTTAGAGAAGGAAACTGAGTGAGTGTATGCATTTGTGTTTGATTCTTTTGTACAGATTACGGAAAAATGTGAGATTCTGGGTTTCTTTACTTGAGAAATGTGTCATCAAATGCACAATCTTTGCACTAATTATATTATCGGATTCCAGTGTCAAATATGGGTTTCTCAACTGTGACTCGCTCTGTGGGGAAAAGCCCCACCGTTTAGTCGCGTCTGGGGACCTGAAGCTCTGCGCTCAAACAGTTCCTGAAGACGACCGACTTGTTCTCGCACTGGCTGTCGTGACTGCTGTTGCGTGGATGAATGCTGGAATGGGGAAATATTGACAGTTACGTGAGGCAGTGACAGGCACATACAGTCGGATGTTGATTTAACAGGCTTGCTTATGTTTCTGGTTCAAACTGGTGTTTGGTTCAAAGAAGTTTTATTATACACTTTTGAAAACCAATGAGGCGGCTTATTCTTGGACATTGTACTTGAAAAACTTAACGTATTCCATCCAGCAGGAGGCCTGATGTTAATTTTCATCATACAATATAGTGAGCTAAAAAGTTTACACACACGTATCATGAGCAAAAAGAAACGCTTGTCGTTGGACCCGGACCGTCGACTTATCGCTTAGCTGACGGATAGTCTATCAGCTGAGTTCCGGAGGACGCTTGCTCTACATGATACCTCTGCATTCATACACCATAGCTGATTCGCCACACGTCTACCGAATGTAATAATAGATGGTATCCGTCAACGACACTGGTGGGCCTCTGGTGTGGTTCCCACAATTGAATTGATACTACCATCGTCAAGGTAATCACAGTGCTTTGCTTTATATTATTAGCAAGTAGGTCGGCATTTGGCGGACCTTGAAATGAGGAAAACAGATGCATACAACACCGACGAAAATGTACGCCCAGCCGTGAAATCTATTCTAATTTGTTGTCCCCTCAACACTTCCAAAAGCGTTAGTTCCATTGTCGTCCAACAGCTAGCTGTTGGGTGCCACAACCTTTCCTTGTACGTCGCAGCTGGCAGAGCATCGTGTCGTGTAGCTCATTCTTCTCATTATTTGTCACCAAATATAGTCAGCCTCGCTCAGCTGCTGTGTTGGTCTACACTCTGAACTAACATAGGTGAGATGGTCGTTACTTGTTTGATTTGTCACTTTTGAGTTTGGGTAGGAAAATACTGAGTTCTTAGAACCTATCATATAGAAGCTTATGCATGCGTGCCTTATGCTGATGCAAAATACATACCTAGATACCAGTCAATAAACCATCGGAAGAGTTACCAGTTCTAAAGCTGTAGTTCCGTCAGAACGTGACCATTTGTGATGAGTTCGGTGACCATTAACAAATTACTTTGATCATACGGAAAGCACACAACACTTTAAGGCAACGGAGATGGCAGTAACGGGTTAAATATATCAAAATACGTGCTCCCCTTAGAAATCGGGTGGTTTAGGTTCACTTTTAAGATAGTGGGAAGTTTTTGTAAAGTCTGAGCTGCTGTGCTACTACTAAACTGGATTCGTCAATGCATCACTCGCCAAACCAGCTCTCCTTGGCGTACCAACAACCCGCATCCACACAGTAGTTTGCAACCCACTGTCCATCGTATTTTTATGTGGAATGCTCAGTAACCTCATCTCAAGAACTCCTCCTCAATGATTTGCAAGTGGACCTTAGACCAAACGTAGTTTTATCGGGGTACGAACAAGCTACCGCATGCAGATGGACTGTCAAAACAGGTGCCGGCGGAACGAACCATTCACCTACCTTAACTAGAATAACTAAGACGGAGTAAATAGTTATGAGTCTATAACCTAAGCGTGGTCATATCTCATACAGCATCTGGCAGAAACCTCAGGCCGTTTTGAACTTGTTAGCTGCTTCTCTCTCTTCTTCACTCGAGCCATGTTCTTACGCCCATTTCCTATATATGTTTAGTTTTCTCCCGTCTGCTACCGACGGAAATAACTCGAATCGTTAACGTCTCACAACCTATATCCACTGGCAGTTATGAAAAAATACCTGACATTCATGATCAACTGGAAAGACCATCTGTTTGATTAAAAACTTTGAGGATTAGTTTTTAAATCCTCATCATCCACTGTTGTTCTCATACACCAAATGACTTTAGTTCCCAGACGAGAAAACACTGTAGACACATCCAACCGATAAAACTCAGGGTTTCACCTTTGAATATCTATGAGCATTCCAGATGTTCTTTTCGGCACTCTGGGCTATGGAGTGAGACTTCTGTTGTCGTGGTTTCAAAATCCGGCTGTTCTGGTTGTGAGCTGAATTGTGTGCAGCGTCGTCGGAGTCAGTGGAGGTTGACAGAGAGTTTTCAAAATCCAGGACGGCACGTGAAACGTTACCCAGTTGCAAACCACGGCGAACCGGCATCTTCGGTAATTTGGACTCCCTCAGATCTTGGATTGGTTTTTGCATGGGTGGCTGAGTGCCGGATGAATTTACACTGGAAGCTTGTGAGTTTGTACTGAGCCGGTGTACGGTTTCCGATAAATGTTCCTATTATGGAATTAATATCGAGAAAAATGAAAGTCTACCTGAGCAACGTTGAACAACGAATACGTAACTAAGGAGCTACAACATTGCCATGAAAAGAAGTTACCAAAATAAAAATTTGCGGCGGAAGCACAGAAGGTTAGACACTTGGTATACTGCTAATCCAATCCAAAGTTGCTTTCGTCACCCTTTCTTACCTCATGTGTGGTTCAAAAAATCTTCCAGAGTTTTAAAGGTCTAGTATTTCTATTCAGATTTAAGTGATTCCGTGAAGCTGAATGAAATTTAAAAAATTTACACTGTCCCCAATAATAGAAAACTAGTCAACATAAATCAATAATGGAAGAATGATGCTCAACTCTCTTTATCGCTCAGGTTATTAGGCAGAATCGGACAAATAGGGGAAGCAAGGAAATATGGGCTACCTGCAGACATTGGTAGTTGCTTACTTAGATCGGAAAAGGCTAGAAAAATTGCATAGTGAATGTTCTGTTCCCAGAACACAAGTGGATTTAGGCGAAATTCAGTCTTACCTCATGGGAATTTTCGTTAACAATGTTTGATGCCGGAGCCTTCTCCCGGGCTAAAGTAACCGTCTCAATGTGACTAGTCGTGCTGCTTGTGTAGGACTTTATGACACTGCTGACCTGTGTTGTGCTGTGTATTGTGGCGGCTGCGAATGCTGCTCCCAGACGTCCAATAAGGCTGCTACCAAAACTGGCCTTCCAGCCGCTCTTTTCAACAACCACTGGTTTGGGTGGGGGTGCAATGGGACATCGAGCAGAAGATTGGTTTTCACTTTGTACGGGCCGATTTACACAGGGCTCCGATATGCGATCACGTGGTTTTTGGCGTTCTTCATATGGTTTGGTATCTTTGAGGAAGAATGGTAGCAATTTTGAGTTTACTAACGTACGATGTTACTAAAGAATGCGAAGGAAAAGGCTATCAGGACTTTAATATGGGGGCAAGTGTAGTGTAGTGGAAACTGAAGCAACTGCCGTGTCGAAATTTGGTCACACGCTCCTCCTCCTCATTATCCACATAATTATTATCCACATTAAAACTATCGTCATCACCATGAGAAGTAGCAGCGACAGCAAAACAAAGGTTTTTGCAAAATTTCATAAATATGCGGGTTCAGTGGTCTGCGGTGGGGCTGAAGCAAAAAAAGGAATAAGAGCTTGCCGGTTGACGAAAAAAAGTGAGGGAAGGAAGACGAAGAAAACAGTGCATGTTGAACGCGGATATAGAATGTGCACAATGGAACCGAAGGTCTAGTGAATACAGGTTTACTACAGACATTCGAAATTTGTCCTATCTTAATGGTTTTTGGGCCTCAACCGGGACCGCAGCTCGGTTCCTCAAAGGGTAAATGGCAATTGCAGACCTTGTTGTGTCATCGGTTTAGGCTTTTCAGGGCTGGATTCGCTATTACCATTTCCGGGCCTCGAGATGTTTACTGTTCCAAAGTATTGTTTGTTGAGGGAACAATTCATCTCGTGAGTATAACCAACCAGACGAAATCCCAATAAATTTTTTTCTCTTTCAATTTTCTGTAGAGATAAAATAAATCTGAACGAAAGAAATCATTAAGGGACCTCACATGTGCACAAACAAATTTACATCAAAGTCTTGCTCCTTCCTCAAGTACCATAAAAATTTATTTTTAGAATTTATTCATCTAGAGGGGCTAAAGTAAAATCCGTAATTGATTAATTCACAATTCGCTGCAGAGGAATGGATGAAATGATGACTGACTCACCAGATGTTTGCCTCTGACTCACTATGTTGTTGGTCGAATCACCAAGAGCCATCGGTGGATCAACTGGACCCTCTTTAATTGATGGCCGTTTCACGGGCTTTAGTGGTTCAAACACAGCATGGTCATTAAAAGAGCTTCTCTCTGCGCCATTCGATGTGATTTGGCTCTCGGGATCCGCAGACGTGACAGGCTCAAAGAAGTGGTGAGTGTTATTGTCAGTAGGTGTGAAAGCTACATCGATCGGTGATGCAGGAGGTGATGGATACTGAAAAGAACCAAAAGTATGATGGGAAAGAAGCAAAGTCTGATTGGGTCAAGTAGAATACTTGATAAAACGCTATAGCAATCAAATTGAAAGCAGCTCACAGTCTGCATAGTGGGTTTATTAGTAACGAAAAATGCAACGAATCATTCGTGATGTCAAAACGTGTTTAAGTGGGTGCATGAAATATCTGGTTCTATCTTAGTTAGTCTCCTCTGCTGCAGACACATATCCGCAGTGATCTTTCGGTTGGTTCCTTCAAAACTTTGTTATGGCATTTGTGGATTGTGGTTCCCATTTTCGAGTAGAAATATCAGTACTATTATTTTCTGACCGATCAGAGGAAAGTGCAACCAAGAAATTAGTACGGTTTGAGGTCACAAACAATCACCGGGGAGCTCTGCTGAGTATTCTGTCCATGGATCCAGAGAGTCCCTGTCAGCGTTAGTTACAGGAGGGGTCAACTGCATTAAGAAGCCCCGTGTCTAAATATTTGAAGGAGAATACCAAGATAGAGTGTTCTCGAGATTTTCACTGTCAGTGATTCGGTCGCCCGATTTTTTGTCACTTATCCTAGATTCTTATTTCTACTCTTCGAATGATGGTTACTTCTGTTTAGTCCAATTTGTCCTTGTCCCAAAGACGTTGTTTATGTTTTTTTCAGCACGGGCTTTTCTAAGGATACTCCGTGTCAGATGAAAAGGGTGGTTTCAGATGCGGAATTATTTTAGACTGTTTCCAATTTCTTACAAAGGCAAGTGGTCCCGACATCTTCAGCTTTTATCGCATTATGAACTCGCTAGTGTAATCAAACAAAGGGCAATTAATTTTAATTTCTGCACACCACACACTTAATGGCTATAGCTACGCACATGCACCACGATGACCAAACTTGTCCTAATGTTTTCGGAGAATTTGTGCCCCTCATTTAAAACCTACTAAAAGACTGGTTCTTCAAACTGTGGAACTGAATTAAGTCTTTGAGTGGGGGTCGACCATATCTCTTCTTTAGCGACAGTCACCCTCGAAAGGAGTTCCACCGACGAAACTGGCTTGACCGCCCGTTATAATGAGACCTTTGGATGAACCAAGAGCTTTTCTATGGTATTACAGATCTCTTCCGCTGATTGAAGCACTATTTATACTTCAAAAATATATTCGTGCGAAAAATTTCTAAAGTATCCGTCTGGTTCTGTTAGAAATACCTGGTGAGCGATTGAAATAAGGGGAGATTTTATTAACCTGGTTGAATTTGTTCACGCAGTAGATAGCCAGTGTATGCGAAATCAGCGAAAAGCATGAGGCAGTGTGCCTAGTATTAGTGGATGCTTTGATTATTTTCTTTTAGAGTACCTCACACTGGATCGTGGTATTCAAGCTCTTGGGTTGGATGCACTCATAGGTTGAGATATTTTACAGTTGAATCCATTTGCAAGCTGTCGTATTCCTGCCTCCCGAGCCATCCGAACGATACAGCAGTTCTACTAAGTATGCAGACTACTCAATTACAACCAGTAGTGAAAATAGCATAGCTTGCCAGGTTAAACTGGAAAGTGGAGCCATCACTCACTGCAATGAAGTTCCGGAGACCATTGAGATTTTGTCGGCGAATAACACTGTCACGCCGAGAGTCCTTTTGAGCGGTATCACAAGGCTGAAATAAATTTTAGCACAGATGTAATCCAGTAAGCCTGAAAATAAATATATTATTAGGAAATTAGTCTTAAGAAGCGTTTTATTCCGTAATTTCGATTTAAATAAGGGGAAAAGGTGAGGGGAGGCGACCTCTCCATGTGTCGACTAAGTGAACCTGAACCTTCTCCAAAGGATAGTCAATATACTGAGTGTGGTTCTGAAAGCGTTATCTATGCAAGGAGGTGGGTTGACAAAGTGGAAATCAAGTTTTGTGGCGTGAAAACATTAGAAATGTAAGGTTAGCTGTCGCTTCCGTATGATGTAGTATTATACAGAAAATACCCTGCAAGATGTTCAGCCTTATGGTTGTACTGCAGCCGTTCTTTTGTGCAGTCTACCCCTAACAAAAATGGAGGCTAAATCACTGTTTTTATCGCTATGTATCTTTAGAACTTAATTACCACCCTTGACTGGCTCTCCATCGCTACGTTGGTTTAATACGCTCTTGTCTTTCTGAACGCCGTTGTAATTCCGGTTGTGAAAAATAAATAGTTATCACTTGTGTGCTTTTACCTAAATCATCCGTACATTATTGTCAGTCTTATGCCGTTCTGTGGCCACAAAAGTCTGGCTCATACAAGTGTTGGCCGAATCATATCCAATCTTTAGACACAGCATTACCAGTACATTCAAAGTTTAGAACTCTTATGTAAACCTTATCTCCGCCAACATAGACGGTGGAGAGCCAAGTATGCATTTCATCCAAAGTCACGCTTATATCTATGGTCCTGGAGGTGAAAACCACAGACACCAAGCATTATTTTCTGGCATCCTCATTTCCCATGGTTCGTATCCCTTTGTTGAACTGGAATCCTCGAGCCACAAATTCCCCTGTTTTTAAGTGCCACTCTTCTATTCAAATTGTTTTGGATATCAGAACCCCCTAAAAATCGTTCACTTGTTGAGGTACTGCAAAAAAGTTATTTTCCAAATACTTGAATTTCGAATTATCGCGCCATTTTCAAAAGGACCGTGCTTCACTCCTATTGACTAGTTGCACTTTGTGTGCTAACTCATCATTCTCCAAGGTCACTCAAAATATATCTATTTCACGTTTCTCCCACTATAATTTGCCTTTGGTTGAAGCAGTAAAAGCTCTCCTCCGAAGGTCCGGTCATTTTTTTCTCTGCGCTAGGAATGGTTGGGCTCGAGTCAGTGCTAGGGATTTGGGCGCTCGTTCTCAAGTCACGTATAGTCGTTGCTCGTACCCATTCAGTTCGTAACATAAACCTAGCTACGTTTTTGGCTAGCCTTGTGGCTGGAATCTTGTACCAACCTATAAATTACGCATCTATTTATAAATTCAGTAGCTAAATGGACACGAAAGGTTTGCACAGGAAGTTTCCACAGGGTTTTCTGGGTGATATGTGCTCACTACATCTGGAAAACCCTGGTATCATCCCCAATATTAACTTCGCTATCCTGTGTTCGCGTCCATTTTTTATTTTCGTGCTATCCTCGTACTTTGACACCACTAGGAAAACTGGTTCTCCATCGAACACTGCATTGCAAATCCCATCTATTTCCAACATTGTGTTACGACTCTTCATTTCCTCTGGTGAGTTTTCATTGAATTTGTCGTATGACACCTCAGGACCTTGCTGTCCTAATTCCACTTCATCGCTGCGCACCCAGTCTTTTATATATTGGCTTATCTCTTCCAGTTATTCCTCACTACCAGAAATAAATACGTACTTTTCTTATTTGTAAAATGCAATCACCCTTAAACTTACAATTACCATGGACCAGTTTTAATCATGTGACTCCCTCTTCAATTATCCGAGACTTTATTTTTCGGGCGGTTCTTGGATGCAGTTGAGGAAGCAGGAGCTTGCGGGATCACCCCGAGTAATTCGCGCGGATTGTCTCAAACTGATTTAGTATACACATCACTTCTCTGATCATTTGCGCGATATAGGTTTGGTCAAACATAAAAGCTACCACTTCAACTGTTGAGGATGTCGGTCCCGTCTTTCAAGCCAACCTACCTGCAAAATATTAAATAATAGTTTCCACACTTGGATGCTAGGTTCTTTTGGAAGATTTATGACATTGGTGCAGTTTTTCTCAACCCAGTGTAGCTGTCCCATCGGCTGCTGGCTTCGATTAGGAAGTTCTACAAAGCTTGTTCTCTCAATGATTTTATTTTTGCCTTGCCTGGACATTTTGCGTTCCCCACACACTCACTAACAGCGCAAGGGCTTGTTCTGTCACTATTAGAGGGTGCACATTAAAGCTCTAATGCCCGCTGATATGAGGCATTGTCTTTTCCCCTCATTCTTCTAGGACAGAATCGGCCCCAAGATTATAACAAAGAAGATATTTTGCAATAGATAGTATTGCTCGCCATGCAATTCCCAGATTACTACAGTCATATCCAGAGCGCGACTCTTCATCGGGTTTGAGTTCCAGGCCGTATCTTGACAAAAAGTGTGACCTTGAATTTCTCGCCTTTTTGCAACTTTCATATTGTAGTTTTCCGCTTTTCATCCAATCATCGCAGAAAACGTGTAACGAACTTGCATCCGCTGCAGAATTACTAGCTGGTTCCACTAAGGACCCTTCTGAATGTCTCAATTACCGAAATATTTTGCTATTCTGAGGCTCACTAGACCTCGCAGATGGTACCCATGACTTCTCCTTTGCAATCGACATTATATGCAACCGCATCTAAACGGCAAGGAATAGGCAAACATCCCGCGTACTCCAGAACTGTCTAACTCACAGAATTATACAAAATGGCATACCGAAGATTTTGTCTACATCAAATAAAGCGTCGGTGGACCGGAGGTCCAAACAAATAAGAAGAACAAGTTTGACATCACACACGCCCATGCCATCATTATCTAACACCTAATCAGTAAACCTAGCAATGAACAACACACAAGAAAATTATCGGCAAGCGCTTTTCACCACCTAGCTTACTATGTTAACAGAGTAAGCCAACACTGCGCAGCAGTGTTGCCTGCAGGTTGCCAACTTTCACTGGATGTGTGGAAGCGAAAGTGCACCTAGTGTTAAGGAGAACGAGTTTGGACAAAACCCATAGACAAAGCAAAGACATTTTTCTGTTCACCTGCTAAAAAGGCTGCAACATTTTTTTTGCTAGTCAGTCATTGAAAATACCTGACAATACAGATCCTCTAAATAGATCTGTATTCAGTCGCGAAACTGAAATACCCCTTTTCCAGAGCAAATGGGTTTCCACGTTCCAACTCACTAGCGTCATCCGCTTCCCTCTCGCTCTCTGCAGTGCGAGGAATGGCGCACGTTTACTCTGTTTTAGAAATGCGATGTAAAGGAGTGTACCTTCTTTTCACTCCAGAATATGCTGATGTGGCGTACGGGAAAACAAACAGCCTAGTCACAGCCGAATATCTTCCTTAAAAATATCCTTCGTGCTTTTGCCTGGTACACGAAATTTATTCTTAAAGTAAAGCTGTCGACATAGGAGGCGCTTGGGCTAGTCAACAACGGAAGCACAGGTTTCCAGTTCCTCAAAAGTTTAAAGACCGTTTATTGTTTGTCCGCTGCAACATGCTGTCTATTCTTGAATTACTGTCTCGATCCAGTATATTTTACGGAAACAAATTAGAAACTCCTAAAAAATTTAACAGTTGAAGTCACTGGAGATCCATAGCTCAGGCGTTACTTTTTACTGTACTCAAGATGCCCCATGTCATTTGAATTTTGATTAGTATTTTCGACCCAGCCTATTTTGTAATTGTGTGTGGGTGACAATGTACATCTTTAGTTTTTCAGATATGTGCTTCGAACAAGGCCGATCCACATTTTAGTCTTAGGTACATTCTCAATATAAGTGAAGCCACTCTATGCTGAAAAGACGAAAAGCACTGTAAGCTGTTTCATCCTTATTGAGAATCATCAGCAGTGCACATCTCACTAAGGAACAATAACTTCCTGGCTAGCATTTGAACGCTTAAGAGTTCTGTCACGAGTGGCTGATGAGCAGTGCGATTACGTCGCACATGGACACGGTACGTTCTGTCGCACTGGCCCGAAGTCACTGGTGTATGAATCTGTTCCTTGCGCGAGTTAAATAAACAAAGTTTGACCTTTTAATACCCACGCAAACAAACTCAGTTGGACTCATGTGGACAATAGGTTCGATAGTCTTCAGCTCTCGACCTTGTTCAGCTTTCTACCATTTAAAAAGACTGTTATAATTGAACTTCTGGTTGAGTTTATCGATCAACGTTTACTGGAAACACGCAACACAAAAGTAGAACAAGATATGAGACTATCATTTTTGCGCTTTCAGGGAGACGGTGTGAACTAGGTTTTACCCTTCTTCACTCACAGAAAGCTTGTGATGCAACATTTTTCCTTTCGGTATATTTTACTTGTGATAAACCACTGTATTTCTAGATGGAAAGAATTTGTCCATACGATCTCTGCAGTTGCGGCGTTTGACACCTTAAACACCGACTTGATTGATGTTGCGTTGAATAGAAAATTTAGACAAGTGTAACGATCAACGTCAACCCTAGTTGGGACGAAAGCGAGTTTATCAAATGCAAAAGCTACACGTGCCTGAATGGTCGATTCATCTGTCTGGAAGATTGGGCTTCATAGTATGGTTTTCGTGGCAAAAATGAAAATTGTGGTCCACGATATGTTGCGTAAATACTAAAACATACGCCATTCAATTGCAGTAACAGGTAAAACCAATGGTTGCGCGGATCAAGGTCTCAGATAAACTAACCTTAATCCAGGCGTGCATCAAACACTCGCTGACAGTGGAACGTTTTCTAAAAAAGCAAAGAAGAATATTTAGGAATATAAAGTGCAATCCACTTTTTATTCACCAAATTATATCTTTATTACGAGGAGCGTCTTCATTTCACCTGGAAGTTTTATGACTCACTGGGTCTAGCTCGTGACGAACTTTAGGTTAGGTTTGGACTTAGTTTTCATCCCTTAAACAGCAGATTTTGTAGACCATCTGCGACGGCTTTTTTCATTTTGTTAATTTCAGTATTATCTACCCTGTTGAAATCCCAGAGTGGAAAAAGCACACATTTTGATGAAACCTTCTTTGTGTGATAGGATTCATCTCTCCCGCAGTGCACTCTCGGAATAACCACCACACGAATTTTTTTAAGCACAGTTGCAATCTCCAGATAGTCTGCCGTTAAAAATCATTTTTAGTAGTATATCCCTCCAGGCTGGTACATGAAGCGCGATATTCTTGTATATTGCTACCAGCGCTAGTGTTGCTTTGCTCCGTCACACTGGTGAATTTTTCTTCGTTCGGCTCGGTTGATAGCTAGGACAGCACTGGGTGCACCGTTGTCTACTTTGGACCCAACCACGCAAGTAAAATTTAACGGGACCGAAAAGTGACGATTGTTCTAGCTTTCTATTGGTACTTCTTGGCTTACCAATTTCTCAAAAACAGTAAATTGTGATACTGTTTTTCTCCAAGTTTTTGCGAGCAGCGGTAATCAACTTGTTGCCAATAACCCAGAAGTTATGGGAGATCCACCACTACATAGAGACGACATATACGTTGTGGGTCAGTTGCAAACTCTCAAGGGTAATGAACCTGTAGATCGTTCGCCGTAGTCGAGTTGAGAAAATCCTTTCGAAGTATCAAATTAACGTAGGTTGTGCTCGGCAGTTGAAGAGTTTGTGGGCGAAACTTCCTATCGGTTCTCCTTCTCACGATGGAACAATCAAACAACCCACACACCATTTCAAGGCGTAGGCTATTTTACGAAGATGTGAATTGCTGAGTCGGGTAATTTGTGAAAATGTGCACCTATCTTACGATTCCAAATACCTTAAACGATAGCTTGAACTAACGCAAACAACAGTGCGATTATTCCACAATATCGTTCCTTGCACAGGTTAACGGATGAGAAAAGTAACAATTTAATGTAGATTTCATTTATCTGGTTACTGGCCGATTCGCGTGAAACAAGCGATTCGATTCGAATCCAATGAATTAAAGTCAGCTGGAACAGGAATATAGACTTTTCCTATCATGTTACTTGACTGAAGATGAAGTTCACTGCCATGATTCATTTCACCACACGGGAATGTATACCAAAGCGTAGGTTTGCACTTACAGATATCAGATGAAAAAAACAGCTATATTAGACACTTAATATATATTACTGATTTATTGTCCCTGCTTGTTGTACTATATACAAGATAAGCTTTATACGGCATGTGGGATGGCCGACCGTGCAGAGCTATTCACACCATAGTAACGAAGCCCACGTGACTGCCAGCCTGTCTTAAATTGGGCCTAAAAAACAGCTGTTCCCAAAACATCAACGTCCAAGACAGGAAGATATACGCTCTACTTATGTGTCAGCACACCGTACACTTCGTGGATGTGAGAAAAGGGGATATTTGCTAACTGGGTCGGACAAGCCCTGAGCTGGTATTTCCAATAACGACTGGTTAGTTTTCCCGTCAAAACGGATCGCGTTCCTGAAGTGCCTAGGTATGAACGTCAAACAAGCAGATAATTACACTTCAGCGGCTGGCTAGCAATTTGAGTATCGTTGGCATTTCATAGGAAAACCATGACCGCACTAATTTTACTGAAATGTAGGCACTGAATAAACTCCCTCCAATGTATGGCACAAAACTTCCTTTGTAAACAGCATTCCAGAGATGAAATAGTTGGTGCTGAAAAGTGCAAATTGATATTGAAATTGCTTTTGACAACATGAGCATCATCTACACAAACGGAAGTCAACAAACGATACACACACATGATCAGCTATTTTGGGCACTCTGAAAAAGCAACTGGGTTGCCTTTTAAGAAGCCAATATGTTTGCAATCTACAGGAAAAGGCCTACGACCACTGGAAAACTTGGAAATGTCGGAGAAGTTGAGATTGCGTTCTGATCCTGGCCCAAAGTTTCATTGGGTCCAGTAAGTAAGTTGGAAGGCTGTTCAACTTTTAAGGCAGACGGATAAACCAACTGGCAAATTTGACTACATTACCAAGCCTGCTTGTCTCTGCCTAGCCCATTTCTCAGAAATGTTTTGTGTTTTTGGATGAATTGAAAGTTAGAGTGGTGTGTAGTTAGAAATAAACAACCTTTTGCGGGTATGCCGGTTGGTTTGAGTTTTGTACACTTAGGTTCTCATAAAAAACATGTTTACCAGTTTACTAAACACCCAACTAGTCAAAAGTTGCGGATGCAATTCCTGGGGTTAACCCTTTGTGTTTCTTGTTGCAAAGATGCTTAAATGTCTTATAAAGAAACAAACCATCAGTCTGAAAATGCGGCTTCTTAGGCTGCATCCATTATCTAGGTTTTACTACCACCGTAGGTTTGTTATATGTAGCGTACTGTGAGTACATTTGTTGGGATACGTAAATGAGCCAGATATTGAGTAACCTTGCCAGTGGTTATAAAACGTATAGGCCACCTGTTTACTCACTAGTTTATTCTCGAAGCGGAAAAAAATGTCTGAATATTTTTGTCTTGAGTATTTCTTCCGAGGAAGTGAACTTTATTAACTGGGCAAGCAAATTACCTCATTTCACGAGAGTTCGCTTTTGGTTGACCTAGTGAAACGTCCCTAAGTAGCGATTCCAATTACAGAAGAGACCGTATAAAGTCGACCCAGTCTAATGATCTCTTCGAACAAGCCTCAGGGAGCCCTTCAAAGATGATATTCTCTGGAGTGGTCTATTTAAAATACACTAAGTATTCTTCTGACGGTTAAACTGCTCAAAAATTTTCTCAGAAGTGACTAATATTTCCTGTCTTCCTGGAGGAATGAGTTTTATTCTTGGCATGATTTTCCCAGAAGAAATTACTATGACTTGTTGGTTGTTTCGTCAAACTAGTACGACAGAGCAGATTCAGAGATGTGGTCTAAACCACCAGAAAGTATATTACACTTGGACGAAGGTACTGTCAATAGTTCACCAGCAGAGTACATGGGCCTTTTTTGAACTGACTAGAAATGACTCAACATGGAAGTCGTAGAAAAGGAGACCGAAAAGAAACTCGCTGCACTAATGCCTCTTCAGCATAATAATTTCTTTCCACGAGAGACTTCACAACCTCGGCATTTCATATTATCACAGTAATACTATCCGGTATGTAGTAACAGCCACTTGTGTTATTAGCTGTTGATCAGCTGACTGTTTGTCTGTTCGCCGAGCTTGGCAACTGATGTGCAAACGTACGAGGAGACGTCATCAGTGCAAAGTTGGGCAGGTACTTCCGCTTTGCTTGCGTGCATTTATATAGCATTTGGAGCCTATCTGTTATCTTCTAACATGATTAGCTATTTGGATGACGGCGTTTTTGGTGAATCTATTGATCCAGTTGTGGTTTCGGTTGTGGGCCAGTAGAATGACGAAAAACGCTGTCCTCCAAATAGCCAATTGCGTTAAAAGATAGAAGATAGTCTTCAAATGCCGTGTTAACGCACGCATGCAAAGAGGAAGTACCCACCCAACTGCGCACCGATGAAGTCTCCTCGTATGGTGACGAAACCTTTGCAAGTCATTTGTCAAGATCGGTGAATAGAACAACGGCCACCTGATCAACAAGCAATAAACTCACCCTAGCAATATTTCAACACATTACCGGCCAGTTGTGTCATTGATCATAGGGGTTTGTCTTTTCAGCACAAACCACTCACAAGCAAAGTCACCGAGGCTCTTCTGGGTGAGGGTTAGGAAGTACTATTGTGCGTTAATCAGCACTGTCTTAACCGACGCTCAAAAATGTACAGAAGTAACTGTTTGTATTCCTACCTTGGATTTTTCACCAATAGCTTTTGAATAAAATCTTTTGCCAGATCTGTTGTATCACGTATTTCTTCTCTTTGATAGTCCACAATACAATCAAGAATATTCTGAAAGGTTTCAATTTGTGAATCTCCGGCAAAAGGGGATATTCCAGTCAATCTGAAAGTAAAAATAGCAATAATAATTTTTAACCAACTAGCACATTAGAATGGTAGATATCATCTGGAAGCTGAATGAGAGGACAACAGTGAATAGTACGCACCTAATCAAATAGTAAGTTTTGGTACAAGCCCTTATTAAAGAACATTCATCTAGAGTATCAGAATGTGTGCAAACTGGAATTGTTGAGGAGATACCTTCAAATACTCAGGGGAGACAAATATATTTGAAATGATAACTCGTATACACATTAATCTCCACATTCCTTCCTGTTTTAATTATAACAATGTGTGCCATATAACTGACTCCTTCAAAAAAGACTTGGCATATTTAGTACACTTTAGGAGTACGTTCATGCAAACTCTCCGGTCATCTAAAAAAGCGTTACACTGAAAGTCGTACAGAAAACTGGGTTCGCTTTTCCTACTTCCACACATCACGGAATAAGAGCATTATCCAAGTGAAGCACAGTAACTTTTTCAAGCAGCTTAAGCTTTTCTTAGGTGCTTCATTCTCCTCGACGCATTGCAGTTAACTATGACAATCGTATCTGTATCCGAAACCGTAGAAACTAGCTAAGGATTTTTGTACAATTATGTTATCACGTATTGCGCCCCGAATTTGCGATCTTTTTGGCACTGATACAAGGGAACGAGTTGTGGCTGACTTCGGCTGTTTTCATGGTAATGGTCACCAACTGCAACCACCAGTTAAATTCACTAATCCGAAAGTACACTATCCCATTTGGTCCAGAAAATCATAGTATGATTCCAGGATGCGTCGACAAAGAAGTTTTTTGTGTCTAGTATTGATGCGTTTGAATAGGTTGCCATTTAAAATGAAAACAGATTCGGGTTTTTGTTTTTCAAAATCTTCCGCGTTCTTTCGAATGATCGTGTTGAGTATGGTGGTAGTCTCCCCTTTCAGTACGGTCGTTACTGATAATCTCATGGAATGATTGCATGTTGGCTATCGTTACACCGTTGGGTAAATCTTATTGAAACACAGGAAAATCAGGATGACTTTGTCTAGGTTAGGCTCCGAGGAGCATGCGGCTGTCTTCGTTTACAAAAATTTACAGACCAAATGTCATAAGTTATTTCTAGCTTGATTTTTATAAAATGAGAAAAAAAATGTACGTCTGTGAGTAAACTCAAGCTATCGACTTCCGGCCTACCGATATCCTATTTCGGGTTAGTCGACAGTCAGTTATGAGAATAAGCACTGAAGTGTTTATTCGAAAACGTCACCCTGGTTTGAGACGGGCTAGGTTTGGCTGACCTTTCAAACTGGCAGGAGATATGCATAGTGCGCTAGTAACATGAACTGGTCCACCAGTGAGATTGACTACTGGAGGACTTGCCCATTAGAAAGGGCTTTGGAGTGTTACGAAACCAAGTTAATGATTACTATCAAGTTCAGCGGATGTTTTTGAAATGTTGTAGGAATTTTACCGCTAAGACCGTTGAAAATCAATAGTGTTTCCAAATACTTAGTAACCCGTATTCGGTTGTCACTTATTTGGGGATTTTACTGAGATAAAGAATTGTGCCGGCATATCTTTCGGTCACGTTAAAGGAATTGTAGCTGTGATTAATAAGAAAGTTGAGGTAAGTCAGTGGTAAACTTCATGGTACACGGTAGAATCCACGAGCTTTTGTATCAGCTGGACAGTGGCCAACTAGGTCGAGATTGCAAAAATATCCACTAGGATGCCAAATGCTTCCTTTCCCCCATAGTGTTACACAAGTCGCCAGTTTTCCCTCACCCCAGTCACCGATCGGATACTGATCTCTGAAAAACACCTGATTTTTGGCCTTTTAACTTCCTCCTTCCTCTCCTCAAGTATCAACCTGTGTGTATGGCAGCTAAATTGAATGAAACTGTCTTTGAAAGTCACTACAAAAACTCGCGGCTCATAGTTTCTTTCCCAAGCAGTAGCAGGAAGTGCCTGTCCACAAGGAACAGTGACTTCGCAAACGTCCGAAGCGACCTTTTCATAACTTTTTCTAATCGACAAAACTTTACTGTGGATGTAAATCAAAGCAGCACATTTAAAATTGACTTGTAGCTTCCAAATGTTCCTATATCGGACATGTTTTGCTCCGGAACACAGTTAGCTTTCTTTTTTGCCCACCTCTATCGAACGAATCAGAAAATGTTTGTTTTCATCATGACAATATTTTTTTACATTGCCGTTACAGTACAGCTTTTCGTGCTCCTTTTGTACACCACTTTGTTCTGCGTTACTAAATCTTTCATTCTTCCTTCAGCAGCTTGTCAATAACTGGGGCCTATGTTAGCATTGGTGACGGCCTAACGCTCCCCTCACGAAATTGACGGAAACTCGTTCGGTCAGGTAATCCAGGTGGAGTTTCATTTGGTAACACAAACTTGCGACCATTAGGAAAAACTGGAACAAGTTTGCAAACTTGGGCAATATTGGAGTGGTTTTCACACAATACGAGTACGATGAAGCATATTGAACTGAATGCGCATAAACTTACAAGATATAGGTAATGACACCAATGGCCCACATATCTGTTGCAAACGTAATTGGATCGTAATTCACAATTTCTGGCGCTGTCGGAAAAGAAAAAACAGTACAGTGTAAGAAGCTAAAATGTCGCGTCTGTTATTAGGTGTGGTATGCAAAATTAGAGACTTGTCACTTCAGGTAAGTTTTCTTCACTCTACAAAATCTCTTGCATAAAAACTAAACAAGCTACTGTAAAACCATCGGTAAATTTAAACGTTCCGGGGATAACTTCCAGAGAATTAATTTGAAGCTAGATAGATTCGAATTCAGTGCCAGCAAGGACATTTATTGTTGCTGTAAGCATGACATGGTCCGAAGAAATGGTTGCATCCACCAAATGAACGTTCCTTTCCGACATTCGTGATGGCAGCAAAGTTTAGGAACCCGTTAGGCTTAGACGGATGATAGGGGTGGATTTGTAGTAATTTATTCACATACTTGCTTATCCGTTGTCGTGCTCAAAAAAGTAATAAAACTTCCAATAGGTAGTAAAGGTATCTCAGAGTCATTGGTATTTGATGGACTGGCAATTGATGAATCCCAACGTTTAGTCTCCCCTTCGAATTTTCACGAACGTGTAATGGCTGCATGCTTCGTTGTGTTTTGTGAATCTGTGTTGCCTGTGCAGTTGACCTTATACACAAGAGTTTCATTGTGTCTTTGGTTGAAATATACAGACGGAATTTATGTGGTCACGTGCAATAATTGTTAATAACAGTGTTTTCTCAAGAGATACTTAAATACAAATATCGCAGGTCCTTAGTGTTGCTTCAGTGGGAAGTTGGTCCATAGCAATCAACTCATCACTGACATCGCAAAGAACGATTCGGCTTTGCGACGTGTAATATTCCAAATTCACGAAGATCAGGTATAAGTACATCATTAAATAGTAGGAGAAGATAGGGGACGTAAGAGGTGAACGAAATCCCATTACTCGCAAGGTTGGTTTGGCACAGAGGTCGAGGCGGAACCTTTCATTTCGGTATGACACACACGTTCGTTTTGTCCTCTGCAGACAAGAACACATTGGACTTACTGGTCGGTCACTTGTATGATTGACTGAGTGACCTACTAACTGAGTGAATAACTGGTTGATTGATTAATAAAGGACGCATGGGGCGTCCGACGGAATGCCAATAAAAACACGTGCCACGTCATGAATTTTCCGTAATATATCGACTACAAATGTTAACAGAATTTGCTTCCATAACTGCGGAAAAAGTAGGCTTACAGCATGGGCACCTGTGACTGGGTAGTTTGTATTTTTTCACATATGCCTATTAACTGGACTGAACGTGACAAATTACACAAAAAAATCAAATGCTATCTAGCGTTATGGACTTTATAAAGAAACTTTTTGACTTTACGTGGCACGTGACTCCAAGTGACTTGAGGTTCAGCATAAAAATGGGCGTAGGATATTGGTGTTCTTGGAAAGTTACTCAGCTCTGCCGTCAGCAGAATCGGTGACCAGTTATTGTTCATATGAAAACAACCACGTATTTTGATGATTGCTTCAGAACGATCGTAAACTCTTTGTGCAAAGAAATATTATTATGTGTATCACTGCTCAGACGGATGTGTAAACATGATAGGAAAGTTCCGTCAGATTATGACGCATATTAGGATCCCGTTTAAGAAACTCGTTATGTTCATAAGCTTTCGTAGAGAGTCTTACTTCCATAGGCACTTGCGTTGATAATTCGTAGAGATTTTACTGCTTACTTTGAGAATCATTGTGGAGCTACTTATGGGCTTATTTTTGCCCCACATGTCATCTCTAAGGGCTGACCAACAAAATGAGTTAGTCTGCAACAAAGCTTCAAGACAACGGCATGTGAAAAATGTCCCAGCAACGGAGATTGTAAGTGGCGGACAACAAAAAACTACTTTCCAAGCGTTGAAATGCCTCTGAGAGGAAATTCAAAGATTCAAAGGAATGGAAGAAATAATTAGCTTAAAAGTAACCAGTGTTACAAACTGACTTTTGCAACTGGTCTGAATCACTTTGCCAATGATTTCTGTTAGTCTCTCGTTTGAGCTGTTGTCGATGGCAGGTGCGTGGTCATGACATTTATGCTTTTCCTTGAGCAAATCTTCACAAGCTGAAAGCGTGGGCTACATGTCACATTTTGCGTGTATGCAACGACAGTCTTATCGGTGTTTTCACTCAGGCTTGCGGATGCTACATACACGAATGGCTGCGACGCCTTTTCAGTCCCAGTCACGTATGCCTGGCCATGATATCCGCTGGTCAAAACGGCTAGAAAGCCGCATTTATTATTTACCAATCGGAGCGTCAGCACCTTATGCAGGGAATGTCCGTCGATACAATGAAAAACAGTCAAATGATGAGAAAGGTGAACGCAGCAACTGACTATGCGAAAAAATTTCACGTTTGTTCACAATAGCAGGAGTGATCTGAAATTTGGCTGGTGTACAGCTCAACAGACTGGATGTTCGGCTAGTCGTGTAGCTGGATCTTGTCCTGCCACAGTGTATTCGTCAACTACTTCAGATATTCCTCGACTATCAGTTGAAAGTTTACTGCGCTTTCCGCTTTTGTCAGGGCTGGCTTTTAGGTTCATTTTGCCCTATCCCACCATACACTCTTATGTTAAGGATGTTTCTATCCGAGGGAAAACTTCAGGTTTTACCTCATTTGTGACGTCAGTTGTGCGGCTTAGAGGGCAATCTGATGCTTGCGGATGGCAAAAGCTGGGAGGATTTCTGTGTTGATAAATTGGTATCAAGTCTTAATGTGCCCAAATATTGGTATAGATGCTTTTACTGGCCACGAAGTAAAAAGATTGCAAAGACCTGATATCTGCAATTGACAGCCTGTGGACCCGTAAGTGAGTTTACGTATCATCATCATAGTTATCTACAAACCAGGCACGAGTGGTTTTAGTAGTTTTATCAACATAAAATATTCGTTGTATGTCGATCAATTCATTCTGGTTTCTGGGACAATTGAGGTTTTGAGTAGAGAAGTCGGAAACTTCAGCTTTCGAATGGTTATTCTGATCTTAAAATAGCATTGGCTGTTTTCCTACACAGCTTCTGTTTGTGCTGGTGTAGCTGTGTCAGGCACCTTTCTACACCGACCACATAGTTCACTGAGAAAACGAGGCTGAGTGAAGAGTAAAAAGATATGCACTGTTTCTTACAAAGCACACCATCGCGTTTCCTGTAACTAGCAGACAAAGTTTAACAGAGCTCTTAAAAACTGCTAATGATTCCAAACGGGGTAACTCATTGTTTGCTATGTGTAATTCAGACCTTTTTAATTTATTACTTGTGAGTAGGCTTTGGTCATCGTGCCACTTAGTATTTACCGAGTTTAGCTTATATTTCTCTACCATAGTGTCGGTCCTGTTATTAGGTATAACGTTTCACACAGCCATTCTAAAGCCAGGCGATCTTTATTGGCCAACAAATTTGAACACAAGCGATATCTAAGTTAACCACACTTGAAAGGAATTCAAATGAAAAAATTCGGTTTGACTCGCATTTACACCACTTATTTTTACATGCTGTATTGTACACAACACTGATTTTGTCCAGAGCTACCTGTTCCTGGCAGAACGTCACTACAAATATCAGATGGTCTATCCTGAGGTTAGAAGAATAATCGATTCGCGGATGCGTCTGTAAGCACGCTTCTCCTGTATTCGTGTGTATATCAAACATTTCCCTCCGGTTTTGTGCACGCTTGTCCTAGCTGACCACATTGAAAAATTATTCCACAAGATGTGCTTGGTCATCTCTGTTGGTTGGTGGGAGCGTATATTCACCCAAACGTGCACATCGATTGTGGGCAAAAACGCGCAACGTCAAGCCATCGATTTGTGCAGCAGTGTACAGTCACATTAGGAATGCGTTCAGCAACGACGGGTACAAAAAGTCAGATAGGGAAACCACGGATTGCATGTTGCGAAAGAACAAACGTGTTTCTGATGGCATTAGAAGCAGTATTGTATTTATGTGAATGTATGCATCATCCTTTTCATCATGGTGTACATAAAGGAAATTCCGATTGCCATCAACAATATCTGACACATTGGTGATCATTTCTCCTGATCTTGATCCGTGAACTTCGTGTTCACTAATCAACGAGGCCCTCCGGATGCACAAAATATTTTGTCTGAATTTAATATTCAGACTATCAAAATGCTTCCCAGCTAATAACGTTAAACGTAAATATGGGAACAGCAACGCATAAAACTGCTTTGTTTTTTGTGTGGATTGATTTGCCGTGACATTGTCCATGAACTAGAGACACTTTTATCCATCAAGAATGTCTGTGACTTGCAACTAGGCCAGTTATACATGAAAAGTTTATACTTCTTGCTAACAGAAGCCAAGTTAAGGAAAAGAAAATGTTATTCGTCGTAAATAAACCACAAACAAATAAATTAAGGGGGAGTTGTCAAAAATTTATTGCCCAAAATATCGTGTGTGTTCGGTAACAACGTTTCCAATTGTGGGCGATAAGATGGTCTATAGATGCAGTGTCTTGAGAACTGACAATTTCCAAATATTGATAATGAGACCAAGTTTGCGCATAAATTAACCTTTACGTCACAAAATGAAAAAACGAAAGAGAACATTCTAAAGGGGCTTACCTACGACAAAAAAGACCACCTTAAATTTATTTCCCAAAATATAAACTTAAAATGTTTTATAGTATTACGTACTGTATATATATATATTATACTATCTATTATATTATTTTAGTATCTGCTGTTTTCAGGAAAATACAGCAACACCGTTGGATAAAATCCCCGTTCATAAACTGGTCATTTTGTTGCCACAGATCGTTGCTATCATTCGGAAGTGCAACACTAGTTTTAATTAACATCAGAAATTTGTCTCAATTTATTCATTCCTTCCAAATTAATGAATGAGCTTAGAGAAAACTGGTGATTAGTTTCTTATGGTTTCTGTAAATTAGGTCGGTATTACTCAGGCGTTCTCCATATCCAGTGGTGGTGATAGAAAGTAGAGTAGGAGAAGGTAACCATACGAAAGGCAGCACTTACCGGTTCGAAAGGCATTCAGCAATAAGTACTTGCTAGGTGAGCTTCGGACTCGCGTGACTGGGTCTGCAGTCGGTGTTGTGCCTAGAATGTTGTGCTAAACCAATGACTTATGAAATTCTCCTTGTGTATGCCTATTTTTGAAGGTATCCAATCGTTCTAGTTTTAACTAGGTTTTACAAGACAACAATGGCCATTTTAAACATCAGCTTTGCCGACCTTTACTTTTTATAACAGTCTCACAAATATGCATAGGCAAACAAAAATTATCAAGATGTCGCACCTTCAATTTTGTCTATGACTACGTTTTCCGGATGTCGGTTCCGGAGAGTCAGTAGGATAGAAAGTGATTCATTATAAGGGTTTAATTCTCATACTTTTGGAAGGTGATGTAATGATTGGTATAATGCCAAGCGTTTATGACACAGTGCAAAAAAGGTTTGCTCCAAAAGGCACACATAATAAGGCGTGCGCAGCCCAGATAGGTTAGAGTACTCAACCGTATTCGCATACCGCAGGGTTTACGTGCGTCGAAAAATGATACCACAACTACTTCATGACCATTGACCAGATATTAGCCTTGTGTTTGTTTGGCTGATTTATTTAAAGCCACTGTAGAATTAGGTTCCATTTCTTGCAAAAGCAACAAGAACAACAACAACAGTTCAAAGAATTCAGCAGCGAAATTGTGTATCACTAGAAAACAGTATATCCCACCCAGCCAATTATTGTGAAGTTTCTTTCAGTTATTCGGGGAACCGGTGATTCTTTTGACCAGGCGCTCTCAGTTTTTGCCCAGTCTTTGCAACTGATTATACGAATCCTTAAAAAACTGTGCCCAAGGCAGCCGAAACTCCGGATTGTAACATTTTATTCCATCACGCTGTGTATTGGCTTTAAACTTTCTATATTATTTGTGTGCGATTGCGCACCATGCAGTAAGATCATGCGCTGTCCACTGAACCTAGGCCTTACGATGGTGTGACCTTACTGAACTCACTGTGACAGCAGATCCAATGGAAGCCGCCGGAATGGGCAATCTTTCTGATGGCTTTGTGTGAAACGTGGTGAAAATTAGGCTAAGAATGCAATACTGGTTGGATAGAAACATTGTGCGAAACTACATAGACAGTTGTCCATTAGATTAAAATCCGCTCAGGCAATACCAAGCATTTCCTTCAAATACTCCAAGTTATTTCCTAGTATACAACCCTCACGTACACACAGTCTGTGTGGTCTACTCGCCCTGGGCTGATCACATTTTGTTGAGGCACACATTGATTACTCCATTATGTCCGCTGCATCCCCTAGCCTAAGCGATCAACAGTGTACTTTTCATGATCACCACCAGTTAGAATGAGTAGCGCTATGGTTCTTAGTGGAAAGATTATTCAAACCTGTTAGATTAACATACCTCATTGCTAGGAAAAAGTCAAACTATCATAACTGGTTATCTGGTCAATGAGTGTCATTCAAGAGAAAATCAGTGGCTAATTTTGCTCGGGGGATCATCAGTTTGCCTGCTAGGCTGGCCAATTTGGTCGATGAAGTTTCTTCACCAGATATAACTACCTGGCATATTATGCAGCAACAGATTTTGTTTTGGGGCATCATGCTTAAAATTATTCTAACCTGTCTTGTTATTCTGCAAAAGGATGTTTACGTTCCCCAGAATGAGCTTGTGACCTTTTTGTTGCCTGTAAATGGAGATATCGTACAATTTTCTGGCTGCATTACGTACCCCAGTACGTACCCGCACCCCAATTTACCTCACGGTTATTGCGGTGGATACGGCAAAACAACTTGAACTCGTCATTAGTAGTCATTGGGCCATCTTTCTGGAGTGAAGTCGGCTTTGTGGCGTTATGATCAATGTATGAGCTGCTGTGAAAATCCTAGCTATCTGGCCACCCAAAGGAAGCTCATGGGCTAAGATACAGTCACGTTGCCCGAGCCTGGACAGGAACAGTGGAGATGCAGAGGTTGAATTCGAACCACAGAACTTCCGATCAGAATTATATAAAGCTCTATGAGTATCCATGAGAAAGACGATTTAGCTCAGATACAATTTTTATCAACGCCATCAACATTCTTGTTCTTGCCATGATTGCTTTTGAGACGTTTTGTAATTTCGACCTTCCCCTGATTAAATTTTTTGGGAACAATTTAATTCTCCGCACCCCTAGGAGAAAAGTGCATCAAACTGCTTTTTACTTTATCTGACAGCTGGTATATTAGTGAACAAATTCAACTTCTTCCTATGTGTGCATGTTCCACGAATGGTTATTGAGTGCTTGTTTGAATTTTAGTGATAAACGTACTATATGATTTGCACAGTTCACGCGTCATTTGTGTTGCACTTTGTCTTCAACTAGTGAATTCGGCGCCAGACCAGTCATTAGTTTGAACTTAATAACTGGTGCACCAGCGTACTTCACTCTCCGCAGTAGCACTTTAGCAACGAGTACTGCGTCATTTCTTTATGTATTTGTCCACCCAACTGAAAATGTGCCCTTGTGCTAGTCAGATGACCTGCATTGGCTTCATATTTTTTTTAACTTCGCATGGTTTCCTACCACTACATTGTACCAAGGCCGGTGGCTTTCCTTTTGTAACGACATCCAACAGCCACTAGTTGATGAATGAACAGCCCGTCTCCAGAAATGTAAAGCACTGCAGTTCTAATGACTCTGTCAGTGTCTTTCTCAGGGGCAGGTTGCCATGCGCTGCATAAAACATCCTGCCTACCACACGCAAAAGATCATTTGCCTAAACTTTATAATAGTAAGTAAAATTCTGCAAAGTTCAAGCAAGGCATAGACGCTGCGTTTGCGGCTTAGTCTTTCCAACTTGAACCGCTGGTTTTATGGTAGGAGGAGCATTTCTCAGGGTTCAGGTGCTACTATAAATATAAAGTGGGTATGTCCTACGTCTTTTCAATCTTAGAGTGGCTGTGTATATCTGGGACATCGATTTTTTTATTAGACTGTCTTATCGATCTGCTTCTATCACCTGTCTAAGACAGCACGTGGTTGAGGCGCAAACCCAATGGCTGGATGGTTACTGGTTCGAACACAACCCTACTCCTTTTTAGGCTTGAGCAACCTGCAGAATCTCTACCTTCATGCTTCATTCGAGTTGCACGACAACTGGACACCGAAAATGTGTTACATCTATAAGATTAGTTTTATTTCATTGCAGTAAACTGAGAACTATGGTTAAAACTGTATCTTCGGAACTTAGAGACTAACCCAATAAAGTAGAAGCTAATTAGTAGAATATCTGAATCAGTGGATGACTGTGCAGTGTGAAGTCCAGAGCATCAAGAAGTTGGTGGGATGGTAAGCACTTTTGAAATGAGCACCAATACAAGGAGTAAAAAGCTGTCGTTCTTATTACGGACTCACATTCACAGGTCACATGTGACAATCAAACTCTGGCACCTTACTTTTGTCTGTTTCTGCCTGGGATACCTGGTGTTCTATAAGATCTCATAAGCGCGGCATTTCCACCGATGGGGTGCCCACTATAAACAGCTTGATTACTCTTAGCTAAATTTGGTGGTTTCTTATAAATTAGATATCATCAAACAGTAAACAAGGAAAACCACTATCTGAGTGGTATTACATCGTCCGTTTTTGAAGCCAGATGAAATTTCACGTGACCAACAGCAAAACCCTCAGAGATATCTGTCCGTAATTTTTTCACGCTCTTCGAATTGCCTAAAATATGGAAAAACAGACTTTTTTTGTCTGTCCACCATGTGTCGAATTTTAGGAGCAGGAATTGTTTGGTGGTCTTTGCTGCTCTCAGATGTCTGTTTCATCAACAAAAGGATATTGATTCCTTTGCAGATATGTATCTGTGGCATGCCTGACGAAACGCCCCCCAGGGCACTACTTACTAGTTTGGTTCAGGTGCAGTTAGCACCGAAATAGGAAGTGGCTGGTGAACGCACGACATAATCCATGCAAAGGTGCGCCAATTTGCACAGAATATTGGCGTGTCAAGGTCGGATAGAAGAGATTTTTTTACATTTTTTTTAGAAGTAGCATCCAATTTATTTTAGCCCTCAGTGTTTTCGCTAGCTATTTTTTCACATGATGATGCATTTGGGAACATTTGAACTTCGTTTTCGTGTAGGCGCAATTTGAAGAACCTAGAAGCCATACTTCAGCAAGATAGATGCTGGTATTCGGATAACTTCATGGCCGTAAAATATCTTACCGTATGAGGGTTATGTTGAATTTATAAAAGCACCTATATTAAAATAGACGTGAACCGGGGCTTCCGATGAAACCCGTTCATCCAGCTGGATGTTTGCGAAAGCGTACTGTGCAAGTTTATGCTGGCTCAACGGCACAGTCGCTTCAGAAATTACGCTTGCTTTTAAACTGCCCGCACATATTCTGGGGTTTAGCTCAACGACTGGTATTGAGTAACAGCCATTTGCCTGAAGATACAGAGACAGATATCACTTGCGATGCTTAGGCGAAATGTTTCGAATCAAATGAACAAACCGATTCTGGAACTGGAAAGACCTATAAAAAGTCTGAAAAGTCAGAAAAATCAACAGAAACGCCCAGGTTATAGCTGCTTGCACAGACCTGAGCAGCTTGGAGAAACAACGCCTTTCAGTACCACATAACGGGTGAGTTACTCACAGGGAAATTAATATCCTCAAGGCTTCCACTATCATGCGGACTTGCCCGACAGGCGGACACAGATGGTTTTCTGCAACCCGCTTCCGTAGTCACCGGTGTACTTATACTGGCCCGTCCGGACTGAGATTGTTGCATTTTCCTATCAGTTCCCGTTTAAAGTTCCTATGGAGCAGGGGACACTATCACTACATCTTGTCTAAGTGTGGGTTAATCACAGTCCTGATCAGCCAGTCTTGACTGAACGGTTTTTCCTAAACTATTGGCTAGAAGGTAAGGAGTTTGAATCTGCTTAGAGGCCCGTGAAATGCGAACTGCTGGTGAACCGCAGTAGAGGTGGAAGGGCCGTACAGTTCTTTTCAGTTTTTCGGCAGAGATTGACTCAGCTTAGGGGAGGAAACCTCGACCGACAATTGCTTAAATCTCTCCATGTCATCCAGAATACCGTATTAGTTGAGAAAACACCACGTTATTTAATGTCAACACAAGAGTGTACGAAATGGGAGCCTTCCGGGTACGACATTCTAATGGGAAAAACCAGCAGCACACTAAAATTCAGAGTAATTGATGCAGTAAGTCTATCTCAAGGACAAATAATTAGCCGATGACGGCTTTTATAGTTTTGCTATCAAGTTTGGGCAAAATGCAAGCTTTAAACAGACTTCTGTATGTCTATTAGCCATTTTTATACCATCATTTCTATACTGATGCCAAAGGTTTCCTGCACTGCAGCTCGAAACTCCTGCTGTTGTTCAACAATGCATGGGCATTCGTTTTTTAGACCGCCAACAGATCGTCTTCAAGTACAATGCATACTTCGAGATCATGCCTAAAAAACTCGTTTTACCTTAAGGTGAAAAGGAGAAACAATGATACTATGTAAGAGCTAGAGGATCTGTGGGCCGTTTTTAAACTATGAGCTTCTCCTTCGGAAACAAGTAACAATCAGAGAGGCACTTTGTAACACAGCACTGATCTGTTCTTGAAGGAACACAATTTGGTGGCGTTGGTGTTAGACGCGTTGGTAAGGTTGCAATTAAATACAACTTACCGCAAAATTCAGGAGTTCCTGCCATGTCCTGGAATGTTTGATTCGGATGTAAAACACGCGCAAGACCAAAATCGATTATTTTGATTTTTCTTGAAGCGAGGTCCTCAATCATAATGTTTTCTGGCTGTAGGTATGAGAGAGAAAATTGGTTGTAAACCGTGTAATAACTTTTCATTTGAAGAAGATGTTTCAGATGATTCAGGCTCATATTTAATAGTTTAATTTAGTAGGTGCAACCGACAGACTTTGAAAAATCCTCCTCCTACCCTGTCGAAAGTAGTCTGATTAGTCCACAAAACAGCATTGAAGAACCGGACTGCAGTTTTGCTCATAACAGAATCAAGTCTCACACTGCACCTTTGACTCTGCGGGAACTTCAGTCTTCGTCACCTGGCATGCAAGCTGAGCATGCTCAAAGACTACATTACACTAGAATTTCGTTCCTAAGGGAAGTCCCCAGCATCAGTACAGAAGAGATCTTGTAAAAAGGTAACTGGAAATGAGTCGAATTGTTGGTAGCTAGGGTGAGTTTACTAATTGGCCGCTGATCTACCGACACAACCTCTTAAATAGTCTGCAGACGTCTAAACAACATTCGAGGAAAGAGTTTCCCAGGGCGTTTGGGTCCGGTGGACGTATATCTAATCATCAACTGATAATTGATACAACTACAAAAAATGTCGGACGAGCAGTATTAGGGTTTGGCCCTCCTGTTCAGTCTGTTAGTGTACGTCGATGGCACCAGTTGAGATAACCTATCGAACATTGTTTCACGAATAATCGGTTAGGATCATCAAAGAGTCAAATTCGCTGTTGTCTAACATTCGGTTGTGGACAATTCACTCTGGTAAGACACTTGGAGATATACGATAAAAAACGATCGTCATCGTTACCATTGACAGCGAAAGCAGGTGAGATCAGTGGTGAAGAAATGGGGCAGGCAGAGAGACCAACGGCTAGTCTCCAAAAAACCTCCGAGGTGCCTACACCTCCAGCACTCAGCCAGAAAATCCGGATGTTAACTGGCATCAGTTGGCAGCCGTAGAGTTCACCGTCTTTAGCCAAACACGTGGGCCCCAACGTGCAATGCGAACACCCAAACTTTTCTTAACATCGTTCATTCCCTTCTGCCACGTCAATTTCTGTCCACCCCTAGGTTTCTGCCATTCCAGATTAGGCGCAGAAAACAACGCTCTTCTCTGCAGGCTGTAAGTTAGCATGCGTAACGAATGGCCCAGCCAAATAAGATTGCTGAATGCATTCTTTGAGAGAAGCACCATCTGTTTCACCAAGGGTACGTCTCCCTACCACCTCCTTCGGAATTCACTGTTTATAACTGAGCCAAGCAATACTTTCGAGTAATCGGTGGTCAAACCACTGAAGAGGTTTCAGATCTACCATCCGAATTAGCCAAGTGTCGCGGCCACACAACAATACAGCGTGCGTTGTAGTCTGATACACGCGTCTTCTTGGACCGAGCGATGTGCCTCTTTGATGCCACAAAAGGTGCGCATTGACAAGCGCCATTCAGGCCATTGAGATTCACGCGTTCACCTCGTTTGTCATACTACCGTCAGAGCTAATGCAACTTCTGACATGCGTAAGGCATTATACAACTTTCAGTGTCACTCCTTGAATTCTTAGAGGCATGTCCAAAGACTGTGCATCCCACAGCATGACTTTGTACTTTGTGGGTGCGAAACACATACCAAAGGACTGGATGACCTTGGTTAGCTTGCCTAATAATGTTTGCGCCTTCTGCTGTTCTTCAAAAATGGGAACAACTTTGTCTGCATTAGCCAGCCAACAAGGTTCACACTAGGGGAGATCTGGAGACCTTTGAGTGTTCACATAGTTATGGCATCGATGACGAAATTATATCAAACTGGAGAGTGAACATTTTTGTTGTACACCACTGCTTGTAGAAAAGCTTTGGAGGGCTCCTCATGCACCTTCACATGTCCACAAGTATGTAAATACCAGCAGCTTGAGATCCAACGCTTAGATGTATCTGGTTGCGTCGTTCCACAGGGAAAGCCCCCTGAGTATTGGAGTGCTGCGGACAGTACCTTCTAGTAAAAGTCAACAGCAGAAGACGTGGTTTCCGAAAGGGACTTTAAAGATATCGTTTACCTGTGTTGGCCAAGTGGCTTCTACTGTTTAAGAAGTCAGTACCGCACAGAAACGATTTGTGGTCAGCACATCACTGCAGTAGGCTTTTGCCGTTGTCCGTGCTCCCAATTCCAGTCCTAGACGACCACTCAATCGGGCCTCAGTAGCGGTATGCCTGCCTACTTGCGCTTCATAGCCTCGCCAACCAGAGCTGCATCTGAGCTCTTAGCTCTTAGCTAAAAGCATCGTAGAAACTGTCTTTGAATGCATCAGAGCTACACTCTGTTGAAGTGTATGCAGATACAGTAAACAAACAGTGGTTATCAGTGCGTTTAAGGGACTTCCTCACAGACATTGCCAAAACGAGGCAACAGAGGCGACTATCAAAGGGGCTACCATTCAACCAGAGACCCTTCAGTTCGTTGGCTTACAACAACGCCAACCCCAGCAGAACCAGCCGCAGCAGCTTCTGGTTCACCAGATAGGGAGGTCAGTTCAAAAAACCCGTACTTGAGTCCGGAATCCTCATTTTGGGATAAAGCACACTTCATTAATAAGCACGTCCAGTGTACACGAAAGAGGATTGTTAAATTTAAAGGTTGTTGGGTTTTGAAGGATGGTTTCGAAGTGTATACGACCGTGGTTGCCGAGTTAACCGTGGACATTACAGCTAACGGCAATGGTTGGTGTACTGATCTGTCGGTCGCTAGGCATGGGCTCTCGTGAGCGTCAAGAAAAGAACGAACATATGAAAGCAAAATAAGGAGGGCGTCAACCATAGTCCGTTTTAGCTTACTTGTCCTTCTGTATGTAGCAAGTAGGGCAACCCGGTTGACGGCACCTCGCCACTGTGGCATGAGATCACTTGTGTGTAATTCATGGTTATATGTGGGTTGAGATACTGCCAGAACGCACACGCCAAGACTGGAATACGATTAGGGTCTTCACTCAGAGCATTCGGCGCAAAAGCCTAACGATGCGGCAGCGGTGGCTGGCGTGAGACCGTCAGGGTGGCCTAGATACTTAAGGAGCAAGTCGCCACACGTGTTGCAACCCCGAGAGCCAAGAAACTGTATTATTCAGATCTTCACACACTGACAAAGCTAGTGTAAGAAGCCCTGTGAGTATCAGTCCTACACTCTGCAATGTTGCTCACAACATCACTCTGAGGTAAGTTTCAATCTCTTCGTGAAGGATAAAAGACGATACATCAACCACACACACACAGCGGTAAACACTAGTGACAAAGGCGAACAAATGGGAAGAAACTAGAACCTTAGGCTTTGAGAAACTCCGTAGAATAACCTGTTGTTTTGTAATTACACCGCGGTAGATTGCTTCATGGGCTCAGTTCCCTATCCGACAGCTTAAACTTAACCCAAAGTCACTCTGGCAATACGTGAGTGAACTAGCTACGCATTTGAAATTTCCCCGTATCCCCGGACCTCACCTTCTTCTTCAGCATTATTTCTTTGATTTTTTTTCTGGAGCCTACAATTCCCTTCAAGTATCCATCTAGACCATTTGGTATAAGCAACTACACATTAATACATGTTGCATCGTTGCAACTACTTTCGGTGTGGCTGTGTAAGCGTGGATTTTTTACTTTCCTAACCCATAATAAACATTAAATGTACTTGCCAGTAGCTTATTTTATTGGGATTCACTTTTCTGTGATGCTTAATTAGGTAATGTTGGTGCATTCCTGAATTAACAGAGGGTGGCTTGTTATAACTGACGGAAATTCACCTACAATCCCCTAACAGCTTTACTAATATTCGTGGCAATCTGGAAGGCGCAAAATCCAAATTTTGAGTGATTTTCGTCTAACGGAATACCATTGTTAGTATGTTGAATAGATTATTAAGTGAAGCCAAGCTGTTTACCCGTCAACCGCATTAGGTAAGTAGACTTCCGCTGATAAAAGAGGGACTGTCCTTGTCGTATTTAAAAGGATCTCTGGCTTCCTCGGGGGTTCTTGGTCGTATCACTAAACTGTCACTGACCCGTAAACGGACTGTAGATCATAAGTTACCTCAAACGTTCTGCCGGACAGTCCATTGCTTTTTGCATTTTAATGCCTGTCCAAGCGCACTTGAAAAATATTGTTCCCTTCTTCACCACTTTGAAAGGCGGTCAGATGAGCCGGTGATGAAACAAACCTGTGCGGTTTTAGTAGTCCCTCACCCAACAAAATATTCTTTCGGTCGTCCGGTAGTGATCACTCTTGCTTTTGGTGGTGGGTATTCCTTGCTTGTCCCTAGCTGCAAATGGTAAATTACACAAAGACGCTCACATATAGTCGGGATGGCGGGATTGGACGAACCCACCAAATGACTCATTGTTATACAAATTTTAATAATGATTCATAAGTTGCAGGAATTTTTATGAACCCATCGTTGTACCAAGTTACAAGTCCTTGTTGAATAGGTTCAGTATTTTGCCATGCAGTCAGTCAAGCGTGCAACTAACAAAAAAGCCGGACACTTTTAAAAACCTCATATATCCCAAATCACTAACTGAAATACTTTCGGCAATGCAATCGCTATGGTAGCACAAGTACGAAAGCATCTTTAGCCGTGTTTTTCATTTAACATATAGAGCCGTGTGCTTGGTTTGCCAACCCTCCGATAAAATTTGGGAGTCACATGGCGCTCTGCTATGAGTAAAAATTCGTAAAGTTTGGTACTGATTTTATCCGCTTGCAAAAGGGATTTTTCAACATTGCCCAGCTACTAGGAGACTTCATCACAGCAATTTGGGTCTACGTCGACAATGCAGGATATACTTGAGTTACGCTGTGCTTAAAAATATTTCAGTTTAGTTGAACACATGAGGTGATTTCCGGCCTTTTGCAGCTGCTTTGTCATTAAAATTTTGCTTTTTTGGTGAGGAACTTACACAGATTTGTGGAGAGATTAGAGGTTTTCTTTCAAAGCTAGTGAGTCCACCCAGTCCTGAACGACACTTCTGAAATCATAACTCAAATTATAAAACTGAAACAAGACCAACATTAACTTATTTGAGAGGCTTCAGGATTTTTGGTAATCTGCATAGATTTTATTTTCTTGAATAGTTGAGTGGCTCAATCTGATACGTACACAATACACAATCAAAAGATTTTGTTGTTCAAATAGGAAACACAGCGAACGCAAAAGTACTTTCTGCAAGCGTTTACGCCTACTGCGACCAAAGACAAATGCACTGGATTCAGCTGATTACTCCCCGTTGGTGCATCATAAGATTAACGAGGACTTGCTTTTTTCACCTACTTTAAGACATTCGTCCACTGACACATTTACCTGAACCATGCAAAAGGGAAATTTTTACCAGAAGGAACGGCCGCAAGGTGGAAATTTTCTCCTAGCCACAGAAATAGAACACAGGTAATCAGAGCTTTAAATCGTGGTTATATGTTAAATTTGTCAATTTAGAGCAGCGGTGATGTCTGAGGATCAAAGGTCTACACAGTTCTTCGAAAAATTCCCAAAACCTGGAAATATTTACTATCGAATAATCCATAATCTAAGTTTTACAAAGAGTGTACGAAATCGATTGATGGCGGCCCCTCAATCGATGAAACCTGGTCTGTCAGAGGTTTCTTCCATAATGAGGAACTGCATAAAAGACGTACAAGAAGTTGGTAAGCGTTCAACAAACACCCAATTGGTGGTTGAATATTGCGTGACCCGTAAAAGTCAAATATAAATGGCATTATAATTGAAATGAAGGAACTCATTAGACGCCATCACCATTCACGATTTTTGGTGGTTATAACAAGGTGTTTGGATAGCAAACATGGTGAGGTAATGAAACGGTCATGCTAATTCTGCCGACGCATTGAGATTAAACATAACGTTCAGTATGGGGGATAGGGAACAAAATGGCTCGAAGAGGTGAAAGTAAGAAAGCTGAACGAATAGCTTAACAACACCGACGCCAGCGCTTTGGATAATTATGCAACATCAAAAACCGTTTACAACAAACAGCAAGTTATTGCTGAATATAACCTTTCGACCGCGTCATATGTTGGCTGGGTTATCTGGTTCGGTATGGGCTTCTTTGGACTGCTTGTCACAAGCTGCCTATATGTTATTCCCGACTGCATTCATTTAAAAACATGACATGTAGTTCCGTTTTCCTAACCTACAAACACCATTCGTGACTACGTGAGTTGTACTGGCTGCGTTCGTTTGGTACATATTCTAACCAGGGTGTGTCCACATGACTTTCGGTCTAGAGTTAAATCGAATATGACTAATGGTTCAATAAGAACGTAAGACAAATTAGGCCTTGACAAGTCATGTTAAAGGCTGAAGTTGACTAACTGTCTCTTGCTCATTTATCTAGATAGATTCAACCACCCTGTGAATAAAACCCATGTTGTCGAGCGAGAACACACCGGCATTCAGTTACATACGGTCGTTGAAGACGCAGCATTCGGCCGAGTAAACATTAACTGATTTATGTTTATTTCTTGATGTTTAACGACTGGCCCATACCAGCAGTCATCAGAAGATTCTTTTCAGTATACATTATTGGTCGTTGTACTGTGTGGCCTCTCAACACATGCAGCGTCAAACTTTGTCTTTTGTTCATACATGGAGCGGCTGCCCGGACCAGTCTGGTTTCCTCTCCAACAGTTTTCGGGCTGCGTACCCTGTTGCATAGCAACAGCTATAGCAGGAAGATTGGTGGGCACTGTAGCCAAAGCCCAAAATTTTTAATTCAGCAATGCAGCTGCATGAAACGCCTATTAGTCAAGTCATCGGTTCCAACCATACCAAGGACTGGATACATTCTAAAATCTAATGAGAGGTGACTAAAGTTTAACACCTAAAGAGATTTCACAGTTGTGTGGATGCCATCTACGCATCTATGTAACTCCAGGAACAAGACAACTTTTGTACCTGCTTAAAATTTATTAGTTATGCGTGCTTTGTAAAGTAATTCTGTCATAGAAAAACCCCTCCCAGTAGATCCAAATTCCCTGGAGAACCTGCAGAAAACGTCCCATGTTAGTCAAAGGTATGTTTGGAGAAGTCCGGTAGATGGCTATTCCCAGGAGATCAAACAGTGCCCTACAGATATGTAGCCATTCTTGATGGCTATTAGTTACTTTTTCTGTAAAATTTAGCTTTGATACTATTTCTGGTGCTGCTAAACATTTTATCAAAGCATAAAATGGAAACTACGCTTCCTGCAGTCGCTCACAGACGCGTTGAAATTTGCAGCACCTAAGTCGTCACCCAAGCATGGAGCACAATGACCTGCGGATGAACCAACAGCGGTTTGTCGACTCAGTATATTCTTTGAAAACAAGCATATATTTCAAACACAGGGCCGATTGTCGTACGCAACTTCATGATACATGGGCGATATTAGTCCAATGGCTAAGAACTACCGGGATCAAAAGCGAACTGGTCACAACGGTCCTCATTTCCTCGTTCTTCTACTAAACATCACTATATGTGTAGGAGTCCAGGTAGTAAATTTCACTAATAAAATTTGACACTTGTGGGCCGTAAAAGGGATGTTAGTTATATTGATAACATATAGAAAACATTTGGCATTTTGGCAAGTACACAGGTATTTTCCCACCGAAACGGTCTTTTTATAAATATGACTAGTAATAAGATAACCAATCTTTCAGCTGTAAAACACATCTGGTGTTTGATTGCCATTTCAACCGAAGAAAAAATGATGGCTGACATACTGCCAGGCTGTTCAAGCCGAAACAGGACCAGTCGGGACGCCGGAGTTGGTTTCGAACCACGGAACTTCCGACCAGTACGTTTGTGTCTTAACCACTTAGCTATCTAGAGCAATTAGAAGAGACAATAAACCTTCCTATTTTGACCCGTTAAGGGGGGTTCAAGCCAAACCAGCTAACACATGTTAAACTGATTAATCCACCACCATGAACTCTGTTCTCTTAAATTAGCAAATATAATCATGTTATCGTCATAAATTTTGGATGCTGTGAGTATTGGTGAGCCAACGAACCATGGTTGTACCAGGTTAACGGGCCGATATTCAATTTGCCTGTTCCGATATGGAGTGAATAATTTTGAACGCACTTGAACGCAAAAATTCTCTGAGGAATTTTAACTTCGCCGCGGAAGAAATGAACGAGACTACTGAAACATTTATTTTGTACTGCTGGCTTTCGTAATGATATCTGCTCCCTTTGCGGCGTTGCGTAATGCTTTTATTCAAATGTGTTGATGGTATCAAGCAACACCAAACCCATCCTCCTTTTGATCGGTTAACACAGATTTCCACAGGTGGGCTTTTTCGTCGCTATGTAGAAAAGGACCGGATAGATAGTGTATCCAATTTGAAAGACACATATTCCATTACTTGCGGACAGTTTCTATGTATCCTCTGACCCATATGTTCTGGGAAAACGTACATTCGTTATAGCAAAAGTAATAATATAACATGACTTATGTAAACATTGGTCTGTTATTCATTGCAATAATAATTTTGGCTGTGCCAAAATGATCGTGCACAACAAACAGTGTTCACATTCTCTGCGTTCCTGAATTAGTCGGCTACCTTCATTCGGATTGAGACGGTAATATTCATGGGAGCAGAATTTCCATTAAATCTCTAGAAGGTGAGACGGTTGCGCACAGCAAAGTAAACGCGAATGCCTTCATACATGCGAAGGATTTTCATCCTCACGGAATAATTCTACTCCGTACATTTGAATAAAGCGTCTAAGTGGCGGCAGACAAAGACATTCTGCGTGATGTATTTCTTTCAAAAATTGCCGCGAAATTCACCAAAATGTCACTGATTTCTAGATTCATTTAATTCATGGTCGAAATATTCATCAGCACAATCTATCTTCAAGTGAAAATTCACAAATCTCCACATCAACCAGCTACAGAAGAAAGTCTAAATTTTAAAATCCTGTACCATATTTTTCCGAAGCCATATGGAATCTTGACTTAGGTAAACTTAAACTACCAGCATGGATTTTACGATACGATTGTTCGAAACCATTCACGTGTCGGTAAAACAAACATATTATTACGTCACGGTGGATTAATCCAACGGGAGCCATCTCTGGGAACAAGAAATCTGCACTGACTTTTACCGCTTTCTTCGCGTACTCGTTAACCCGACTTGATGAGTTTGCATTCTGTCTAGGAAAGACTACTACAGTTGGTCTATGCTTCAGCAGGAAAGCAGTGCACTCGGGTTTCGGTCATGTAAGACCAGGTAAGACCATTACACTCCCGTCCTGTGAGATTAGCTTTGAGACTGCTAGCTCCTGAGAGATCCAAAATGTTTTCGAGACGCAAAGTACCATCCCATTCGAGAACAGGGCGGGAAATTCGTGCACCAGTCCTCACACACCGTGTCTTAACAGTAGTACGAATATAAAATTGTTACCCCGATGTGAATGTTGATTCCATGGCCTGATTTTCATCCCACGACGCTAGACTACTGCAGTGAAGACCGTATTACAGACAAACCTACTTGCGTTTGGTCTCCAGTAACTTTTTAAAATGGTTGAGTTCCTTCTAGACGAGACAGATATATGGGTAGACCAGCCGTGATGAGCTTTTTAGGAAGCCCTAATGTTGGAAAAATTCCAACAGATCTTCTCTGCAATTTCTTCAGGATACGCAATAAATGGAAATAATATGCCATTTAGCAATAGTTCCGTTTCTGTCGGTGTGTATAAACAAGCCAGGTTTTTCACTTTCGCCACTGGTAAAACTTGAGCCAAGAGACGAACTGTAAGCCGTAACTGACATTTGTCATGCACCCAGAAACATTCCTCCACGTATGCCGTGTTTGGCACGGCACAAGCGGTCAGCGGTGCCTCAAGAATTTTGTACGATTGTTGGAGTCTTCGGCTACAACATTTTGATCATATTTTCCAACTGTATTTTGGTAATGGACTAGGAGAACCCCATTCATCCATCCTGACAAGGCGATAAATTGCTGTTGCTATTTTCAGCGCAATTCGGATCCGATTTCAGCGTAATAATTTCCGGTGGAAATTAGTTTCCGTTGAACAATGCATATATGTTAACATTTAGTCGCCTATAACCAACCCAGGCTGCAATCAATGTTAATACCGTTGACGATTTCAATAACGGAGCTCTTGTATGAACACCCAATGGGTATCTGTCTTTTTAGTATATCACTTTGACTCCCATTATTGATCATGATCCTGGTCGCTAGTTTTTACCCATCATTACGAAGGAACGCAAGTCCATTGTTCTGAATTAAGCCAACCTTTATTGAGCAGGTAAGAAAATAAACTAGAAGATGCCTCTCAGTTACCATATGCAAGCAACAATAATCCACCGCGCATCTGATTGGAACAAAACTGAGGTCATATAAAATGATTTTACCGTAAGGAATTTGTAACCGTAACGAATGAACGCGGCAGTTTCCATCAAGCTTTCTCAACAAAGGGCAAGACGAATTGGTCGTGCAAACTGCTACCAGGAAGGTCTTGGGCATACCATTTCACTTCTCCAGGATGTTCTACGCTGTAAGACCTTACTGAATTCCGTAAGAGCCTGCTAACATGAGAGCTATTGGTAGCAGAATGGACGTTCAAGCCTTAGGTTAATAGGACCTGTCTGTCTGCTCCCAGTAGGCGTGTTACCTAATCTGGCGTGTGTATAATAGTTTTAGAATAAACAATCTTGGTCAACAAAAGATATAAATTCCACTTTCATCTATTTCTGTGAACTTATGGATCCTCAAGAATTGTCAAAGCACAGTCACGTTTTATGAATCCTGTTTTTCAACCAACCCGAAGTTACGAACAAGATCATAAAATGTTTCATCGAGTGGGGTAAATCTCAGCTAAACCTTAGATCTCAATGTGACATGTGCATTAACCCGACCTTGTCGTAGCACCGCCGAAGATCTTGGACCCTTAAAATGGCACGATGACTGCAGGCGTGATCCAACATTAACAGCTTCAGATAACACGACGAAAATTCACGATTGAACTGCAGTACTGTGATTTGTCGGCACATTTGAACTGTGGCAAACAATAGTGTTCACGTTTGTTGTAAAGCAGGCGGCAGGAATTTTAAAATATGGATTGTACAAAACCTTGTATCCCATGGAAAATATAAGCCAGTGAATGTAAACCTTACAAAACATGTCCTCCATGGAAGTATCCAACATGGGTTTGATCCAGGCAGGCTTTTCGACAAGAATTACGAGACCTCAAGACAGAACCGAACAGACTGCCTTGTTTCATGTGATGCATAAACAACCAGTATGCGTTGTTCGTGAGGGTAGCCAAAAGGTTTCTTGAATAAACATGGCATTACCTTTATTTTTCCTGAGAAAAGTCAGGCTTCACAATAGCATGGTAAAATGTGACTCAATTAGGCAATAAGGCACTGCACGTGGTTTCATTAGGATAGAGTAGCTAACTAACTAGCTAACTCTCCTGAGAGTTTTATTGGTCCAAGATTTAACAGGATGCCACTTACCTTGAGATCCAAATGCACCACACCCAAGTCGTGCATGTGCTTTACACCGAGAAGTATCTGTTCGACAAAATTCGAGGCCTCCTCCTCCGATAGCCTTTCACATTCCGCAACGCGGGCGAAGAGTTCACCACCAGTAACACTAAACGAAGAGACGAAGTGATGTTACGGACAGCAGTTGGCAAACGTAAGCATAGCAATGTAAGCAACAGTGATTGCCCGGTCTACCCACTGTGAAATGTCGAAGCTTTGTGGGATTTTTCCCACTTGGGCAGACTTGAGCTTCAGTATGCAGTATTTCTTAATCAAACACAGCAGAGTGTGCAAACTTACCGGATGACTTAAAATCTGGGCAAAATGTGGAAATGGTTCACTGCCGCACATAAAAAACAGCACTTTTTATCCCAGCTGCAGCCATTTCAGTTTTTTTTCTGTTCGCTCCAGATGTTCATCTGCAGGCTTATACAAGAATGAGCACTCGGCTGCAAGTCCCAAGAAACCCCTTTCATGAAGACGCTTTTCAATTCAGCCAGTTCAGTTTATCAGCTATAAACCATGTACCGAATGTGCGTTCGGTTCAGCTGCTACAATTTTGGTCGTCGGAAATTAGGAGAGCGTGGGGAATCTAGCCAAGCACTGAAGGCGATAAGATTATCACTTATTTTGAGAAACAGAGCAGCTGCTCACTGAAGGCAATGGCTTTGGTGCACGAGTGTCACCGACTGCGTTATTAAACCATGTCAGGGAGTATCGTTAACCGCTAGTGAGTTGAGTATCGGGGTTCCCATACGGGGTAGGCAGTTGACAACCTGACTAAGTTTACTGATTAGCGCTTTCAGACTTCGTTTTCACGTCGCAGAGTGTCCGCCTCTCGGTCACTTTCACTCAGCACAGGGCTGGATGAACAGAACTCTGCAGAGCATATGGTTTTGCGACATGCGGAGAACATGACCTGTGAAGCTTGAGTAGCTCATCCATTGTGGGAGAGTTCTCTTTTCCTAAAACGAGCTGGCTTACCCCAGAATCGCTAATCCTACACTCCCACAATATCCGGCAAATGCTTCAGAAATATCCTCTGCACGTGGAGGCCATGCTTCTGATCCCTAAGGCAGTATGGTTCACACTACCGCAATGTATACACTGCTCTTGGCAGACAAACTGATGTTAGGTTTGCGTCAGAGGTGTTGGAGATTGGCACAACCTGCCATGGCTTTTCACATTCGGGTAGTCTGACTTCCAGACAGTCCTCCGGAACTGACACAACTGCTCAGACAAGCACATTTATCCACCGCATCGACTGGCTCGTCTACAAGCATGAAGATTGTGTTTAATTCCACCCACTCTTGCAGTAGCACTTTACACTTTGCAGGTGTGAAGTACATATAGGACCAGCGGCACCTAGAAGTGATATGAACCAAGGGCAGCAAAATCGTCTGCATATTCGGTATCTACGAGCAAACGCCCCGGAAGAATTTTCATCCCATACGTTTCATAGGCAGGCAGGGAATTTCCAATTGGCGCATCAGTAAAAAGTTGAGGAGAAATAGTGAGAGAGGGCGGCCTTGTCATACACCACTGAAAGTGGTGAACTCAGCCGACAGATTGTCGTATGCCCGAGCGTGATCACTGGAGTTTGTATGCGGAGCCCTAATAGTGGGTGTAAATCAGGAAGGGACACCTTCGATCGCCAGACACCGCCAAAGGTTTTGGCGATCGACAGGTTCAAAGGGAGCTATCGGATAAAGTAGACCCACCAACCTGTGAAGTTTAAAAGGGCGCTGACCAAGCACTTATTTCAAGGTAAGAATGTGGTGGATGCATTCTCGGCCAGGGAGAAACCCAGCTTGATTCTCTCCAGGTTGTCTCTCCCGATAATCGATCATCCTGCGCAAAACAATGCCAAAGAGCACCCTGGATTCAAATCCTATCAGGCTGATACCGCGTTGGCTTTTGTATGACATTCTTGCACTTATTTTGATGGTTGGTATTACTTTCGAGGCGCCCGCTTCCACCGGCATTCTGTTTCCTTTCAGCCGGGCTACACCACTTCTGAAGAGTGCGGGGTGCAAACTATCCAGGAGTGGTGTCTTGTCTTGTTGGGGGAATTATATTTCTCACTTGATTATTTTTTGATGATGGCGGGCGGCTGTCAATTTTCCCTCCCGGCTTGTTGGATTCTTCCAGAAATCGTACTGAAGAAGGCCAGCTGAAATGTCCCTTAGATTGTTCAGCACACCGTTCAAGATAGTGATTTTGCGAAGGAACTGCCTATTCGTCATTTTTGCGTACGGTATAACTGACACTTATCTTCTCTTGGCCGGCTGATCGAATCTGCTGAGACAGACCACCGTTTTTGCTCGCAGCAAAAGCCTTCTTCATCTTTTAGACATTCGCAATCCATTAGCCTTGCCTGTCATTTTTAAAGCTCCTACCTATCCGGTGTGTGAGAGACCCGCGTGTGCTATCATAGTCGCTGGCTGCCGGATTGACTTCTCCGGCGACGATGAGATTTGCCGATCCTGGCGATATCCACTATTCGTCTGATCGAGTCGGGTGCCTTGAGCGTACAGCTTTGAATGCTGACAGGATAGATTCTTTCGCACTCTTCCTTCCAAACCAACCTTCGTATGCAGTATAACTGTGCTTTTCCAGCAGCTTTTCACACAGACCAGCCAAATAATCGTGAACCACATAAACTCGTCGAAGGTAACGAACCGAGACGCTCCACTAGGGCATCAGTAATGCTAACGGAAGGCGAAGTAATAACCGAGCCCTCACATTGTCATTTCCGGAGTCAAGTTGCCCATCCCAGGAGGAGCGGTAGTCTTGATTTGAGGCTCTCGGTCGGTAACTGATAGCCACGTGATTCAACTGAGTTCATGAATGGTTTCCGACTGGCTTTCAAGTAATTCTGTGTGAGCACTGGTGTTGAAAATTAGTACTGGCTAGGGACAGATGATTTTCAGCGAGTAACTGAAGAAGTTGCTGCTTGTGATCCATACACTGAGCACTGACTCCGAACCCACCACATGACTGAACTTCACCCTGCCGGGATTACTACATCCGTCCTTCTTGCTGAATAAAGCAGTTGCCTGTACACTCCTGTCACGGAAGACAGTACGACCTTACCACCAGAACGCCTCGTAATATGATTTCTCACAGCGTGGGGACTCGTTGTTCTTCGTGGGGCTGCTCCTCGTTGACCATTATGGCATAGCTGCACCTCAAGGAAATTAGGTTCAGCTACTGTAAGCCACATGATCACTGAAACACTCAAGCACGACCACCATAACTAGGGGACAGCTTTGGGTTCATTAAGCCATGGTTGTCCAACCTAATATTGGCACAGTGACCTAAAGGAACTCATGGGTGTATGGTCTTAGTCGAACTAAACCACTCAGGTGGCCTATACAATCCTCTTTCAGAAGGGGTAAAATCACGCAAACAACTTGCTACTTAGATGCGAATGAGTGCTGAACCCTGGAAATATCCTACTGCACCTAGCTCCCAATTTTCTAGAGTTTCTTAAAGTTTTCTAGGTTTCCATGACCCAACAGGGTACAATGTCCTCCTGACGGACCTCGTCACTCTGCGCTCGACATGATCTACTGGACAACTTAATGTACTTTAACAAATGACTCCAACCTTGCGGGTTTATATGCTTTAACTGCAATGGCATGGATGATGGCTCAACATATATCACCATCACCATCGATGAATATGATTAAGTTCCAGTTTTAAAAGACATTTGTAGTTCTATGGGTAAAAGGGTTATTGAAGTTCTTTGATAGGACGTTACATTTTAAGTGATGCACCTAGGTCAAATTGTCAACAATATATCAGAATTGGTACCCTCTCACCGATAGTTTTGTCCAACTACATAAGAGTTCACTTCCGCGGACTTCAAAGAATTGTATTACTTTCAACTTCTTTTACTATAAAAATTGTAAGTGGAGCAACACAAGAGTAATGGTCTGTCTATGATCGAAGTGTCTCTGCAAAAGGCTTTGTCCTGTTATTGGCATTGGCTCCTGTTATTGAGGATAGAAACTTATTCCTTCTAGAAGGTGAATGTAAGAGTCGGGTTGCTCTTCGCTTGTAGTGTGTGTCCTGCATGAGCACAATGCTTGATATCCGACGGCAAAATTCACTACTACAAAGAGTAAAAACAACGTCACTCGCACTGGCGCTTTACTCCTACATCGTCGCGGATTAACTGCTTGGAAGCCTTACATTCGTGCTAGGCTAATGAAACACCCCAGGGTTGGTTGGTCGACGCCGATAGAAAAAAGAAACATAAATGCCGGAAGAACGAACGATCCGCCAAGGACCGCCTTCACATTATGTGCTACCAACCTCATGACTTGAAGAAGTTGAGAACGCGCTCCACTTGGTAGGAAATAAATCAGCCATCATATTTTACGGTACCAAAGGTTTTCTGAAACTTCAGTATCTGCAGTAAAACCGCACAGCGTTTCTCCATGGTTCAGACTTATTGACCGACAACAAGACTAACGCCGAACAGGCTATAAACTGGTAAGTATTTTCTTAATATCCAAGTCGTCGTTTGAGTAGAACAGTCTGGTATAATTAGTGACCTTCCAAAAACTTCACAACCCTTCAGAAGCTTCCAAAGCGCAGGAACGGTTAATGGAAGTTGTAAAAGTGCAAACCCAAGATTTTATATGTTGCAGGATAACTGACTAAATCTACGGTTGTTCTTCTTAGTACGTTGAGAAAGATTCGTCATAATAGCTCAAAGGTTTATGTCTAAAACTGCCGCAGTAGCGGGAAGGGGTTCTATGAAGCGTGTTCCGGACTAATGAACTGGAACGTTATGTTTTAGGCCGTGGCTTTATTTGAGATGACCATCGCTGGATAAAGTATTACCAGCCTACCTGACCAAACCTTGCCTTGATCTTACCCATCGTAATACGATGGGACTGAAACAATTTCTTTCTTCCAGCCAAAAGTTATTGAATATCCCTGTTTGCAGCACGGCTTCCACCAAAAAAGAGTATTCACATAAGTGACCCATTTTTAGCCCATAGTCCTGAAAAGCGTCAGACGCGCCGACAGATCTGAGGTAACCAGTGAGACAGGCACGGTTGTATCTTTCTGTCTGAACTGGGAAACCTACAGTGTTGGTTTGTTTCCACTTGTAGGCAACTTGTCAGAAACGTCAGAGATCAGGCCAAGGTGCTCTCAAATGGCAGAATAAGAAAAATGTGAAAAATATGAAAACCATTAGATTAAACTTTGTTCTTAGTTGGGCTCAGTAATGCTAACAATTTAAGATTTAGTAAACTCTTTTTCTATCTTTGTTTTGTGACCAAAATTTTTGTGAAAACGACAAAATTTATGTGAACACGTATGAACGATTTTGAATGGTGGTGCAAGAAAACAAATAACTTGGAGTGCCGTCTATTCTAACGCAACCCAAGGAAATAATTAACAGTGTAGGCAAAAATTAGATGGCCGACTTAATCAAACCTAGCAAAATCAACAAAGTTACATATTTTTGAGCCCAAAAACAGGGTTTGATATAGTTGGATGGCGCAGTCAGCAGCTGTTGCTTCGAACTATTTATTTGAGAGGAAAGCGAAGCACATAAACTATCCTCGTTATTTCTGACAATAACTGACATTTCCACGGGAGAATAACATGATTAGTGTGACGGACGTAAAACAACCCAGAATATCACGTGCTTTGCTGACTTCACCAATCGCTATTCTTCGGAAGCTTGCCCTTGCCGGCAAAAGTGAGCCATTGGCTTGATGGCTAAACCATAGTACTTTTAAGTAGTAAAAGTTACCCAGGTTAAGCCTATCACAAACTATCACCGATGTAGTACGTCGTAGAGTAATTTGTTAGGCGCCTGTAGTGCACTTGAGTGACAGTTTGATATAAGCGCGCCAGTTGCACTGACTCGGTTACGTGCCATATAGTGCCGAAGACCAGTAACCTGAACGGGTTTTATTTACCCGATCAGAAGTGGATAGATAAAACCACAGTCAGGAAAACTATGAGATTTCAATTAAATATCAACGCCCAAAGACCACTGCTGTTGTTTTTGTCATTTGCCAGGACTGACGGTAAAGTACACACTCAAACAGTAGTCCGGAGCCCGGCTTCCAGTAGTAAAATGCCGCTATTTTATTTTGACTCAGCAATTAATTATTGACCACAATCGGTGGCCAGTAGATGTACAGGTCCCCTTTCTTACGATGCTAACATAACATTAGAGACGCTATTACAGCAAGTCAAACTCACCGAAGGCCGACTTCAACTCGAACTAACCAAGACTTTGACATCATAATATTCGCCAGAAAATAGCGCTCTATATTGAGGATACATATCGTTGTGTTACTCTCATCTCACGACGTACATTTTATAACGATTGCATCCCATTAGGCATCAATGAACCACAGCTTAGCCTGAAATCGTATTCAAAAATACAGACTAAAGTGTAGCCAGAGGAGTTGCGTGCGGGTAAATTTCTGACAAGAATCCAATTCCAAATGCTGCACTGAAAAGTAAGGTTATAGATGGAACACTCAAAATGTCTAATTTCCACCACCCTGTTTTTCAATTCTTGCTATAAAGCTAACATTACCACTAAAAGCAGCAGCATCGAATTTGGTGACCAGTGTAATCCGTACTTTTCTAAGTACTAGTACGAAAAATACGTCTACAGTGCTTTAAAAATTCTAGTGTTCATAAATGCAAAAACGTTTCAAGTGCTCAGAATATTTTACCGCAACCTAACTTAAATTTGCTTGAACTGAGACTCAAGTCATTGATCGACAAGCAACTGATAGAAAGATGTTCTAGGCTTTAGCCACAAAGACGGAAGTTGACTGAGACCATACAGTTTAACCGTTTCACACCTGTCCTTTGCGCTTAGGGAGACCTGAGTGTTACTCTGGTGCACCAAAAATTTAATTATTGCTGACATTGAGTTATACTTAAGTAATTGACATAAACCACGGTGTTTTATACGCTTTGTGGTGGAGGTGTGTGAAATGCATTTGTTAAGCACCTTTGTTGTCTTTGCTTGGTTTCAATTGATACATGGACTAAAACACTTTAAACTCTCACTTGCGTTCTAAATAACGCATAGTGGTTAAAAGCATTCTTTGTAGATGGTCCAACGTCCCTTGACTTAGACAACAAATGTGATGATGCTGACTTCACTTGTTTTGTCACATTTATTGCCTAAATGGCGGCATTGTCAAAACGTGCTTTTCTGTAGAACACTGCCGCCAAGTTTAGCACCATCAATCAAAATGTCTTTGGTTTATACCAATGAAGTCAGTTAACATTGCCCGCCATCTAACCCCGGATATGGACAACCTCAGTTTCTGATGTCTAATAAAACAGCTTATCCCCGAACATGAGTTAGCCAGAGTTAATGGAGAAGGGAAGACAATTCAGTTGAATTTACTTACCATGTCTGTATGAAAGTTTCGCGTATAATTTTGTTGAATTGGTCAGAATTTCCTAACTCGCTATGAGGCTTGATCGCTTGGCCGAGGATGAGTTCAGTAGAATTCCTTGTTGTGTGTACATTGTGTTTATAGAATACATGAAAACGAATCTGTTTTGATCAGCCTATCTTTGGTCTAGTTATCATGTTATGCTTTATATTTCGAAAACTCTGTGAGAGGTTACGTGGCCCATTGAAAGGAAAACTACATATCCGGCATCCTTGTCATGTGATTCAGTGCAGTTCGTGTGGAATTCGCCCCATGATCAAGACGTATACCATGCTGTGCACATTTACACATCACATGCAGTAAGCCCACATCCTTGTAGCAGTATTGCAACTTTCAAAGTCAAAATGTTAAAAAAATGGTCAAAATCCAGTGACGTTGGACAATTTATTCCATATAGTGGTCAGGTGAACAAAACTAACAAGATGTTGCAATTGTTTCTACTTTTGTATCGATTTCAGGATTTAAATTTTTTGTCCGAAGTACGTCACAAAACATTAGTGGATGACGTTAGGAATCTAACTCCTAGTAACAAATTGGCCTGGGTTTACCCTTGTTTACAATTACTACTCAAGTGTGAAACATGGTTCCAGATTAAGCAGACTGAACAAACAGTAGCATCTTTGAATTAATTTTAGAGTTGATCAGGTGTTATTACTTACCTATCACCTTCCTAATCGAGCATGTAACAATTGCCGCTGAAGACTCTTATAATCAGTGAACGATTTTTATGGGCAGCTACAAGAATCAGGATGACTGGCCTGGCCGAAATGAAAAAAAAATACTCCTCTGTGGCCAGCTGTTGTGAATTATAATTAGGCCGGATTTGAGTCTAAACGGAAAACAAACGGAAGTATATAGCCGGGTGCATTACCAAATTTTTACAGCAGCCACATCCAAGTCCTAATTCCATTAGAGTTTCTCGCACACTCGGCTGACGTATTTCTAGGTATTACTTGTGTTATGGGCAGCCCTTTTCAATCGGACTTTAAGCCTCCAACTTGATCGACGGTATTTACACATTCAGGCACTCTCAACGCTGTGTTAACAAGAAGTCAGCTCTCCATATTTTCAGTTTTCTTGTACTGACTTCTTTATTTTGTGGTAACGATAACGAGTGGTACTGAGCGCCAAAACACTGAAAGCACTAACCTATTCGTGAATCCGATCAGATCTGGTTTGTTCTGGAGGAAAAAACAGGCAAGACGATTTATATCACATTGCTGCGTTTATGCTGCGATATCTTTTTGTAAAGTTTTCGCTTAGCGGGTCAAACTTTTGCAAACATTTCACAAAAAGCAGCTCAGTGTCCTTTCACGCTGACAATTTTTGCCGTGTGATTCTTGTCATGTGACATTTCCGCCTGAAGGAACACTTTCTAATTTAGAAGATGCGTTTATTGGATGACTGCAAGATTGTGTCGCGATGGGAGAGACGCAAATTTGGTCAGAATTTGGAACGAGATCATAGCTAAAAAGCAATGAGAATAGGCTTACCAATTCGTGTGTGCATAATAATTTATTTTTAACTGCGGTATTACATGACTGTGTGCACATGAATAGAGCCTACATTATGATCGACTGCACCAACAAGTGGACAGATGCAGACTCAAGTAGCGGGGCATATTATGGACTAGGAAGACTGAGATCAACTTGTCAAGATAAACACCTGGATATGAGCTATCGCTCTAACGATCTGCTGCTTGAATGTCCACTTGGTCATTTTCTAAGGGGCTCGTGTACATCTCTAGCTGATTGTTTAGAAACTGATATTCTTACCCTGTGGATATGCACACTACACTCGACTGTGAAAATCTAAAATGTATCCTCGAACGATCCAAATAACCATGGTGATTTCATGGGCGCAGTGAAACTAGTAATCCCCTGAAGTCAAAAACAAGCCTTTTATACTCTCGAGCAACCAGGCTTAATCAATAAACGGAGTGAGCGTCAGGACGCCACTGACCAAGGAGTGCAATTTCTTTCTATCTGGTAAACGATCAAACTAGAGTGATTTTTAGGGAAGTTACGGATATTTTTTTGAGTACATTAGTGCATGTACCGCGGTTGGTTTGCTTTCCACAAGCAACCTGAAAAGGTGCATTTGAATCCCACAACCTTCATTCACCTCACTCTAACCAGTGACCGCTTCCTGCATTTAACTATAACATGCCGGCTGGCGAATAATATGTAGGAATGACTTCATACTGAACCTGCATTTAGACGGTGTGTCCTCGGGAAAACAAAGGATGTGAAATTATGTCCTACAGAAACGTGTCTTCTGAGTTAATCAACTATTCAAATGTAAATTTCTAAGCGCAACACACTACAGCGGATAGCCGTAGTCAAATGAATGCATATTTTGCACACTAGTATCGAGTTTCACGGAAAGTGCCAGCGCAGCTGCCTGTTGAAGAATTCGTTAGACGTAAAGAAAAGATCCAAAGATATTCTAATATGGAGTGTTTTATTCATGTTTTTGTAGCAAAGGTCCTTGAGTGCTCCTTATTCGAAATGTTAATATTCTGTCCTAAATGTTGTAAGTGTGTTTTTCAAGTGTAGAATTTTATTTCTCTCTGCACTCATAAATGTTGTTTAACGTATTTTTATGGCCTGAATGAAAGTAGTTTTGGAACTATTAAGTCACACCATATCACAAATAGCAGCGCAATACTTCAACAAACAGCAGATTACGGAATCACCATTACTGCTTATAACACGCTCTTGTGAGACACTTGCAATGAGGTCATAATGCCTGAATGAGATAGGCTGGAGTGTAAAAGCAACTTTCAGGAAATCTCAGTATAACATTGGCGTTTCAAATGTCATGAGAAAAATCTTGTGCAATTCAAGCAAGACCTGGAAAGTCTCGTTAAATGTAAGAATTTAGGAGTGAACAGAACTTTTAGAAGGGTGCATGCACTTTATTGCAATTTTTTTCCTAAAAATTTTCCATTATCACATTATTACATAGGTCTACGCGCATTTGTATGTGCACGTTTTATTAGTTGCCTAACGAGCCAGGCGTAAAAAACAAACTTAAATGGCTTGCTGAGACTGGGGTGTTAAAACACTGTCGAAAATACGAGAGCTGCAGTTTATAACATTGCCTTCCAGGGTTTGTCGTGGTTTTGCAAATTCTATAGATATATGAGGAGAAAACAGGAAGCCATCAAGAGTGTCTTACGGGACAAATTCACAGAAAGTCGCACACTGTCTAAGGGAATAATGTCATGCGCTCATTACAATAGAAATCACATTTTTGATACATATATATATATATAACATATAACACTTAAAGTAATATTCAGATACCGGAAGGCATGTTTTTCCAAATCGCCTCCGAAACCGAGTTTAGATCGGCGAACGTGTTGTCTTGAATTTCAGTGCCAGAGTGGTTGCGGAATTTTGGTAGCCCACGTAGGCTCGTTAGTTTTTTTGCTTACTAGTCGAATTTGACAGTTGACTCGCAGACATTTCGTTCTCATTCATGAATACGTTGTTAGTGCAGTGTCAGGCGGACATTTCCTACTTTCATGCTTATTTATTTAGATTTAATTAGATTAGCTAGCAAGAACCAATATCTGTGATGTGACTGGCCAGTGGTGACTCCGGATCTGTTATTGGTTACTGGTCCGTTCTTGGACTCTGATACATTTTGATCCCATTTCCTCCAATTTGATCACACACAGGGGACAGTAATGTTTTTCTAGTAAACAACCTACGGTCAACCAAAACGTATCCATCAGACGACTTTTCATAGTAGATTTCGTCTGTTCTTTAGTTTTAAATCATATTTGGATGGCTTCACTGACAGTTCCACCAGCCAGCGTCAAATTAAAATGTTCCAACTTATTATGGATCTATTGAACTGGCTTGTTAGGTACATTTAAATGCGAAATAAAATTCACCTTGTCACGCGTTATCCACCCAGGCGCTCCAATTCTTTGCTGATCGTGTTCAAAGAAAATGAGGACGTACATGCATTGAGATTCTGCCCAAAGGGCTGCCCTGACTTGAGGACGACAAACTCTAGATTAGGTTTTGTATCCCCAATCTCTGAATAAGAATGATCACTGCTGGGAAAAAAGACTTCAATAAAAATTACGCCATAACTTTTTAACGCTATTCAGCGCGCATCAATCACTGGCGGTCGTCTATTGAAATATGCATTTTTCATCCTGTATTGCCTCCGTCCTCTACAGTAATTTGTCGAATGCCCATGTCAGTGGTACTACACAGCTTGCTTATTTCTGTTGCCAGAGGAATCTTCGGACGACATACATCGCCCTCTAACTCGGCTTTTCTTACAGCTTGCATTCACATCTCTCTTTTTCGGACAGTCCACGTCCAGTACCGATGAAAATTTCCACCAGGAAGGCGGTAAACCACCCTGCTTTATTTTGGTTTCACTCGGATGTGAGCAACAATGCATATCTTTGCCCTACCGGGATTGTATTTTGCACATTTGACAAGTAAAGTGAGCATCCCATCAGTAATTTAGCAGCGTTCACTAGACACACCCCAATAGTAAGATATAAAATTGGAACAAATTAGCGTTCCAGAAACGTGATCGGAGCAACCAATTAGGACCAATTAGGACGTCCGGCTCCAGTAGCGTCACGGACATCTGACAACTCCAGCGCATAACAGAACACTAAATCTACGGTTTTTCTACATCTTTGTTACTAGCTTGCTTTTTTTCGAAGGGTCATTTCATGCGACAACTTTCTCGTGCAAAATTATTCAGTTTTTGTGGCCGAGACATAGCTTGGTTTTTTTTGGGTTTCTGGCATTGAGCGAATATTGATCTTCTTTCAGAGAGAAAAACTCCGTCTTTTTCTAACTCCCGACACCATAACTCATTCATAAATCTGAGTGCGCCATCCGTCGTACTAAAAAGGACACAGATGTGCTTATTCTGATTACTAATGGATGTATATGTCTCTACCAGTAGGCAGCTCAATCATGTCGACCGTTTTCGAGTCGCACCACTTTCCTTCCAAAAGTTTAAATACTCACAAAAATCTTCACTTACTTTTGTTTCAAACAACGGTTGTAAACCATTTAAACATATCGGTTTATTTTTTCTGTTTTCAATCGATAAATGTCACTTGCAGTTACCACTAGTTTACTGTTGCAGGCCGTCCGGTTTACACATATAAAATCCAGTTCCTTAGCTACTGGCCTTGACTTTTTCGAAAAAAGGCAGCTACTTTTGCTTGCAATAAACCGTTGACGCTAATATGGACTATTGCATGACATCCAGGATCCTTTCTACGAAATTAGCTAAAATTTGCTTTTATCTTAGTAGCCAGGATTCGACGAACACATTGCTGAATTTACTGCGTTAGCCATCTGAGAGATCTGCACCGAAACGGTTCATTGCCCGCCGGAGATTTTGGTAACTGAAGACTGAAAAAGGAAGCTTGTCCCACACATACAAAGTAACATCTGTCTAACTGTTGATTAATTGTAGTACTGAGTGTGAGAAGCAGCAGTCTGCTTTTCCTCGCCGCATTCAAGTTGTTTGAAAACTTACTAAAATATGGCTTTGGAAGATAAATACCTAACCAGTGACAATCAAGCAAATGCTATTAAAAAGGTGATATCACTTTTCATTCCAAGAGTACGTTAGCACAGGGCGGGACTAAAGTTTGCGTCAGTCATTTGTGTTCGATTAAAAATGTCAGCGCTTTTTTTCCGGACGATGTACCACCGAATGGGAGGGCGACATTTAGCTTTTATTCCGTAAAAATGGACAACCACATGTAATTTTCTAACGTGTCTTGCAGAAGGAATGCAAGGAAACATGGCATGCGGTTTTTTTGGACGAATTACACCTTCCTTCTCATACTACTCAGCTTTTGTATCATGAATAACCATTTACTTTAGAGGCATTGGATACTTCATCCAAGGAAACAATAGGCTGGTTTTAAATGTCGCACTTTTCAGTATACATCCTGCTTCGGCTTGGGAAGCTGTTTAGTAAGAGGTGTGCCACCGTGAGCCTAGTTCTTGCTTAAAACACATTATATGGAACCCCAACTTACCCATCCATCTAGTTTAAGCCATTGTGTTATTTATTATTGTAAGTCAAAGCCGTTGTTTCAGAGTCTAACGAGAAACCCGTATTGTAAACGATGTGATCCTGCCTACATATGGTCCACCACATTAAGGCAAACATGCTTTCAATGAATAGTTAGGAGCCAATACATGAGTATACAAGACGGAAATAATGTGGCGGTTTTAAAAATGGTGTGGAATCTTAGTTTAAAATTTAGAATATCTTCCAGAATCGCACAGTAAAGTAATGCTAGTTGACCAAATGTCACCATAGATCTGCTTTATTCCTACTTGAAACGACCAGCAGTAGCACCTCAGTCTTTTGAGATAAATTTCTAAAAACCACTGCTTAGCTGTGTGTGGACAATTTGCAGTGTGGTTGTCTTGCACTTGGATATACCATAGTGCAATTAATCATTCGACTACTTGAACAACCACACGTGATACTGTGTTGTCCAGCTGCATGAATGACTGCGTATCAGAAGATAGGCCTTGGCGTTTACCCTGTCCTACTTTCTGAAAACTTTGCTAATATGTTGCAAGTAACAAGTAGCTTACGATAAATTCGACAAATCAAGTGTTGTCCATCCGAAAACAATTGCAGTAGGTTTTGTGTTTTGGAGAACCACGCAATAGTAACAGCGACTTGAAGACATTTTTATAAGCTACATAAACTAATAAGATGTCATAGACTCTGAGTAAAGAGACAAGCCATTTATTTGGTCAAAGACATCCAGACGACATATGGTAGCGGTCATAAAGTGGCATTTTTTATTCATCAGGCCTGATGTGTTATATGACGGATGACTGATTACTTCTTGAACAGGTGAATCACAGTTTGTACGGTGTACTGTTTGACAGGTGTAGAACGGGTTAAACTATACGGTATCAAAAGGAACAGTTGAACAATTAAAGGACTCCATACCGTTGGTGAAATTAATGTGGCACATGTATACAATTCGTGCGTGATAAGCTACCCATCTATGTGACTGGCCAGCAAATGGAAGTACCAGACGAATTTCAAAAGAAAATAATTACATTAGGTTTTCATGGCCTCTGACTACTTGCTATTTTTAACAAGTGTGGGATGCTTTAAAACGCGAGTACAGTTAATTCAAAGCCAGAAACGTGTAAACCCATTCACCATAGGTTTGCTTTTGAACCTCCAGTAGAAGGTTGGTTTTCACCGACAGAATGAGCGGGGGTTTCGTGAATATATCTGTCTTATTTGGATATAATCAGAATTAGATTTAAATAAACACTTCTAAAATATACGGGCAAATTGTGGATTGTGTGTTACGTTTTTCTCGAAGGTATACCATCAAGTATTGTTTTCGGAGCTCAATGCAATACACAGCAGTATCTGCGTTGCTATATGGGAGGGTGTTGAGAACGAACTCCTGGACACGGCGACAGTCAAACAACTAGCTAGACCGGTTCAAAGAACAGTACACGCCAAACATTCTGGTTGAGGTGGCACACGTATTTTTACAGTTTTGTCGCTGAAACAGGGCAAAATATGATCCGCTGTCCCACGATCAAATCTATGAAAATTGGTGTACTAGAAAGTGCAGAATAAAAACTTAGTAAAATGCGCCAAGCGTATTGTTCAAATGGCAGCAAAGTTTTGGGGCAAATACAAACAATGTTCAGGGGCAATAGCTGACAAAATAACTGACCTGCATGAGACTGCCTCTAAAAACAGGATACTGTAAAGCAGCTAATCAGTCGTGACTTGTCAATAGCGGTCGATGAAAGCCACGAGGCTGTGATATCAATTCTGCTATTCAGAAGTGGTTGCATTTGGATAGTTTTCCACAGCCTTTTTTGGCCCCTCGCATTAAGTCTTTTACCTGTGGTTGTAAAATAGACTACGTTTGAAAATCTTAACATACTTTTTCTAGTGCACTTTCCTGTTAGATAAGGAAATTGATTTCTGATACCACTAAGTTGTACCGAACACAGTGCTCGTTCTGTTAAAGCGGTGCTTGAATTCATCGGTATTTCTCAGACACCGTCTGAACTACTAAGACACATCTTCTAAAAACAGTTACAATGCACCTCTCCGGCTTGTTTTCTGTAACTCGAAGTGATTCTTTCAATCTCTGTTAAGAAGACCGTCCAACAAACCACACCACTTCTGAATCTCTGCTACGTGATCTCCAGCGTATTACATTAGGTTTATGTATAGACACCTGTTGATTACAGTCTTCCTGTGTACAAATCTATCTACAATTGAAAACGTCCACGTCGAAAAGCGAAACGACTTCCTGGACTGTGTGAAGGTTACATCTATACAACGCTTTTATTATAAATGAGATGTCTGTTGTTTTGAGTTGTGCTGGACAAGAACCACATCACCACAGATTTTAGTTGAAGTAAACAACTTGAAATAGCTAATAACTATCCCGTTAGCACGTATTTTTGAGGTCTGTTGAATGTTGCTGGCTAACTCACGCGCAAAAAAGTAACTGTAATGACAAAAAATGCTGCATTTAACGCTGTTGTTTGCTCCCGCTCTGGCACCAGACGAATCATTTTCGGAAATAGAGGTTTTATCAAAAGCGTTAATCCAAATATGCAAAAAAACTGACAATGAACTGTCTAAATAGTCATTATATTTTGTTTTTTTGTTTACCACCGAAATTCATGTCAAACAAACAGTGCATTCTATCCATAGTTTGCCCTCATGGAAACATGTATACGGCATATTAAAGGTATATACCGTGGACAACTGTCTATATCCTTGCATTTTCTATTAGGAGATTATCGTTTAAAACTGTTCACAGGTGGACTGTCTGTATTGAACTGTTGGGTAACTGTAACTTTGACCCTTGGTTATTTGGCTCCGAACATTGTTTTCGTAGAAATCTGCTGATGCGTGACGGATAACCTTGATCTGGTACGCTGTTAGCTGACGTCAAATTTATTAATTCTTGGGGGACCAACCCGGTCTAAATGCATCCCTCAACACGAAAACCTAATACAATAGAGGCAGACGATATTTTAGGCTTCTGTTCCGCTTTACGATATCTGTAAAGTTTAAAAAATGAAGTGAACCAAGAGACTGGAGAGCAAAAGATGCCAAAAAATACAGTTCAGATTGAGGGTGGATACACACAATTAGAAAATAGTCTTTTAATAGTATATTCTTACCAGTTATTCTGCAAGCACTGTGAAAGACAAACAATCCAGAAATTGGCTTCGGAAGATGAACCTCTTTATTAATTGTATTTCTCCAACTTTCATGTGCTTCAAGGACTATTGTAACATGAAGAAAGAAAACTGTTAAATAGTAAGCAATAGTGAACAGTTCCTATCGGTATCACTCTTGTGAGCAATTGTTTCTACGGAACAATGCAGCGTCGAGCACGCTGTACGCCACCGGACCATAACTACTCAATGTTACCTGTTGTCCTGACGTTTGTTTAGTTACTAACAATACATTGTCGCTCACTGCCCTTGTTCCAAGCAGGTGTCTACTGTTTCAGCTAATTGCCATTTTTAGGAACAAAGCTGGAAGTTTGTTTGATGTTTTTTAAGAATCCAGATTTCCTCTAAACATCAGCACCACATGTTTGCCTGACAATTTACTATGCACGTATATAATCCGCTTTCGTTTGAACAATTTGAAAGCTTTCTTAGATTTTTATGTCGTTTATTCCCTGACAAAACTATCAAAAAAGACTTTCCTAACTCCAGGTCATATTTCTACCCTCGTAGGATTTACTCATGTTTACCACACACAAGTAATAAACTGCCACGCGACTGACGTTGGTTTGCCTTTTTACTCTGGTATTCGCCCCGATGTTAATACGTTTATAGTAATCCAATCGACTGCCGAACGAACCACAACACTGACTGAATGGAGGTGCAAACAATACTGGGCATTCGAGTCCTGTTTCACTGGCTTTGGTTTTAACAGTTCATTTAACTCACACGTGCGTAATGTAAACCGGAATATTCTGTACATTGTACAATTTTATCATACAAGGCTACTAACGTATTTTGCATCTACTATTGACCAAGTAGAGTCAAAACTACCTTGATCCCCTAAAATGATACTATTTGTCGCTTGGTCCAGTTACACTAGATGTTTCTGGAGAAACAGATGGCAATGCCTAAATAAATTTGATACAAACCAAAAGCGTCCCACCTACAGTAAAAGCTTCATTTGTTTGCTGCCCCACCTTTGCAAAAACAAGTGGGGCCAGATTGGATGAACACAGTTAATCCATGTACGGTCAGATAATAATATAATAATGGTTTAGTTGTGTCACACTTTCGGTGCCTAACTACCATGTTACAAGAGGGAAGAACAAAGGCTGAGATACTGCCAAGTTTCCCAAACCTAGACGGGAGAAGTGGAGATGTAGAGGTCGGCTCCCACCCACGGACCTTCCGGTTAGTAAGTTCGCGCCTCAACCACTGAGCCATCTCGAGCTCAATTCATGTATCGAACGCAGCTGACAACTAGCCACTGATTTGTATAAGCACTCAGAAGACAAGCACATGTGATGTTACAGATATTTTTCATTGGTTACTCTTACGATATGCAGTATGCTGGATAATCGTGATTTTTAAACCTAATTGGTCGAATCATTGTCAACGTTATCGTCTTCGGTGGCGATATCAGATTGAAAGCATTGTTGCCTGACTGTCTTTTAACCTTATCGACCAGCTCACATACAGCTGTCCAAAAAATATGAAAACAAGGGATGAAACAATGTGATTTTCAGTGCTAGTCTATCACAAAAACTCAGATAATTTACACCTCCAAACTTTCACTAAGAAAATCTGAAACATAATGACGGCACCAATGCCGGTGACGTTCGTTATTAGAGATATCTTGCAATGCTTCTACCAAGACGCAGAGCAGATCACATGAATCCCCGCGAAAGACAAGCAGAACATTATTGCCGACGACTTCCAATTTGATTCATGCAGGCAACGAACTTAGACAGAGAAACCTAATATCCGGTTGACCATATATGCTAGCTACCAACTGTTAATTACAACCCATAGCAGAGAAGTCATTTACAGTGTATCATAGAAAAAACTGCTTTTGTGGCATGATTTTTTCTCATTTTTCACTGCAACAGTAGATGGAAACTGGATTTTTAATCGGTTGGGTACACTTGCCTTTATTACCAGCAGTTATCAAAATATACTCATTTTAGACGGAATTTAGTGGTACATTCTTTGTGGCAGGCGAACACATATTAGGTGTTGCCTAAGCAAATAACTTTGTGAGTGGTCGCTAAAAAATAGGCAGTAACGAAGTTAACCAATTGAAATTTTCAGCCACAAGTTGTTGTACTCGCCTTGGTGTTTCGTTATACTTTCTCCCTACAGTACGACTTTTAGGCTTCCGTTTAGCATAGGTTTTTATTCTTACGTCATTGGGAAAAGCAATTAGACATAGAAATGGCGTCCTTATTAAAAAGGCAAACTAGTCCAGTGACGAAAAAATGATCCAACAAATGAGTGCGTTTTCGGTCCTTTCTGTTTTTTTTCTGCGAGCAAACCAAATACTCAGATGTAGTGGGTCCAGATGCTAAAGCTCCGTTCTCCAAGTATAAGAGAAATAAGGGGAATGAGAGCCCTGCTCTGAAAGTGGTGGGCCAGTCAGTTCATTGACATCAAAGGGATATGGTTTTTTCAGTCTGGCAGGAAATAAGAGCTAAGCCGTGAAGGCGATGGCTGTGACACAAGACCGCCAGTTAAAGAAGATTCACAGAGTACACAAATTACAAAGTTAAGGGAAAGGGTGACAGGGGACAATGATTCTTGACACCACTGGTAAACTCAGGAGAGAATTTGCTGTAGAGACGTGGGCGTCCACTAAATTAGGCATATAAAGTCTTTCTGAGAGACATTGATTTATAAGGTACGCGCTATTTTGCCAGGGCCTATACAGTTTCTAACAATCACTAGAGTCAAAAGATGATCTAAGATTGAGACAAACTATCACTGTTGCTTGTAGAAAAGCGTGGCAAATTATCAACAATTGTCGCAAAGTGAAAATGTGGTCGAGGCGACCCCGGACAGGATAAAATCTAACGTGATTCTCACAAACCTGAATGTCCTGATGATGGATCAAACTTCATAGGAAAATACTAGAAATCACCGAGGAATCTGTGGCAACAAGACTGACTCCTAATGAATTGGTGGGATGAGAGTCAGTGTTTAACTACAGACGGATTCGGAACACCTCAGTCAGACTATCTGCTTGATTTTCTTAACTCAGTTTGTCCAGCAAAAATGGATAGTGGGTAACAAAATTGTCCTGCGAGTGCCGTACAGAAAAATGGGTAGGCTTTGTTTTAGACTACTCATCTAGTGCTGAACACTCTTACAGCTAATCGGAGCCTAAATACGGTGAAAGCAGTAGCCCAATACCAGTGTAAGGAGTGGAACCCTTCGCTGCGGAGTTGTTTATTAGGAAACGCCAACTAAACGGTTACAGACTATTGGACAGGAAGGTTAAACTCTTATTTGCATGTTGTTTTTAAAAACGGAATATCCGTCTTCTTCTCGAACGCATCTTCTTGAACGCTCCTGGATATTCATTGACTATCGCACAATTGTAAGCAAAAACTGTAAAGTAGTTCCACAAATTCTGTAATAAATCCCACCTTCCATTAGATCAAGGCGAAGTTACGAGAACACACATACTACTCGCATGCCTCATCAGTAGTACCCACCGTTACACCAGTACCCTAAAGGGTATCGTCCCACTTAGATGTTGTGAGTTTTCCCCATTGATCAACTGGCTGGTATAATAAGCACCACAAAGAAAAGCCTCAAGTTCTGTGAGTATTTAGCTGGTGTTCTTCAGAATGAAGGTATCAGTAGAAAGCAAGACCAAGCGGGCCATTTTGAAGACCAAGAAGAACGAAGTTGTGAACTCCATTTGAAACTCGCATCAACAATCATGACATAAATTACCTTCCGTTTGAAGTTTGGCATTATGGCTAAGTAGAAACTTCGCAACTCACTTGTGGACCGTCGACTGCGAACCCAGCATCAGTATAAAAGTGAACACGAGGAACTCGCTTCCCAAAGTTAATGTTCATACAAACACGATGCAGCACACAATCTTTCGAACGAACAAGTGAGAGGTGACAGAAAACCACTTGCATAAGGCCAAATTGTTATTGTTGTGGAATCACCCTCTCTCATATCTGTTCAAAACCAAAAAGGTCAAACTGTACTAACATTCGGTGAAAATGAAATGCATGTGCTATAGCTGCGAGAACCTGTAGAAAAATAATACGTGTCAGACTCTAACCAGATGTTCAAAAACTTATTTCAACAAAATTCTGACTTGTTCAAATCATTCAAATCGACGTTAGAAGGAATCACTGAAAGCAACTCACTAGTGAAATTTTTTCGCAACAAACGTTTGGTCACTACCTCTTCAAATGAGCACGTTGGCAGTCGCGTATGTATTACTCGAGGAACGTAAGTACAGCTGAGTAATAGTGTTGCCTTCAAGCTATACTCTAGAAGTGAGCGTTATCACATGGTCCACATTTTTCATGTCTACCTATGATCATTCAGTTCGTCCATTTCACTCTAATACTATTATCTTGTCAGAAGCAGATATTTTGTGGAAGGCTTATGCCAAACACGTGGTCTTGTCAATCAATCATTGCCCCTTTATTGGGGTTGAATCAAGGATGTGGATGCAATACCGCCCAACATTTCTTACGCCTCCTATCTTTCATCAACTAATAAGATTTATTGTGCTGTTGCAATCTCCCATATGGGGAAAATGATTGTATCTTTGGGAACATTGTGCCGAATTTTCAATATGTTGCATATGTTAGCCAAAAGCACGTGTTATTCTCACTTGACATGGTTTATATATATATATATATATATATATATATATATATATTGGGGACGATGTGTTCATCAAAATGTCTAATAATCGACGTTGGAGAGATTTGGACTCTGACAAGTCCTGCTGGTATCGTTAATCATTCATTTCAACTTTATGATAAAACCGTTTTCAATTTTGGAACAAGCTATCACTAATCCATAAACACTCCCGAATTGCATTCACAAACCCACACTGAACAGCATTAGTAGTGTTAGTCGTGTTAGTGTCATAGTCGGAAAGTATGACGTTTTTTACTAATCGAGGTAAGGCTTCCACGAGGACGTTACCCTGGCAGGAGAACTGCAAAACTATGAGAGAACAAACCTATGGGAAACATATTTCGAACTATTATCCAGTCAGCTGAAACATAAACAATTAGCTTTGGGAAAGAAGACGCCGATGAATTTTTAAAGCTTTTTTTACGTGAAACATTTACAAAATGCATAATTGCTAAACCGTATTACTTATGGTAGCAATCCGTTTCAGTTGATGGGATGCTCTGAGCTTATTAGAATTCTGAGCCAGACTAGTGTCTCACAGCTTTCGCTCGGCGCAACATTCACATTTTCAACAGGTTCAGACGAGAGGAAAAGACTCCCATACTCAAACTTGCATGATGATTTTCTCTGACCCTTAACTACCCGGATACGCACTTGCTATAGTAAACTTGAAATTTGATAGACTTCCTTGAAAACAGACACCTCCCTACCAAACAGCTCCACTTTGACCGAGTTCTGGGGTCATCCCGGATAAAACCCACTGTGCGGTGGTGTGTTCTATGTAATTCCAACTAAAATTCGTGTCCACAAGAATTGGAACAAAATTGTGGGATTGTATAGGACTCTGAATTTACTGCTTGACGAGAAAGGTTCTATTTACATCCAGGTTTTCGCAACAAAGAAGGCGTATTTGAAGTAGCTTACTCTTTAATAATTGTTCCTTTTGGTGCAAACGTTTTAAATAGTAGTTTATTTCTACTAGTTAATTTAGGCGGGAATATTGCCTACATAACTCACTAAACTGATGGCTACAGAGCATAATTTGTTCACATTGTGCGCGTTCGTCTTTTACTGTATTTGAACTCCTCTGCCATTATATGATGTTCATCACGGCAATTTTTTACCCATTTGCTATGGTTTCACGAAACATAGAGCAAGTTATCTGATGCAGCTCAGAAGAAGCCTAATTCACAGGATGAGTGAAGCCTTCGTCTGCGAGGTCATCAGGAAACAGTCAACGGGTGACCTTGTGATGTGGATTCTGTGATCGAAGGATGAGTGACGCCAAATCACGACTAGATGCGAGGTAATCACATTTTTGATAGGCTCTATTGGCCAAACGGTTAAGTGTTCAGACTACTAGCAGGAAGGTTGTGCGGGCGACTTTCCATGAAGTTTTGTGAGATGCGCACTGCTGATGATTCCCAATTGGGAAGAAACACCTGTACGGTCTTCTTGACTTTTCAGTACAGACCGGCTTTACTTACAGGACAAATCTCCGTTGATAAAGTTTGGCCTACCCTTAATCACTTATCAGAGTCAGACATGACTTTAAGGATGCAAGTCAGCCCCAAGGTGAAAACAATCTGCTAATTTTAATGGCGTCGTCATGCATAAAAATAACCGTATAGTTGCTTTTGATGCTTCATAACTTTAAAATCGTTCATCTGTTAACGGTGAAAGAGAAGGGGCTTGTGACTTTTCGACCGTGAATTGCATCAAGCGTTTTACCCCAACCAGGAAGACCTCGTCGCACGTGTACACACCTCACTAAACCCATAAACAAGGTTCCCAGCCCAATCAGAGTTGTGTACAACTGGTACATCAACTGATTCATTTTTGTCGTGCCCAGGAGCGAGTTTTGTTATCAAGATCGCACTGATTCTTATTCAGTTGAAGTGACGACTGAAACTTTTTTCAGATGCTCATCACATCAGCCACTGCCAAAAACACAGAACCAACCGGAATTTGCAAACAGTTAACTAAAAATAAACTTGTCACTTAACAAGATCTTTCTTAGAAATATCAATCCCAAACAAGACCGTTTAGGCACTGTTCACTGCCATTTAGAAAGCTTCAGACAAACAATCCAACTTTTAACTAGAGACAATGTGGCTTTCGCCAAAGAACAGATTCTCATCCTCAATTAGAACCGCAGGCAAAATTCATCAATTTTTGCATTATGGAAGCAACTGTATCTACCTGCAGATACACGTGTCTGGAAGTGCTGAGGCCTCAAAAAGTTACACTTAGCGGGAAACTCTATGACTACAAATTGTACCAGGGTAAACCACTCACCAAACCGTCTGTTACAAAGAACGGTACTCTTAGTCTGGGTGTCAGTGTGAAAAAATCGATGTGAAACGTCACCGATCTGTTTGCTAACTGTTTTCTTTCGAATTTCAGAGCAAAAAATTATTTTTATAGTGGCTGCAATCCTGTAATAAAACAGAACAGGATAGATCGTTTAGCTTCTTTCCAGATCTACAGTCGGTATGGTTTCACAAATGTAACAGCATGTTTTTGAAAAACCATAAGATTGGTTCAGCATAAGGGTAAGAGTTCCGGATGCCTGCATAAACGTAGATTAAAGTCTCATCCTTCAAGTGTCCATTTTTGCTTTCACAATTATAAAAACTAGGTAATATATATTGTTGAATAGTCCATCACCACTTGCCTGACGGACAGAACAATTAGGTAGGTTGTGTGTTTGAATACAGCAGACGTATGTGTCATCTAAAACGTGTAAGCTGCTGTGGATTGTTGCAACTTAGCACTGTCAAACTTCTGCTCCATAGGTTAGATAAACGAAACTGGAGCACTAAAAGCACCTTGGACTGAGCGCTAGAGAAGAATGTTTATGAAAATAAAGGCAACTTATAGCTAAATAGCATTTAGCAAAATCCTGTTAGTTTTGTAGATGCCGATGTTTGTAGAGCAGTCGAACATGCAACCTGATGTTTATTTTCCTCGGCACTGATATCGTTTTTACTTATTCATTACAGTGTTAAAAATTGCCACAAGTTTTGATGTTATACTGTAACACTGTCAAATGATGTGGTGCAGCAGCATCTGTTAGTGTGAGCCATTACAGTATTTTCCATACAAAGTTGCAGCCAGGACGACATTCAGAACTAGGTCTCACGACTAGAAGAGAAATATATTATATGTATCTCGGTTAGTTAAAATGAATGTGCAAGGCTTGAAAAATTGCTCAATTCGTATTTCCAGTATCAGACTATCTTCTCCTCCAAAATCTCATCTGGGCGTTTAAACTTCATCATTCATAGATTACACTTTACTGAACCTTTGCGGTCCCCTTTCATGGGGTGCTTGTATTGTTGTTTGCAAACATAAGCAACCATCTAGTTATTGCCGTTTACTAATGTGTATTTTTATCAGCTTTGGAACATTTGACTTCCACAGCCAGTTGATTTATTTTCTTGTCTGCCTTGTGTTTGTCTACGGAATTACACTATCAAGGTTTATTGCGGGGGCACGATGATGAAGTTTTTTTGTTTCGAGGATATATTTTTGCCTGCCTATTTTTTTACAGATTATCAGTTGTTTAAAACAGTTGGTGCTGCTTCAACAAGAGAGGAGTTGATACGTATATTCTAGTACCCCAAACAAAGACCATCCACGGCAAACGGCCTAAAAATCGTATTTGGGAGGGTCACCTCTCTTAGAAGGAAACACCTACTACCGACCGTACGAGCAAGATTTCACCAACGGTGCACTGAAATGTCCCGCCACATGGTAACAAAACATTTGCAGGTTAATTGCTCAGCTTGGCCAACAGACCAACGGTCACCCGATCCACCAATAACCCTTATGATTGGACAGTGATGTCCCATTATGTTGAATATGGATTAACAGTAGCTCAGTAAACCTGCGATTTGACTTTTTGTCAATATACACAATATCAGTTTGCATAGTAGAAAAGCTATTACACTCGCTTAATAGCGGTAATCTACACCAGGAGTGGTTTGTCGTTGGGACATTACTGCGGCACTTACGGTTTATTAAGCTGAAATTGGTAGCCGCAATGAAGACAAGTATGCATTTACTACAAGTTAAACATTGTTTCATTCCTTTTCTTACTTTATGGAAGACAAAACATGAAAATTGCATCCCGGTCTTTGATGAGAGGGGAATCTTAATCTAGGTTAATATTTGTTGATCCCAAGCAAAATCTTACTTGAATGAAATGGTATTTCTCAGAGGTCCAGTATCACAAAAGTTGGCGTACTTATTGTAAAAGCTGCTGCATAAATGCCAGATGTTTGCGAAAAAACTGTTATGTGACCACCCTATCCTTACAGGTGTGCCTGCAAGAGCCTGAGTGTGGACCTACTATATATGATGGATGAATTGGTCTGACAAATATTTTTCTCTAACATGGGTCCAACCCAAATGCTGCGCCGAACAGCTTCACGCAAAAACTAAAACAAATCTGGAGTGGGTCTTTTGACATTTGGATCTGTATTTCAAATTGTCGCAGCAAAACTGTTGCGCTATGTGAACTTCTGGGTAGATGCCACGTGAGGCACACTTTGACTGTAGGCAACTATTTATTATCAATACGACTCACTGGCAGTCTGTATTGTGCAAAGTTTTATCCTGAAATCAATAGCTGCCATCTTTTAGCGCTCTTACATCGAATTCTTCATCATGAATTGCAACGATCTAATGCAGTATCTTTAACCGGCATCCAGTTTCTTGAAAACCGTTGCAAGGACATGTTTACTGATATCCTCTGTGTTACCATTTTGCTCACCAAATAATTAGTTGCACTGAAAGACACTTATTTACTAAAAGTGATGCGATTCTTGTAGGCTGTCCTTTTCGAACGGCTACCAATTTTTTTGTCTCGCCGCATTTACCTTGCTTGTCCTATCTAAACTAAGATTTTCTGGGATGAATTTTAAACTTCGCTTTTCTGCGCATACTACGAAATCTTGGCTACCAACCAAAGTATTGCAAAGGCTTCATTCCCTAACCCTAGCTACCCTTGCATTTGTCCTGCTCAGTAGGTCATCACACCTGATTTGTCTGCACTCCGGCTGATAAATGATATTTTGGCAGATGGCGAACCTTTGTTACGTCACTGTCACCTTTCTTCTGCAGTCTTACTTATACGCATCAAAGCAACACTGTTCGTTTACAGTTCCAGTGGTCGTTCCTACTGTAACATCCAAGGGTTTAAGCCACTGTCATTTCTTTGCACTTTTTTGCAGTAGTTTTCGGATAAATTTTTCTACACAATGGCAACGTATTGCCAGTCTATTAAGCTGCTGAAAATTGAGGAAACATATGTAAGTACGGCGACGTGCTACTAGCAGATGTGCTTTATACGACGACACAACTAACTTGTAACTATGTGAACGTGGAAAACCGCTTTCTCAGTTGTGCAGCCCCTCTCTGAGTCTTCCGCATGCTTGCTGTTCCTGGCATGCACAACATCTGTGCCCAGTTAGCTCTCTTTACTCCATAGGCTCATGCATTTGATGCTCTCAAGCTCTAGTTGTGAGATGCTTTTACCTTGGTCGTAAATGTCCAGTACCTTTTGCCAGTTAGGCAAGCGCAGCTAATACGTGGATATAAAAGCCACCTAACTGCTGATACTCCGTTAGCCCCGGCATCTTGTGAAAAACGTTTGTTGTGTTGATGTTTCCAACCAAGAAAACAGTGTATTGAAATGGACTAATGCAAAACCTCGCCTGACTTTTACAAACAAGCAATCTGCTCAGTCGGCTTATAGTTTTGGTAGTCATGTTTTTGAGTCCATACCAGATCTGACAGGTATATCGATATTGCCGAAATGCTCACGCTAAAAAACGTTCTCATTGGCGGTACACTCCTTAGAAGTTTACAGCGACTTGTTTGGCCACTCCTTTTTCACAGAACCAAGAGTTTGATCTGTGGTATGAGATCTAGAAGCTCTTCTCTATTTAGAAGAATTTAAAGCCGAAAAATAAATCCTGTCTTTTGCCCCTGGTGGCTGCCGAATAGTTCACTCAACGTAAGCTGAGACGCTTGCTGACCCCGCTTTTGTCGTTCTATGTGTTTGTTTGCTTCAAAGCCGTTCTTTGTATCCTCTATCAACCTCGGACCTCTTGTCCTATGCTGAACACTTAGAGTCTGGTTCAACTTCACCCCTGTACAGCGGCAGATGCTTGGTTACAGTATTCAAAAATATCGGTTTATGAAGTACTAAAAGGGCTTTTCGCCTGGAGACTCCAGCAATGTGAACAACAAGTGATGTTTGGTCTTCTGAAATAGTTTGTGCTGTATTTCGGATGCTTATTCGTAATGTATTTTCTCCGAAGCTTTTTCTTCATTTTCGTACAATTTTATGTCGCTGTGGATTTCGAAAAAAGTGGCGCCATTGGTTTTGACTCTAATGTCTACTCTTTTATGTTAACTTGCCCAGCTACCTTACAGCTTTCGTTGTTTCATCATGTTATTGGTTGAAGTTAGGTGAGGCTTTCTCCAAAGCAGGCTTCTTTTGTTTCTACAAGACCGTCCCCCAGTTGGCTGAAATTTTGCAGTCACATTTTTGCAGTCGCATTTCTGCATTCCAAGCCAGAGAAAAAAGGATGGAACAGGAAAAAACAAACTGACCAGAGGCCGAATAACAATGGTCGTTCAGCTTACTCCATAGGCGCATCCGTCGCAGCTCTTCAAAGTTTCTGCTCTGTCTGAACGCTTGTTAGGCATAAAATAAAATCAGTTGAAGTCATCTCCCTCTATGAGTTATGTTGTTTGTTCTGGCGTGTTTTTGCACTCTGTGTCTAACTAAGGCTGTGCGGCCCTAACCAGTGGCCTATTGCTAAAAATACAAATTGAGTGGTGGAAAATGAGTAGCTTGTAGCTTAATGATTGCAATCTTTTAGAAGTTTTCCAACTGCATAGCAACGCACGCAATTTCATTTCTTCTTCCATCAATTGACGGTTGATAAACATAACTTGGCTGATCAGATCCTGGGCGATGTAGGAACGCCACCTTTTGCGTTACGCTGAGCAAGGATATGAGTATATTATCAATGATGAATGTTAAGAAGGTGCAGAATCTTGTCATAAAAATTACCGTTGATCTTGAGTACAGAGGCTGTTCTTGACACAAAATAAACGCACGGTGCCCGGTCATGACACTAAAGCGTCTTTAATCCTCTGGTTGGTGTCCATTAGTTCGTTTATGGAACGTATGTTTTTTACAATTCATATTTTAGGAAAAACGCCTTTGCTACTGACAAAATTGACGAAGTTTTGCTAGGTTTTTCTAGAACCTGATAGAAAAAGGCTACGAGACCACATTAAAGAAACTCAACTTTTTTATGGATCGTAAAAAGCTCCAAAGCAACCTTATTTCAGCCTTTAGGATAACTAAAAGCTTATCCAACAGGAAAGACGAAACAGCAATAAAATATAACAATGGGTGACTGATGAGAAGCTCACTTGAAATGAAACAGGGGAGAACACATCTGCTAGTAAAGTAAGCAATCACCGGTACAATCCTTCTAGTGGGATAACACGTAAAAATGCCGCCACAGTAAGGCAAAGTTCGACGCATGCTGGGCTATGCTTTCCCTTAGTTAGAAGTGTCCTAATCAACTACAAACGCGTAAATATAGGTGATGTCTTACCAGCGACATTCAAATACACAAAAACGAACAAATACGACTCTAAATTCACAATCTATCTCATTGTTGTAACACAAAAACCTGTCGAAGCTAACATGTACAAGAAGATGAAGGATAATTGGGCTTGCAAGGACGTACCGGCATCTGGGCTAAGCAGAGAATAGGTCTGAGATCTGATCCTTAAGATTGAACAGTCTTCGAAAACCGTGTCTTTGGTGTATACAGACCCTCAGACATTGTTCAAAATGCCTCATTTTTGGGGATGAAATCTCGCCTAACGAGAGCTTCACGACTGGCAGGCGTTGAGACAGAAGCAGTAACGTCCGCAGGCTGAATGACCGCGCTTGTGCGTGATCTTTAGCACATGACTACAGACATTATGTGGTCGCAAGTTCCAATACTGTTTCTGAAAAGATGTTCAGTTTTATTAAGTACCGTGCAGTCTGCGATATTCAGTTGAATGTAGACAGTATCACTCAATGCATATCCAGTTATAGAGCCCCATGACGAGCTTTACGGCCGGCTTTTATGTTGTTCCAGTGGTTTATAAATTTCATAGAACCGAAAATCACAAGTCTCGGCTTTATATTCGACAAGCCATCTCATTTAGGCAAGTGCAAGCTTGTTAAGGAATGCTACTGCCGTCGGCCCAAAGGCATGACATAAAAAATCGTGGAGCTTTCTAGCTGTCCCAGAAAACTTTGGGCATTGGGCTGTGCGTCAGCATTCAACTAAAATGGGGGCAATGTGATCGCTTTTGATTGCAGTTTTGTAACACCTGAGGTCCTAAAGTGTAATTTTGAGAGTGGGATCAACGGCGAAGAAGCGCTTGGCATTTGTCAGTAGCATTTGTTCATGCGTCTAAAATTTAGAATCTACAGATGGAATACATGTAGGGGCTTGTCACTTGGGTGATACCAGAAATAAGCAACCTCAGCTACATGGTGCGATCGACGTTTATGCATAGACCTGTACACACTTCAGTGTAGATGGGTGCGTCTAGATCTGACTTTACTCTCCAAGATTGTCTGTCACAAGCTATAGGGTGAGCTAGAACTACGACTCATACACTCCTCTGCGTGCCAAATAGGTTTATAGTGGAGACTCCCCTGGAACCCAGTTGAATCCCTCGCTTATTGTGTTATTAAGAACACTGCAATAAAATCATAAGCACGTCATAAACCAGAAATTTGGCTGGGTTTCAGGTGAGTCTCTCGAAAACAATTAAATTGGTACGCGGATGAGTGTACAGGTGGAATTTCGTGCATTTTGGGTTTAAGTAGAACACAAGGTTGACGGAAAGACGAGAGGAGCGAAACCGATCGCAAGCCATCGAAGAGCTTTCAGAAACCTTATGAGCAGTGAACTAGAGCTACTTTTGTCCTAACAAAGACGACACCTTCAAACTGGAAAAGATATGGTTGCGAAACTGCAACCATTTGTTTTGTGAGAAACAGCATTGGACCCAATACGTAGGAAAGTATAGCAAGTTTACCAGTCAAAGCCAGTAACCGAAGTAGCAAAATGTATTCTGCTTCACAAGTTAATAATGTACTTATCGGCCACTGCACTACTTCTATTGTGGGTATGAGCAATTTATTCCCAAAAAAAATAGTTTGACTCACAGATCTAGAATTAGGACGACACTGTCATTGCGATAAAATACTTCATGCAGTTTCACAATGTTCTCGTGTTCAAGATTCGCCAGTATGTATGCTTCTCGGTCAATATCAGCCACTTTTGTCCCTTGAGGGCCATCACCGTAGGTGGACGAGTTTGTAACCCTTTGCTTCATTATAAATTTGGCTGCAAAATGTTTCTTGGTTTTTCTACAAATACACCTATTCACATCAGCAAAATGGCCACTACAAAAAGAAGTTTGTTAGTTGGATGCTTGATTTGAAATTCACATACTCTCCGATCTTCTCCCGAATATCGTAAACTTCCTCTAGGCCATTTTGATTCACAACCGGCTTCTTAATGGTATGTACTTCACAATACAATCACCCTACCTGCTTCATTTCGCTCATGTTTTACAAAGTTCGACACTTCCATTTAGTAACGTGCACGATATCATATCATCGTTGGGTAAAACGGACATTCATCTTTCCGCCAACAGATTGCCCTTCAATTCGACTCAAGGTTCGCAATCTGCAGGTCAAAGGCAGTGAGATCAAAAACGACTTGACTTGACACAGTTTTCCAGCAGGTCCAACCGATTAAGGCGCTTCCTGATGATCCATGTCGACTCGAGATTGCGGTATGGCTGCGTCAGTTAGCATGGTCGCTTCTACCTTGTGTCCCAGCTGGAATCCAGTACGAACACAGAACAGAGGTCACCGCGATAGAATAAGCCAGGCAAACCTCACGGATTCATGGATTAACGGGTGTATAAAGAGGATCGAGGCTTTTACCCAAGGTTCCTGAGTCGGATTTTCATGTCTTCTGGTGGCTTCCATTCCCCTGAAAGGCACAAGAGAAAAGGGTAGAGCACCCAATCGGTGTGCCGCCTTCTAGGTTAGGATGGGGCCATCTTCGAATACGGGCATCTTGGGTTTGTCACAAGAAACGATGTCCCCTGGTGTATTGATACAACAAATAATTGACTCGGAAGGGTATCACAGCAACACCATGGTAGCCGAGTCGATCCCGGCGAATCTTAAAAAAATTAAGAATCTAAAGGTCCAAATGGGTTAGTACGAGTGGTGCAACCAGTAATCATCAAAACTTTCGTCCATGGCCAGGCGAAGTGTCTCTCACTAACGAGATGTTGGTACCAGCAGGGCTTAAAGGGGGTGGAAAACATTCCACAGCGGAACAAACTGTGTTGAAATTGCCAAGACAGGAAACAGACGAAAAAGACCACTTCTAATCCTGGGAATCAAACCCATCGTGGAACTACTAAATCTGATGCCGCCCTCTGGTGGCTCAACACCTACCTGCTCTCCACCATAGGGTGCAACAGGAAAGGTGATGATGCAGCTATTCACCAGTTGCCCCAGATTTTCAACAAGCGTTCTGACACTCAAAGTTTGCTTGCATCGAACGATCGCCCGTAATCGCACTTATGGAGGCCTGGCTCACAATATATGTCTCTGCCCCTGAGACCTGGGAACACGGTTACTCTATCTTCCAGAATGGTTCGAACTTCTGGAACGTCGGTGGAGTTTCTTCATGATCGAACACAGTCCTGTCCATTCAAATTGCCCCCTTTTACACCCCTTCGCGATACATTGTGGATCCTAATTCCCCTGTACGGGACCGACTCTCTTTTTCTCGTCCTCGTTAACAGTTACATCACAACTCCGCGGGAGAACGGTTTGTCCATCACACAACATCCGGGCAGGTCCACCCCAACTAACGCCTTAAGCATCTTACGATTGTAGGAGATTTAACTCGCCTAAGGTCTCCTGGCTGAAGTTCCAGAATGTCGGCCTAGTGGACATTTGTCATAGGCACCAGTTAAAATTATTCAACATAGTGCCTGGACTCACCATGTTGACGCGCCCACCAGATCTGAGCAGGTGAACCACTACCTCCATTGGATCTAGTCATTTTCACGTGAAGATGCTTTTCTGATCGAGCAGTAATCAAGCGTCCCCTGGAAAATTGTGACCAGTGCATGCTGGCTTTTAACCTCAACTGTAACTGGGCCAGAAACCCTAATCTCAAACGTGCAGTCGATATTTCTGCAGCGCGGACTATCTAGGAGTGGGTCTTTTATCTAACCAGCGTGAACTATGAACACTGCTAAGGAAATACAAAATATATTGCAGTGTTCGTTCCAAAGAAAGAAGCGTGCACCAGAACGGACCTAAAAGTGCCCAGGAGGATTCTCTGTCCTCTAAAAAATCGGTAAAATATCCAAGAACAAAGCTAATCATGGCGGACACAGAAGACAAGCTGAAACTTTACAACTGCCGAACCGTTGAAAATCAGGGATCCGTCGACTAAACTGGCAAAAGCGGCCACGATACCAATCCTCACACTAAGACACTGCCGGCGAAACAAGCCTTGGGCCTTCTTTTGGATAAACGGCAACGGAGAAACCGCGAGTGAACCAATGGTGGTGTCCGAAGCCTACGGAGAACTTAACACAGGCCCGTATTCTGTGAAGCAGTCTCATCGAACTCAATCTTGGCAAGGTGGAGCCTCGAACAGCGCCTGACCAAACTTACTTTGACAGGGAAGCATTTTTGTGAATTTTCGCATAGAACAAACCCCTTCAGCACGTTGG
>SJOL01009828.1:364129-388681 GCA_004794785.1 Opisthorchis felineus
GGGACACTCGAAGCGAAACTGGAGCTTCTTTCCAAAGCTCTGGAGGATGCAAACGCAAAGGCTGCAGCGACATGGACGAAAGTTGATGAAGAACTTTCTTCGCTGAACGAGTACCTTGCGCTATCCATCCCGGGTCCGCTGGCCGCGAAGAAAGTCATCCAGCTCTCTGATGCGGCAATAAAGACCGCCACCTCGTCTCTAGTGGACAGACGCGTAAGGGAGAGCAGGCTGATCATCTGGGGGTCGTTCTCCAGAAATATCACGCCAATGAAGCAGACAAAGTCGTTCCTTGGTTGTGTCATCACGAAGCCCGACCACGAATTGCTTCACGCAGATTGGCTTCGTCAGAAGGGAAGCAAACGAACACTTGGGCTTCTGGTCACCATTATATCTTCACCTGGATATCGATTATCTTTTTTCAGATCAGGTGATATCGCCTCACTGCAGTAGTAGGGAATCCTAAACACCCTCGGATGCGTGCTATTTTGTGTTGCAGTCCAAATTATACAATAGCGGTATCTAGCAAACGTTCTTCACACTCTCATTCTGAGTCCCAAATCTAGCTAGGGCTCTTTAGTTGCCCCCCCTGAACGCCACCACCGAACCTCCTTGCTCCCTCGACGGACCCAAAAATATTGTTGCTTCATATTTTGTCACGATAACTTCGCTAATCCTAACTATGTTAACAACTCTGGCTTTAAAATGTTTAACGTCCGTCTTGCGCAACACCAGGTTGTACTTCAACGCAGTCTGCGTTGTTGCAATCACCCCCTTTCTAGAGTTGGCAACGATTTTGGTTGTACTGGAATTGAATGCAAATAATGACAGCCTAGCAGAGGAATTGGGATGTGCAGCCTCTCAGGGACTGGTGAGAGGATGGGCAAGGTGAGAAAAAATCCCGGCAGCACCGCACCCGTGCTGTGATTTTTCGGTGAATCCCGAGGGTAGAGGCCTATTTTCACTGCAAAACCCTGCCACTACTAGTGAGTTAACTGTTTTAGAAGAAACGCTAGGGGTACGTTCGTCTTCACTCTCACTTTACGAATTACGCCAGTGTCACGAGGTTCTATTGAATGTACTGTGCATGAAAAGCTTTTTTAGAAAGTAAAAGGAACGACGACCCTGGAAAGCCTTTAGTTTCCCAGTGTTGAGAGGAGATTTGAAAATTTCCACAGAGAAATCGTCTCGTAAGGCAGCCTTACATGGGATATTTGCTCAACTCACGGCGCAAGATCTTTATTATAACATCTAGATTTGGGTAGTCAGATTTAAAATAACGGCCTGCACGAACAAGGAACTTTTTAACGCAATCCCAATCGATATAACAATAAACCGAAAATTTTGCGCTCGACGTAGCCAAGGAGCATAACAACCGGCACACGTTCATCACGTCGAAAGCGGCAGAGCTCCTAGCCTAATCGGTTTGGCATATGTCATCAAAATCTACTGGAATCCACATTTCCACGGTCAGGCAGGAATTTCGCTAGTATTTGGCGACCCAATTTAGATTGGCCTGTCAAATTATCCTCTCTGAATGCCAACAGTCAGCCACCCTACGCCCCCGATGGATCCAAGAATATTCTTGCTCAACAATCTGACACGATTCCTTCGCTAATTCTAAATACTTCAACAACTCTGACGGACTCACCTAAGACGTTATCTGAGGAGGCGTCCACGAACCTAAGTATAGCCTTGTGGTGACGGTACCATGACTGGTACACCCAGTCTTATAGCTTGCCCGTGGTTGACCATGTCTCTATTATTTCCTGGCCATGCATGTAACGTTCTCCAACAAGACCGACTTAATCCACTGAATTTTTGGCAGAACTCCAAGGCACTGAACGCTTATTGTACTATCTGCTCAAGCTGCCAACAAACCCACTACTCTCTCCCATGGCACTACAGAGGACCCAGTATGACCGTGAAGAATAAACCTTGCCATGTACCCGATACAGTGCGTGCTCACTTTCATTGTAAAATCCGCTGAAACCGCTGGCTGCAAACCCCCCCCCTGATTCGCTTGCGGGGAGGCCTTCTGCAATGATAGGGGGGTCTTTCCGACATAAGTCGCAAATAGATGCTCCATTTTGAGTTTGCGTGGACAAGGACGATATAATTGTTGCTCGCGTACACTTAAAGAAATCCCATTCCTAAAATTTTTCTGTCTCCTTCCAGAAGACGTCATAATACAAACTAGCCGGTTGATTAAAATTGGAAATCCACGCCGAAGGTGAAAGTTGGTAGGTTTAAGCGAATTCCAGTCAATAGGTAAATGTCTGGGAAGCCTAATGCGCTAAGAATACCTTCAAACGCTATAATTTTAAAAAGTTTATTTCCTTCCGAAAAATTTATTGATATATATTCGGGGAGAGTCCATTGATGGCCATGCCAAACGTTGGAACAGACTCATTTAGTTCGTTTGAAAAGGTTTGTATGTTTGTAGGACCTGAAACAAAGAGAGCAACATCGTCCGCATACTCGATGTCCACGAGCCGAGTTTCAAGAAGCATTTCGGCCTCCGAGGTTCCAGAAGCAGGCAGAGGAATTTCAAGCAGCACATAAATACCAGAGTTGAACAACACCGGACCTAGTGAACACAAGCAAAAGCTTTCCGTATACTTGTATGCTACCACAGGAGTTTGCATTCAATGACCTCATAAGAAGAGACATCCTCAACCGCCAGAGACCTCCAAAGTTTCTGACGATTGGCGGAGTCAAAAACAGCTTCGAGATCCAGAAAAACGACAAACGTTTTACAGTTAAAAGTGCAGCGCTGTTGAATAACCTGTATCAAAGTAGAGGTCTGGTTGATGCATCTTGGGCCAGGACGAAACCCTGCTTGCTTCTCTCGAACGCAAATCCCCATAATCAGTCAACCTGCACAAAAGAATGCCGGAGAGTACTTTGTATGCCACGGCCACCAAGCTGATGAAACAACGGTTTTTGCATGACGTTCTTGTGCCCTTATGAAGACTAGGATGACGGTCGAGGCGCTCCATTCCGCTGGTGTTCTGGTTCTGTTCCGAATGTTCTGCAGTGTGGTCGTCGGAACAGTCACCAGGACCTCGTCTACCGATTTGAGGAGCGCGGTGCGGAGAACATGCGGGCTGGAATCTTTGGTGCTTTGAAATAAATGTATTTTAAACACAGATACCTCTCCGGTGTCAACTTCGCTGTCACACTTATGCAACTATTTTTCCGTCACTGTTTTTGAGCGGAGCAACGAGGGATGAATTCGCCCTTCGAAACCACGATCTGCTGAGAACACGGGTGCTTCTTTGCCCTGCAGCTAGTTGGATTAGTTTTGGCAAAGCTGTTTAATGAATAGAAGAATGACGGCGCAGTAATAGAGGCGTGTAGCTAGCCTACGACCAAAATTTGAGGCGATTTCTGATCCAACTTTTTTGTCAGACTGTCTGGATAGAAAATGACCGCACGAACGCAACTGACAACAGTTAGCCCCCAAGTTTTCATTCTCTCCAGACAAACAAACCGTGGCTGAGCTTTCCTCATCCTGGAAGACGGACGGCGCCAGAGCACCCGAAACTTTCGCAAAATTTCTCGATCCTTACTGCCTCTTGTTTTCCGCCACTCCGGATCGGGTTTGGAAAACAGCACACTTGCGGGCACCCGGTAACTCGATGTGTGGGGCCCATGGATGAGCCAACATAGCTTGTAGCGCTGGATGCATTTTCAGTGAAGTATCGTCTGCCGTACCCAAAGCCCTGCTTCTCATCACCTCATCATGATTTCGTTGGTTCACTACACTCCAGCCATGGTTCTAAGACATCTGTAGTCAATGACCTGACCAGTCACAGTGCTCACGTCTCGCCGCCTAACGACGGTATGACCAGTACTGTAGTCCGACACACTCATTTGTTGATGACGATCTCAAGGGTTGCAAATTAAGAGGCGCAGTTGTGGCGTTTTTGATCCGTGCTTATGCAACTTCCAAGATACGTACAGCGTTTCATAAACTCCAGTGATTTTTTCTACGTTCTTAGGGATATGTTCAAAGCATGTACACCTCGCATCACGACTTTGCACTTTGTGTTTGTGAGGCACGTGACACGGAATTGAGTAGCCTTCTTGGTTACATTTTACGGTAAACCTTGTTCCACCGCCTCTTTTGAAGAATCGGAGTAATATCTTCGGTATATTCCGGGTCGACAGAGATTTCCACCGGAGAGATCTGCACGCCGAGGTTTTGGGGTACCTTCCAGCGTTTCCCTCATTACTTCACCAAAGGCCAAATAATTGACAGAATGAACACGTCTGTTGGACGGCAGTGCTTCTAGTCAGACCTTTAAGGAGCTCGCAACGAGCGTACGTGCTTACAGACAGGCGCATACACGGAGAACATTATGTCCAAGAACTCCTTGCTGGACCGATTATTTGGAACAAACAAACCCATCGACGGTTTCGAAAGTGCACTTTAAGCAGTGATGATGGAGAAAATACAAGGACTGTTGAACACCAGTCAGCATTGTGCACAGAACTTATCTTTGGAAAAGGGGTGCGTATTGCTCCAGTATGTGGGTGCATTGTGCTGGTACAAGGGGGACCCTGTTTTCCGTGGACCTGTTCGGTTCTTCGTCTCGTGTGTAAGCTCGAAGGTTACAGCCGCAGTAGTACTTATTGCATTTGATGTGAAAACACTATGGCAAACTACATACGGTCAGTACCACTTGACAGTTGAGCAAAATCAACTTGGCCTGATGTGGGCCAAGGTAGTACGCTTGGCATGTGAGGTAGGTGGTAGCAGCATAAAAAACTGATGGAGAATATTAAGTGTGGCTTTTGGCGATTGCAACGAGTAAACCGGTTGAAAGGCAATTAAAAAAGCCAAGAAATACCAAGGTTATAGGATACTTTTGGGAATTTTGTTGCTCCAAAACCACGAAATACGCCGGTGGTCCACATGATAATTCCTGTGTCGGAATCAGGTTGGACCGGGCTTTCATGTGATCTGGTAAGCTTACGTAAAATAGGTGATGCGTGGAATTAATTCCAACGGAATCATGCTAATTCCGATGATTGCCATGCTCAATGCTAGTGCCCTTGTGAAAATGGGCACGGCTGTCGACGTAATAAATTTTTCAAAAAGATCTCGGTTACTCTGGTTAATGCATATATGTTGACAAGCACCAACTGAGGGTTTTAGCCTCATCCCTAAGCAAAGTGCGTGTGGGTTCTTGAGGACTACAAGCACGGCAACGCTTGAGGGAGAAATGGCGCTAGCTTATTTTCGAAGCACTCTTGTGCCTTACGGCTGTGCTGTGGCCCTATAATGCGCTTAAGCGAATGCAGGTGGCCGCTGAATTGCTTTTGAAAGCGTTCAACCAAACGGATTAGGCGTTTTGTAGAGATCGGCTAGCCGTTTTTATCACTGATTTCCTCTTCACCAGAAGCCTTGTTGAACATGTAGCGCGTATCAGCCGGAATCGTTTTTGCAGTATCCCAGAGTTTCTCGCTTCTTCCATTTCCTTGCCTTCTGGACCCGCCTAGCTTCTTGGCTCCCGTAAACGACAGTTTCCACCTGATGTTGCAGACTGCGAACGGTGTTGCAACTCGTATTTTGGGCTCCGGCTTGCTACTGCGCCCACTATAATAAATCAAAAGGCACAGTAGCATGATACAGTGTTTTGTGGGGAAGGAGGACAGTTAATCCAACTGTATTTGTATAGTTACCGCGAAATTCTTCTCAAGAGCTTGTTAGAATCTTCTTCAGAAAGCGATAAGTAACAATGTATAAGGGCTGGATCCCTATCAGCTGAAACTGGGCAATCAGGGCGTGCCTTCGTTTGGTACGTCAGTTGCACTTGATGTGTCCGTTCAATCGATGTGATGGTCGGTTGTTTAGGGCGGCTTTCCTCCGAACTCCTGACGTCTGGAATATCGTCGAGTCGCAGTTTAATCTCGTCCGCGAGGAGCATGTGTCTGTGCTACGAGCAAGCCAGGATTTTTTGCTGGCGATCCAACGTCAAGGTGTAGGTGGGGACGCCATCCCACAAGCAGGGCATCCGGCACATTGCAGGGTTGCAGACAGTATTTTTTGGTAGTATCAGCATTAGGAGATGGATTGACTGAAAGGGCCACCGGTAGGTGGTTTTGCCAGGCTCGTTTCTCCATAAAGGAGCTCGTGCTTCTTAATATCCAAAAGAGGTTGGCGCATCTTGCGTGCTCCCGGAAGGCGCAGAGAGACAGCGAGGGACGAGTGAGTGATCCTAGTCCACATTGATTATCGATCCCGAACAACAGTCAGTAACTGAACCAAGACATCTATATCCATTGGTGTTGTGGTTTGTCTGTGTTGAAGGTTGGCTCGCGTCAAGTCAAAGATCTTCCAGATAATAATAATAATAATAATATTAATAATAATAATAATGTTTATTCCCAACTAGTGGGTGGCATACCTTGAGGCATGATCATAAAGTTACAGTCAAAGTAAGAGCATGACTGGTGTGGTTTGTGAGTACTGGGAATTCCGTGGAAAAGGGACGGCGACATAAAGAGTGGGCATTATCCGAAGTAGACTTGGTCACGCCTGAGGCGGTATGAGTAGGGAACCGAAATTACAAGGGCTCATTCTTTCTTATGGGGGACATATCAGATGAAAAAAATACTATTGTTAGGATTTGAAAGTGGTGGGCAAAAACAATACGAGGGAGAGCATAGCAAGAGGCTTCCTGTCTGGTACGTGGTAAAATTAATTAAAAAAACTTCAATCTGCAGAAAAGGTGTGACCAGAATAACAGATAAGGAGAGGCGGAATAACTGGCACGATATGAGCAGCCGATTTGAACTAAAGCATAAGATCTTTCCCGAGGCTTTGTAGGTTTCAGCTGTTGGGCGTATGGCCAGAGTCACGAAAAGCGTAAATGGGTGAATATGCGGTACGGATAAATGGTAGTAGGAAACTCAGAATCACCATGTGCAGTGAAACTAGAGAGACTCACTAGTGTTGCTGCTTGGGCGGGGTCGGGTCTAAAAGTTCCTTGGGAGAAGGAGTTCACGAAAACGCACAAGAAGGAACGCGAACTGACTTGGTGAGGGGTACAAAGTAAAAGACACCGAGATGTTCAGATCCGATGGAAGGGTCAGCAAATTGGAATGAACGCCTCCCGGTGGCAACTTTGATTGTGGTTGTAGGTAAGTGAACGAGTGGGCGAGCGGGCGCAGTCAAAGTAAGGAGTGAACAGTTGCGGGTATGCTATCAAACTGGGTATGACAGTGCCGTGCCGTCACTGCACTGAGATACTTCAGTTTCTGGACAGCCCCGTGATGGACGTCGTGATTGAGGTAGTTGGGCTGGGGTGCGCAGTTTTGTGAGCAGCGGGATGTTGTGGGTTTTCCAGGGGATTCCGCAGGGAGAGCAAGACCAGTGTAATGTCGCAGGTAGTATTTGTTGTTTTTTTCCGGTCGGGGATTCCTTCAGATGTAATGCACAGATCGAGTGGAGTGGATAATGGCCAAACAGGACATCCATGGCACGTAATACCGCAGGTCGAAGCTTGGGAAGAAGATGAGATGGGATGAGATCAATAAGGCCTAGAGAGTTATAGGAGTCATCAGACAGGATATAATCCCTTAAGAAGAAAGAAAAACTGAACGTTCACCACAATTAGGGTTGATCTACACTCAGTAGTCTAGTCATCAAAGTCAAGCTAAGATTGCCAATATATGCTATTACACTACCTGATATAGAGGAGTGTTCAATGTAGTGGGCAGAGAGACGGCGTGTTAAGGGAAACCTAACACGTAAGGACTGGTTGAGGTAGGACGTCTGAGATGGTGAACTAGATTTCTTGGAGGTTATTAGTGAGTTGGACAGTACTAGGACAAGCTGGGAGTGAAGGCGAACGTAAGGAGAAGGGTCACCAGTCCCTGAGGCACTACTAGCAGCTTCAGTCTAAAAGTGGTGCGTGGCAAAAAAGACTTTCGACGCTAGCCTCGCATGCTGATAGTGAAGGGATTGGAGCCTCACTATATATATATACATGTATATATATGTATATTGTATGTCTCCAATCCTGGGAGCAGCAGGTAGGTTTTTTTGCTTGGTTGACGAGGTGGGTTTCGGTGCGGTGTAGCCTCGATTCTGACGAAGGCAGCTACAGCTATGCAGGTCGATGTAGGCCATGGGCATCGCAGAGTATATTCAGGTTATCCATGGTATGTAGTTATTTTACACACGGAAGGCCTGTTTTTTCTCATCTGTATTTTATGATTTTGCCAGATAAATAACTCAACCGAGGCGAGTCCAACACCAGAAGCAACAAACAGAAGCCGGCAGTGCTCTTTTTTCAATTTCCTGAATTTAAAAGCCAGGCTCAGAACCACCAAAGATGGGCGATGCACCCGTACTACTGGAGGGGTGGCGGGTATACGAACGCACTATGGCGCAACGTAACAGGGCGACCCTCCCGCCACACGAGGTTTTTATCCTTCGTGCATGCTACTAGATCTGCAAGGTGGAAAACCATCCAAGCAGTCATAAATGCAGTTTGTGCATTAATAAAATACTCCAGCTACCAGTTATTTCCGGTCGGGGGGGGGAAGCAAGGCCAGTAAAAGCAGCTCGGTCAATTCGAACAAGACACCGCTGGGTTGGATTATACTTGGGCCACTGGGTCCAGGAAGCCGAGGAAGAGTAGCCGCCAGCTGCTTGTCCTCAGTGGAGCCATCTGTGGAGGGTCAGCTTCGTGCTTTATACAACGCCGATTTTGTAGACATCGATTCGCTCCGGAAGACTCCATCGGTTGAGGACAGACGTGCTGTGGAATTGGTGAGCGCACGAGTGGAACATGCTAGAGGGCATTTTGTTGTACCGCTCCCGTGGAAATCAGAGCGACCCACGGGTTCTTCGAACTTTTTGGCAGCCTTATCACGACTGCACCCGTTGCAAAGACGTTTTCTGCTGGACCCAAAATACTTCGAAGCACATGCAGCAGTTATGTCGCCGAATCTTGAGAAGGGCTATGCAGTGCCAGTTCCCCCTGAGCTGATGACATCACAATCAGCCGCAAGGTTGTACCTGCATCACCATGCAGCACCGAACCCTAGAAAGCCTGAAAAAATTGTTGACTGTGCAGCTAAGCACCACGGAAGATCGCTGAACGACATGCTTCTCCAGGGACCGGATACACCTGCTGAGTTGGTAGGTGTTCTCTGGAAATTTCGAAGAGACCGGGTTGCAGTGTTGGCAGATGTTGAAGAAATATCCATGCTAGTTTATGTCCCACAGCTTGATAAAGGGACTCTGAGACTTCTGTGGTTCTCCCAAAATGACCTTCATAGCGATCCTATTGAATTTCAAATGACCTCTCATGTTTTCGTTGGCGTCTCTTCGCCATTCTGTCCCGATTCCGCCTTGCGACAAACAGTATCTGTGTTGGGCAAGGATTACGACCACAGAATTAAATCATCTGCGCTGAACAACTTCTATGTAGATGATTGCTTGGTGTCAGTACCTTCTGTCGCTGACGCAAAGAGTTTTGTACAGGGAATAACCGTGCTGCTGTCAAAAGGGGGGTTTCACCTTCATAAGTGGGTGAGCAATGTTCCCGTTGTACTGCAAGGTCTCCCGCCATCTGAGCGAATGGAGGCTATAGTGAAAATGTCTCCGAAAGCGATAAATACACAGCGGCCTTTGGGCATTGAATGGGATCCACCCCCCCCGACACCCTTTGCTTTCGGTTTCGTATTCCCGAGGAACCACTAACACAAAGAGGAATCCTGTCGTTTGTTTGTTCGCTTTTTGATCCACTAGGATGGGTAGCCCTTGTATGCTTACCCTCGAAGCAGCTGCTACAAGAGCGTTGTAAGGCCGGCCTTGGTTGGGGCGCTCCTATCAGTGAAGCTCATTCAGTTCGATGGCATTCGTGGTTGGAATTGGTCAAGCCGATTGGAGTGGTGCGGCAAATCATTTTTGTGCTCATCCAAGAACAAGCCTTATCTGATAGTTGTCTGTTAACCTTTTTTGTCGAGGTGGAACGTATTCTAAACGGTCGACCCTTAACGTCCGTAAGTTCAGATTGCCGTGACGCATTGGCTTTGACACCGAATCACCTCTTGCTACACGAAACAAACTCAGGTATCCCATCTCATTGCAGTTTGAAAAAGTGGCTCACCCGACGTTGGAAGCGGGTGAATTACCTGTCGGGTGTTTTCTGGAACAGGTGGGGGAAAGAATACATTTCAACACTTCAGCTTTACCATAAGTAGCTATGTCGGAATAAAAACCTCAGAGGGGATGATGTTTTGGTAGTGTCCGAACATCTTGCTTGAGAGAGTTGGCCGTTGGGTATAGTGCCAGAGTGTCAAACGGATGCAGACGGCCTCGTCAGATCGGCATCCCTTCGCACAAGCTCCGGTGTCATCAAGCGCGATGTTAGGAGCCTGTGTTTGTCGGAGTTGGAAAACTAACCTTACAGAGGGTACGTGGGTTTAGGAGTGTTTTCCGTGTATCCTGATAGATTAGTTTAGAACCACTGGTTTTTAGCTCAGCGCGATATCGTGGGTAGGCGCATGTACCGTTGAAACCAGCTTTTGTGGCAGGAGTGGACTCGGACCATTCAGGTCGGTGGCTAACGTTGCATGTTTGTAGGCTAGAGCGATCCTGACGACTTACCTGTTCGCTTGCTGACCGTCAGAGGAAGTTTGGCCGGCGGTGTTGCAACTTTGTATATCTTTAAAATTGCCTCCCATCTTGAATGACTGCCTTCCCGGCTATCCATTAAATGAACCGCCCCTTTTATTTGTGATATAATTGAACTCTATTTCAGTTTGGCAAAGACCTTTGTATCTTCCGTTTTCCTTGCTACGCAAATCGTCTTTACCGCCTCAGATATACTATTTTTATACCGAAACTCTGGTCAGCCAGAGATTGGTTTTATTGCATCAATTTGCGACCCGGTTTCGATCACGCGTTGGCTGTTGATCCATCTTAGCTTTGCTTGCTTTTTGGAGTACCTCACCGTTTGTCGAAAACCGTTGAGGTTTGTAATTTTGTATCCGTGTAACTACTTTTATTTTTATAGTACAGCACATTTGTGTAACCTTTCGTTCGGAGTTTTTCCGGTTTGGTTCCTAACCTTGGTGCTCGTTGCTCAAGAAATCGAAACGGTCGTTACACCCTCTTCCTACTATATATCAACGACGCCTTCGGCGCCGTGTCCCACGGTATACCCTTCCCTTTTGCGGACGATATAAAAATCGCCTACACATTTCCTCCCTCTGCTAAAACTCTTGCCTTTCGCCAGATCCAACAGGATTAGGACGCTCTGACTCGCTGGTTAATCGCCTATAGCCTAAGTTTTTCTTCTTCCAAGTCCCATATAAATTCCTGTCGCCGCTTCGTACCAGCTGACACGTTCACAATTAATGGGAACCCTGTCACGCATTCCACAGAGATCAAAGACCTTGGTCTCAGATACTCTTGTACCTTTAGCTTGTCCATTTCCAGGTTGCCCGGGCACGCAGGCCCTGATTTCTAATATCACGCTCCTTTCAGCTTCGAGACACAAAGGTCGTAAATTTAAAGCTATGCGTGCAACCAGTTGTAGAATTCTGTCCTGCCTTCTCTACCATTTATACCCAAATTTGTGGGCTAGCACTTGAGTACGTCCAACGTTCATTCACGAAAAAGTCATTCTCACAGTCCAGCCCTCTCTCCTACCGCTTCCGCTGTATTATCTTAGGCCTTGAGCCACCATGGCTCAGACGGTTAAAGCTAACTTTAACTCTTCTACACCTCCTGTTGTACCGAAACGCATTTATAGAAGAGGCTAGGCCAAGCGTAAAAGCATATACCCGATATGAATTCCGTAAACCCAGCAACCGTTTAGTGTGCATTTCGGCGTGTACAGTCTTACGCTACTACTTCTTCCTGGCTTACTACACCCGCATCTGCAACAGTCTCCCCAATCGGTTTCGAAATATCACACACAACCTAATTTTTCGCCGTCTGTAGATAACTTTCTTACTTGTGAAGCTGCAGCCGCCCTACTTAATACCAAACCACCCCCTGATCTCCTTTATGAACGGGGTCCAAACCACCTCTGAATTCGACGAAGGTACAGTTAGTGGACGGAAACAATAATGGAAACAATAATTTAAAAAAGACCCCCTTTATTATACCTTGCTACTTCTTTGCCCTGTTTGAAGCAGCAATTACTAATTAATGAGTAGTGTCCCCCCTTTTCAAGCCCTGGTCAACATAAACCAAACAAAATTTAGAGTTTCTCATGCCCGAGAACGAATTATACGCCGCACAAACCATTAAGCACACGCACGCAACATTGCGGTACGCTTCTACCTGACTCAGTAGCTCACGCCCCGTCATCGTTTAGCCATGGTTCACACGCTCTGGCCATCTCCGTTCTGTTCCCATTGTACCGATGGTAGCTGCCGCCTCATTTGCCTCCTCCACGACCTGCCTTCTCCAGCGGCTGTTCGCCGTTTGCTTGTTGGAAATGACTGAGCCGTTTTACTGGTCTGACTTTCCCGCGACCGGGTAAAATGTCCGGTAGCTGGAGTTCTTTAATAATGCACAAGCCGCAAGTATGACTGCTTGGTGGCCTGCCACCTTGCAGGTCTGGTAGCATACACGAGGGATGAAAACCTTGTGTGGTGGTCGGTACGTCCTGCAGGGAGGATCGCACTGCTGCTTTGCACCATGGTGCGTTGGCATACCTGCCACCACTTCAGTAGTCCGGGTGCTTTGCCCATCGCCGGTGGTTCTGAGCATGGCCTTTAATTCAGAAAATCGATAAAAGAGCACCGTAGTTTTCTGTTTGTTGCTGCTGGGCTGAACTCGTTAATTAACTGGCAGAGCCATAAACTACAGACGGTAGAAAAAAGAAAACAACTGGTCTTTCGTCTGTTAAAAAAACACTGGTGGGATAGCCTGAAGACTGATGCCCACAGCCTACATTGCCGTACGGAGTTGTAGCTGCTTTCGTCATAATTGGGGTTGTACCGCACCAACGCCCACCTCGTCAGCCAAACAAGACACATGCACCCACCTATTGCTCCCAGAAGTGGACACACAAGGATATACATACATATATGGGATTCCTAAGCCTCTGCTACCAGCATGCAAGGCTTGTGCCCTAGGGCTTTTTTTCTCTTTTTGCCATGCACCACTTGTTAACTTAAAGCTTATAGCAGTGCTTCGGGACGGGTAACTAATTCTCTTATATTCACTTCCTCTCCTAGATAATGGTACCGTCCATCTCACGTAATAAGTCCCAGATAAACTAGTCCATAATCTCGGAAGTCCATTCCCGTCAGTCCTTGTACGTTTGATTTCCCTAACCACACCATCTCTCTGCGTACTTGTATGGGTTTGCTCCAGAGTTCTTATACTTCATTATAACATATTAGCAAACTCACTCCCTGCTCATTTAATCACTTGTTGTCACCACCCTAACAGTGGCAAACGTTAAGCTTTTTCTCTCTTTATAGATGCACATCATCCTATCTAATGTCTTCTTAAACTCACAGGCTTTACTGATCTCACCCCATTCCCTCGTCTTCCCAAGCTATGAACTTCAGCAATACCTGGCTTGGACGACCTGTTTGGCTGTTATCCACTCCACATGGCCTGTGATCTACATCCACAGGGACTCCCAACCGGACAGAAACTCGCTATCTTATATCGGCTTCGTTCTACCTTTGCTTCGTTGGCCACCCTGAAAACATCTCGCTGCTTAAAGAATTGCACATATAAGCCCGATGACCTTAAATATGACGTCCGTTAAGGGGCTGTCCGAAAACCGAAGTACGTCTGGCCAATGATGGCACGGCACTGCCATACCTAGTTTGTTAGCCTACCAACAACTATGTGTTTTCTACTCTCGACTGTGACCTCCCGCCCCTCGTTCCATTAACTGCAAACACGAACAAATTCTTCACCTAGCCCCGGCCGCCTTCAGGAAGCGTTAGTTTCCATCTGTTGAACCTTTCGTTCGGATTTAACCATTTTGGCGGACTTTCAGTCTGTGCTACCCACAAAGTCAATAATCTTCTGTAAAGTTCGCGTTCCGGTTTATGTGCTGTCACCAACTCACTCTTCCAAGGAACTATTATACCCGACTCCACTACAACAGCAAAACCAGTGGGACTCTGCATTTTCACTGTACTACATGATTCTGAGATTCCTGCTAAAATTTATCTGCATTGCTAATCCCTCCACCTCATCAACCCCACTAGCGCCTTTTGTGACCCTGGCCATAAGCCCAACAGTTCAAGGCCACGGTGCCTCAGCTATGGTTTTAGGCTTTAGTTCAAGTTGACTGGCCGGATGACACCAACTCAATGGTTTCACCAGGCCCGATGTTCTGGGTCCTCATTCCCCACAATTTGCACTTTTCTCGTCATGTGTCAGGCAAGAGGCCTCTAGTTTGTCCCCCTCTCTCGTTTTGTTTTGAACACCACCTTCCCCAAAAGAAAAAGGCAATAGTAACTGTGTTCCCTCCCGTGGCGGTTCAAGAGTGACCAGGTCCACATCGGATAAGGCCCAGGTTTTATGACGCTGTCCTTTTTCCACACAATCCCCCGTACCCACAAACCCCGCCAGCCATGTTTTTATTCTGACTGTAACGTTTTGATCATTCCTGACGGTATGCAATCCACCAGTTGGGAAGAAACATTATTACTGTTCAACGGAAGTACCCGTTGCACAGCCGAAAACTCGCTTTCTAAGTGCCTCGTTACGGATTCACCGACACCAACCCACACGAGCCATGGTGCTGAGACAACGATTGTCAAACACCTGAAGACGTCTCAGTTCTACTGCTCGAGCAGGCTGTCTCACAGCCATACAACAAAACAGCTCGCACTGTAGTTTGATACACACGTCCCTTGATGTTCATGGATACATCACTTTGACGCCATAGGTGTCTCAAATTAGTAAACGCGACACGGGTCTTGCAGATTCGTGCATTGACCTCATCTGTCACGCTACAGGCAGAACTAATACAACTCCCAAGATACGGACTACGCTCCACAACTTCCAGTACCTCTCCCTGGATTGTAAGTGGCGTGTTCAGTGACTGCATGTCCACGAGCACTGCCTTACACTTTGTCGATGCAAAGTGCAAAGGACAGGATGACTTTGATCAGTTCATCTTAAAACACCTGCGCGATCACCTTCTCTTTGAACATGAGAACGACGTCATCTGTATATTCCAGATCGACAACGTTTTCGTCACAATCTACTTGTACACGGGAATTTCGAAGACCTTCCAGCATTAGTCCCATTCTTCGGTCATGAAAATTAATAAGAATGGAGAGAGTGGGCACCCCTGACGGACACCGCTTTGTTTACGGAAGCTTATGGGGAGCCCTCCATACACTCTCACACGTTGGTAAGTCCGAGAATACAAAGAACTCATTATGTTCACAAACTTCCGGGGCATTCCCGGTGGACAAGTTTATCAATAACATACCGGTAAGCCGAGGCGAGTGCGTCTTGGAAATCCAGGAACACTAGAATTGTGGGCAGCTTATACGTATGGCGTTGTTCTAGCACCTGACGGAGTGTAATGATTCGGTCAACGCAACCCCTACCGGGCCGGAATCTCTCATGCAACTTGCGAGTCCCTGTTTCGTCGGCCACCACAGGGCGACAAAGCACAAGTGATGCCAGAACTCTCGTTACAACTGGGGTTAAGCTGATCCCCCTGTGGTTACCGCACTCAGTACAAGCTCATTTTTTCAAACTGGGCTCCATCACCGACTCTTCCCAGTTTTCTGAGAGTCTCCCTTTCCCAAATGCTCGCAAAAAGATCAGACAAGCGATGATTGAGAATTTCAATGCGGGTGGGAGGTCATCCGGACCAGCATTTCGGTGGCGCTAGAAAGAACATATGCAGTCATGAGCCTCCAAGGCCGTAGGGGTTTCCACGTTCACCGTCCATTGTTCTATGTTGAACCACCAACTCACCACAAAGGGAAGGGTCTACCTTGCTGACATTCACACCTTCTGTATGCACGATATTAGTCTACTGATGTGAAAAGATAGGTCCAGTGTTTGAGCTAACACTTTGGAGGTTAGCGACAGTCAGTATTGTTCAACCAGCAGGGTAACTCAGCAGGAGCCTTATGTCCTTCCAAGAGATATAAGGCCTGCGCGTGTATATTATTAAAACAAACTGCACAATAATACGACTAATATTGAAATGGTGAATGACGGTTTTGAGCAGGAAAAGTAGCCCTTTATAAGCGCTACAGATCAACGCAGGTCGGTGCGGCAACGATATAGATTCGTCTTATCAGCATATGCCCCGACAAACTGCTGTTCTGAGACTGAGGAGCACGGGTTTTATCGATATCTGTCGCGACTGATTCTACCAGCAACAGGAACGGTCACGGTAATTCTGGACGACTAATTAGTAGTTGGGCGATTAAGCCCGGAAGAAGCGCAATGCTCGGTGCTCAGCGTGCGGATAATAGGGAGCGACTATTTCAGTCTTGTGCCAATGATTGTTCCTGGCCAGTACGAACTTCCAGCGCGTGTTCATATTGAGTTACCTGGAGGCCACCAACCGCAAGACAGTCGTGGACTCAGTTGGACCATGTGGCCATCAGTTACCGATGGAGAGCCTTGATTAATGACTGTTGTTCCTTCTGAGGTACGCAACTCGACGCTGATCATGTCATTGTGCCGGCCCGGTTACCATTTGGCTTTCCATCAGCATTAAGCGTGTCAAAGCAGAGCAAATCTATTCACCCAGTTTGAAAGCTCCACTAGCTCAAAGGTATCGAGTTGATAAGCCCGGAAAGCTACCGGGAAGGTACAGTCATGCGGTTGACGAAGAATGCCTGGGGAATGAATGAATCAAGTTAAGTAAGCTGTGCTCTCAGCTTTCAAAACTGTCTGTCCAAGCCTTTCGACTGGACTAAGTGAACAGTGAACATTGTCGAGATCAGCAAATATTACTGCTTCCATAAAGGCCATACCAGCTACCAGCAACTATGATGGCCAACGCAGATCCCTCAGACATGGAAAATTTGAGAGCTTGAATAATGACAGAGAACGCTGAAGGATTGCGAATGTCCAGGTGATTGAGAGGGCTTTTGCTGCGGGAAACAGCTGCACCATATTTCAGCTGATTTGATTAACCGGCCAAAAGAAGACTTGTCAGCGAATCAGTGCGCAAAAAAGGCGGTGCTCACTTAATCGCTGTTTTGAGCGACGGAAAAAACGCAGTTCAGATGGTTCCCTTCAACAAGATTACTGGAAGAACCGGGCGGGCCTGAGTAGAACATCGACACCAGCCCACCGTCACTGACAGAAATACAGCATGAAATATCAGTCCTTCAAAGTGACAAAGTACCTGAACCGGATGTTTTGCACCCCGCACACTTTAAACAAGCTGGTGTGGTCCTGGTGATTGGTCCGACGACCATACTGCAGAACATTTGGAACAAAAACAGAACAGCAGCTGTTAGGCGGAATTCCACACGGATCCCGCCATACCGCTCGCAGTTGGGCACTAATACGGTCGAAAAGCCTAGCCCCCGCAAAAGTAGCCAAAAGTCCGGGATGCTTGCCGGTGAGGCATCAAGCTGATATCCGATTGGTCGAAAGTCCGGACCAAACAGCCAATCACGGCCCAGTGTTGGCCGAATGCCGGTTGCCGATGCCGTGTCCAGAAAGCGCCGGAATTTCCAGATGGTTGTCACCGTTTACCCTATTTATATGACGCGCTGTACGAGAGTTCTTGACTTCGTTTTATGCGTCAATATACATTGTGCGCTTTTGGTGGTTGTTTTTTACGCTTGGGAGTTTCAGACCGAGAACTAAGCTGAGGAAAATACTGTTAATACAGTTTGCGAAAAGGAATCCATGATGTCAGTCAAATTTAATCGGCTCCGAAAATTATTGCAGCGACAACAAAAGCAGTTTGAATGAGCGCAACTGAAGCTCATTGACTCACTGACCCAGAGACTGCATGTGCAAACAGCAGAAGCCGGTACTGGTGAGTCTTCTGTTTCCTCAGCTGATGCAGCCGCGACCTCAATCACGGAGTTCATATTCGACCCTCTTTCTGGTCACACTTCTAACCCCTGTTTCAAGCGGTACGAAGACATGTTCAAAACTGATTTTTCCAAGTTTGATAACGGATGGAAAGTCAGAACAGCGCTGCGAAAACTCGGCACGCCGGAGCATGAACGGTACACAAAGTTCATCCTCTCAAAGCTGCCCCGCGACCTCAGCTTTGATGGAGTGGTCAGAACACTGTCACAGATATTCGGCGATCAAACATCAGCTTTGAGTATCCGTTACCAATGCCTAAAGCTGATCAAAAAAGATGATGATAATTTCATCACGTTTGCTGGTGTTGTCAATCGGGAATGCGAGCGCTTCAAGCTCACCTCAACGATGGAGAATCTGTTTAAGTGCCTCATTTTTGTATCCGGTCTCCAGTCGCCCCAATATGCTGACATCAGAACCTGGCTGCTTAACAGAATTGAACAGGATGCTGAAGTGACGTTGCAGAGCCTCACCACTGAATGTCAAAGCTTCATCAACCTGAAGCACGACACGGCTGTGATCAGCCAGCCACCGGTGACTTCAAGCGGCTGTGTACATGCAACCAACTCCAGCGCCCCAAAGAAACCTGACAACAAGCCCGACCGAAATGAGCACAAGCCTCCCACAAGTTGCCGGTATTGCGGTGAGTGGCATTTTGCTCGTTATTGCCGGTTTAGGAGCCATAAATGTCCAGGTGCAATCGTCGTGGCCACAAAGAAGATTTATGTCGATCTCAGAGGCCGCTGCCACACGCACACCACCGTGCACCCCACAAATCGCGGTGCAACTCGGTGACGGCGACATCCAAAGTTGATTTTGCTTGCCGAGGGAAGTTCTTGACGGTTCGCATCAACAACATCCCAGTTCGTTCGCAGCTTGCTACGGGCCCTGACACCACACTACTCAGTGAACGAACGTGGAAACGGATTGGTAAGCCTCATGTGAAACCGACCAAACATTGGACCCGCAATGCTTCTGGTGGTAAACTGAAGCTGACTGGCGAGGTTGACTGCTCCATAAGCTTCAACGGCTCGACGGCTCAAGCCACGTGCTACCTGACGTCATGCCCCAAACTTGATCACCTGGGGCTGGATTGGACCGAAAAGCTGAATCCGCTGGAGAGACCAATTAATTCTATTGGCAACCTAACACACGTAGCACCCGGAGGTGCCTTCGAACCAACTCACATTGCGAGGCGTTCACTTGAGGACCCCCTACAAAGCTATGCATTTATATTCGCCGGCGAGCTTGGACGGTGCACGAAAGCTAGACTGTTACTCCTCCCCAGTGCCAAACCAGTTTTCAGGCCAAAACGCCCAGTACCATATGCAGCCTTACCTATCGTTTGCCAGGAACTGGACCAACTACAGAAGGCTGGTGTTTTCCAACCGACCAACTTATCTTCATGGGCCGCACCCATCGTGTTGGTGAAGGAGGATAACGGGCCATCCAGTTGTGCGCAGATTTCTCCACCGGTCTCAATGCTGCACCGGATACCCATCAGTATCCTCTGCCTCTTCCAGACGATTTGTTAGCAACACTGAAAGGGGGTAAATGTTTCGCGAAGATTGACTTGGCCTGTGCTTACCTGAAGGTTGAAGTTGAGGAAGAACCCCGAGAAATCCTGATGACCAGTACGCACCGTGGTTTGTTCCAGTACACCCGACTGCCATTCGGTGTCAAAACAGCGTGAGCCATATTTCAGCAGATCATGGATGCGATGCCGAAGGATGCCCCCGGCGTTGCTGCCTATTGGGGCGACCTCAGTGTCATGGGTTCCAACCCTCACAAATTGTGGCGGCGCCTTGATTAGATGCTCCTTCATATTCAAGAATATGGCCTCAGAGTGCACCGAGAAAAGTGCACTTTCTTCATGCGACCGATAAAGTACTTTGGTTTCATCAGTGACCAACATGGTCGCCGACCAGACCCGAAGAACATCAAAGCTATCAAAAGTATGCCAGCATCCACAGATGTGACGTTACTCAGGTCTTTCCTCGGTCTTGTCAGTCACTATAGTTCGTTTCTGCCTGCTATGCATCGCTACCGAGGCCCACTAAACCAGCTGTTTACCAAAGACCACAGGTGGACATGGTCAGAAGAGTGCCAACCCGCCTTTGACTCTGTCAAATCCATGCTGAGTTCCGATTTGCTACTCACACACTACGATCCATCTCTGGAAATCGTTGTGGCGTCGGGTGCTTCGAACTGTGGAATTGGCACAGTGATTTTACATGTATATCCAGATAGCAGCCGGAAATCCATTGCACATGCGGCCAGATCCCTGACATCAGCCGAGCTCAACTACAGTCGGATAGAAAAAAGCTTTGGCAATCGTGTTTGCCGTCAAAAAATTTCATAAAATACTCTACTGACGTCAGTTCACCCTACGAACCAATCACAAGCCACTTCTTGCTGCGTTTGGCTCAAAGAAAAGAATCCCGGCATATACTGCCAACCGCCCCCAGCAATGGGCCACTCTGCTTCTGGGACCTGACTTCAAGATAAAGTACCAGTCAACCACCAGCCTCGGACAAGCCGACGCACTGTCGCGCCTCGTTGATTGAAGTAGGCCAGAACCAGAAGATACTGTAGTCGCAACAGTTGCCTTGGAACCGGAGGTTAACCGCGTAGTATCCGAAGCGGTTTGCATTCACCCAGTGACTGCTAACATGGTCCACCGAACTACTGACCAAGACCCTGTGCTGCAGCAAGTCATTATGTACTACCGCAACCATTGGCCGCGTACTTGCCCAGAAGATGAACTGAGGCCTTACTTCAGCCGGCAAGATACACTATCACTAGCCGATGGATGCCCTTTGTTTTCAGAACGCGTTGTCATCCCGAAGAAGTTACAACCAGCCGTCACGAATCATGAAGGGCACTCGCGGACAAACAGGATGAAGGCCCCTGCTCGAAGTTACGACCGAACTCTGGTCTCATTTTCATATCGATTATGCAGGTCCAGTGGGTGAACAACACTTTTTGGTCTTGATCGACGCTTACAGAAACAGCGGGAAATTCTTCTAGTGAACAGCCTTACAGCTGCCGCTGCGGTCCTGGAACTCCGACGACTGTTCGGTCGCTTTTGGGCACCAGAGACTATTGTATCCGAAAACGGCAGCCAGTTCACGGCGTCGGCATTCGCAGACTTTTGTCAGGAGTATGGCATAACTCATGTGCCTCGCCGCCGTTTCACTCACAATTGAACGGCCAGGCAAAAGGCTTCGTTGACAGTCTGAAGCGGGCTCTTCAGAAGTCCGGAGGGGAGGGACCAACGAAAGAGATCTCGCGAAGGTCATTGTTGGCATATCGAGCGACGCCGAACCCCAACTCTCCTGATGGAGTGTCACCAGAAGAGACACTGCTCCGAAGGAAGGTTCGAACACCGCATGACACCATCCGGCCTCAGAACAGGCGAATGGAGGAACAGTTCAACCGGCATCATGGAGCAACCGTGCGCTCCTTCAGCGAAGGCCAGAGAGTTTTGGTTCGTGACTACAGCAGCAGGCACCCTACGTGGATTTCAGGACAAATCCTTCGCCGGCGTGTCAAAGTGCTTTACGAGATTCAAGTTGGCCCAACCAAATGGATGAGGCACACAAACCAAATCCGGCCGACAGATTCGCAGATCCTGCCCACAAGACCGAGTGAGTTGAGTCTAGAGATGCTTCTGGACACTTTCAATCTTGGCAGCATCCCAGAAGATCCATCAGCCGCTTCCTCAGAGGCCCAGCCAGAGCACCGATCACGACCGCGACGCCGGACAGACAGGGTCCGCCAACCAGTGAGACCACTGCAAGTGAACCCTCGGCTTCGAAGCCACGTCCACAGACTCCAAGGGGGAGGTGCTAGGCGGAATTCCGCACAGATTCCGCCTTACCGCTCGCAGTTAGGCGCTGCTGTGGTCGAAATGCCTACCCCCCACAAAAATAGCCAAAAGTTCGGGACGCTTGCCGGTCCGATATCTGATTGGTCGAAAGTCCGGACCAAACAGCCAATCATGACCCAGTGTTGGCCGAATGCCAGTTGCCAATGACGTATCCAGAATTTCTAGACGGTTGTCACCGTTTACACTATATATTCGACGCGCTGTAAAGGTGTTCTTGACTTCGTTTTATGCGTCACTATACGTTGTGCACTTTTAGTGGTTGTTTTTTACACGAACACCAGCTTGGGAGTTTCAGACCGAGAACTAAGCTGAGGAAAATACCCTTATTACACCAGGGGAATGGAGCACCTCGACCGTCATCCTAGTCTTCAAAAAGGGCACAAGAACGTCATGCGAAAACCATTGTGGCATCAGCCTGGTAGCCGTGGCACCCAAGATACTCTCTGGCATTCTTTTGTGCAGGTTGATTGATTATCGGGAGGCCTCCCGATACGTACCAGTACGTTCGCGAGACGCATGCTGGGTTTCGCTCTGGCCCAAGATGCATCGACCATATCTTTACTTTGCTAAAGGTTATTCAACAGCGTCGCACTTTCAGCTGTACAACGTTTTTCGTTCTTCTGGATCTCAAGGCTGTTTTTGACTCCGCCAATCGTCAGAAAGTTTGACGGTCTCTGGCGGTTGAGGGTGTCTCTCCTAAATTGATATCCTTATGAGGGCATTGTAGGCGAACTTCCGTGGGCGCGTTGAAGTATACGGAAAGCTTCCGCCTGTGTTCACCACGTCCAGTTTTGTTCAACTCTCACTGATGTGCTGCTTGAAATTCCTCTGTCTGTCTCTGAAACTTCGGGGGCCGAAATGCTTTCTGGAACTTGGCTCACGGACATTGAGTATGCGGACTACGTTGCCCTCCTTGTTTCAGGTCCTCCGAAAATACAAACCGTTTTAAATAATTTAAATGATTCTGCCTCACGGTTTGACATGTACTCTACACATTCAAAGTGTAAAGGTCTGGTATAGGGCTGAGTGGGATCAGACCCAAAGCTCTCGCTTGCAGACGAGCCAATCGACGTCGTAGGTAAATTTGTCTATCTGGAAAATTGTATGAGTTCCGTTGGACTGTTTGCAAATGAAGTTACTTCTCGAACCTAGAAGGCCAGGACAGCTTTCGCTAACTTCCGACATATGGCGCCGACGTGACGCCACTTCGTCAAGGGGAGAATTTACACTGTGGCAGCTCGATGCATATTGCTTTATTCGTCAGATACATGGCCTCTACGCACAAGGGACATGCGAATGTCGTAAGCGTTTGACTATCGGTGTCTCTGCAGCATTGGTCCGTCTAGTGGGATTAGTAATGCTGAGGTACACCAGATGGAATAAGGAGGTTTGATTTGCCACGATGGATGAATTATTCACACTCCATAGTTTACGCTGGTTAGGACATGCGTTCTGCATGCCAGAGGACCCTGTGCCACGCAGAGCTCTTTCTACTCAGCACTGTGCTGAGTGGAAGCGACCGAGAAGTAGACAGCGTATGACCTGGCAACAAAGTATGAAAACACTAACCAGTGAACTGAGTCGGGTCGACAACTGTCGCCTCCCTGGATGGGGACCCCGGCACTCAACTCATCAATGGTTAATGACATGGCTCAATCGCGCATGAGAGCTATCGCCCTCAATGCGTAGCTATCCAGTTCCTGAACTAACCAGATGTGCCGTCACGTTCAATGGTCGGATGTATCTCCAACGCCCTCCCACCTTCCGGCCATCGAAACTGCAGCAGCTGGAACCAATGCATCCTTGCTAAATGTTTTTGTGTGTGGCAAACTGAACTGATCTGAAGACGCTTCGTATGTTTTGCTCCTGATGCAGTGGCTCGTTGTAGCTTTTGCCTGAGAGTTACACTTGCCTTCTGAGCTCAAGGTGGTTCACTGGAGTTGGTTCCAGTTAAGTTAGCCCCGCATTGTTTGGTTGTCTAGTTCAAACGGGACCACTGTGTGCCTATTAACTATACAGTGTTCATTTGTAATGTCAGCATACGTCTCTACGAGACATGTTGCAGTTGAGGAACATAGCTTTTTCGAGATCTGTGACGAATATCTCGGTCAGAAAAAGCCTATAGAGTCATCCTGGCGAATGATTTGAACGTCCAGGTTGGACTGCTGAGCCCAAAGTAGTACGACTGAGTTGTACATTCGGAGCCTGTTCTCAAGGTGCAGATAATGAGGGGCGATTTCTTCAGTTATGTGCTGAAGACTTTGTTTTTGCCCAGTGCTAAGTTTCTACATAAGCGGTCACACCGAATTAACTGAGGGCCAACAATCGCAATGTGGCGCCATTTGCGGATTGAGAGCCACAATTAAAAATTGCCGTTCCCCATGCGGTACGCAACAAGACTCCGATTGTGTCATTGTGCAGGATTGGTTATCAGTTTGCCTTCCTTCAGTATCACGCATTCCAAAATAGTTTCATTGGCTCAAAGACATCGAGGTGACCTGGCTGAAAAGCTACTGGAGACGCACGGTCACGCCGATAGCGGTTGGTTGGAGAATGATGGGAGAGGATGAACTGCTGTACTGTCAGCTGATGGGATTGTCTGACAAAGCTACCC
>SJOL01009828.1:391635-404657 GCA_004794785.1 Opisthorchis felineus
CGGCGTGTCAAAGTGCTTTACGAGATTCAAGTTGGCCCAACCAAATGGATGAGGCACACAAACCAAATCCGGCCGACAGATTCGCAGATCCTGCCCACAAGACCGAGTGAGTTGAGTCTAGAGATGCTTCTGGACACTTTCAATCTTGGCAGCATCCCAGAAGATCCATCAGCCGCTTCCTCAGAGGCCCAGCCAGAGCACCGATCACGACCGCGACGCCGGACAGACAGGATCCGCCAACCAGTGAGACCACTGCAAGTGAACCCTCGGCTTCGAAGCCACGTCCACAGACTCCAAGGGGGAGGTGCTAGGCGGAATTCCGCACAGATTCCGCCTTACCGCTCGCAGTTAGGCGCTGCTGTGGCCGAAATGCCTACCCCCCACAAAAATAGCCAAAAGTTCGGGACGCTTGCCGGTCCGATATCTGATTGGTCGAAAGTCCGGACCAAACAGCCAATCATGACCCAGTGTTGGCCGAATGCCAGTTGCCAATGACGTATCCAGAATTTCTAGACGGTTGTCACCGTTTACACTATATATTCGACGCGCTGTAAAGGTGTTCTTGACTTCGTTTTATGCGTCACTATACGTTGTGCACTTTTAGTGGTTGTTTTTTACACGAACGCCAGCTTGGGAGTTTCAGACCGAGAACTAAGCTGAGGAAAATACCCTTACTACACCAGGGGAATGGAGCACCTCGACCGTCATCCTAGTCTTCAAAAAGGGCACAAGAACGTCATGCGAAAACCATTGTGGCATCAGCCTGGTAGCCGTGGCACCCAAGATACTCTCTGGCATTCTTTTGTGCAGGTTGATTGATTATCGGGAGGCCTCCCGATACGTACCAGTACGTTCGCGAGACGCATGCTGGGTTTCGCTCTGGCCCAAGATGCATCGACCATATCTTTACTTTGCTAAAGGTTATTCAACAGCGTCGCACTTTCAGCTGTACAACGTTTTTCGTTCTTCTGGATCTCAAGGCTGTTTTTGACTCCGCCAATCGTCAGAAAGTTTGACGGTCTCTGGCGGTTGAGGGTGTCTTTCCTAAATTGATATCCTTATGAGGGCATTGTAGGCGAACTTCCGTGGGCGCGTTGAAGTATACGGAAAGCTTCCGCCTGTGTTCACCACGTCCAGTTTTGTTCAACTCTCACTGATGTGCTGCTTGAACTTCCTCTGTCTGTCTCTGAAACTTCGGGGGCCGAAATGCTTTCTGGAACTTGGCTCACGGACATTGAGTATGCGGACTACGTTGCCCTCCTTGTTTCAGGTCCTCCGAAAATACAAACCGTTTTAAATAATTTAAATGATTCTGCCTCACGGTTTGACATGTACTCTACACATTCAAAGTGTAAAGGTCTGGTATAGGGCTGAGTGGGATCAGACCCAAAGCTCTCGCTTGCAGACGAGCCAATCGACGTCGTAGGTAAATTTGTCTATCTGGAAAATTGTATGAGTTCCGTTGGACTGTTTGCAAATGAAGTTACTTCTCGAACCTAGAAGGCCAGGACAGCTTTCGCTAACTTCCGACACATGGCGCCGACGTGACGCCACTTTGTCAGGGGGAGAATTTACACTGCGGCAGCTCGATGCATATTGCTTTATTCGTCAGATACATGGCCTCTACGCACAAGGGACATGCGAATGTCGTAAGCGTTTGACTATCGGTGTCTCTGCAGCATTGGTCCGTCTAGTGGGATTAGTAATGCTGAGGTACACCAGATGGAATAAGGAGGTTTGATTTGCCACGATGGATGAATTATTCACACTCCATAGTTTACGCTGGTTAGGACATGCGTTCTGCATGCCAGAGGACCCTGTGCCACGCAGAGCTCTTTCTACTCAGCACTGTGCTGAGTGGAAGCGACCGAGAAGTAGACAGCGTATGACCTGGCAACAAAGTATGAAAACACTAACCAGTGAACTGAGTCGGGTCGACAACTGTCGCCTCCCTGGATGGGGACCCCGGCACTCAACTCATCAATGGTTAATGACATGGCTCAATCGCGCATGAGAGCTATCGCCCTCAATGCGTAGCTATCCAGTTCCTGAACTAACCAGATGTGCCGTCACGTTCAATGGTCGGATGTATCTCCAACGCCCTCCCACCTTCCGGCCATCGAAACTGCAGCAGCTGGAACCAATGCATCCTTGCTAAATGTTTTTGTGTGTGGCAAACTGAACTGGTCTGAAGACGCTTCGTATGTCTTGCTCCTGATGCAGTGGCTCGTTGTAGCTTTTGCCTGAGAGTTACACTTGCCTTCTGAGCTCAAGGTGGTTCACTGGAGTTGGTTCCAGTTAAGTTAGCCCCGCATTGTTTGGTTGTCTAGTTCAAACGGGACCACTGTGTGCCTATTAACTATACAGTGTTCATTTGTAATGTCAGCATACTTCTCTACGAGACATGTTGCAGTTGAGGAACATAGCTTTTTCGAGATCTGTGACGAATATCTCGGTCAGAAAAAGCCTATAGAGTCATCCTGGCGAATGATTTGAACGTCCAGGTTGGACTGCTGAGCCCAAAGTAGTACGACTGAGTTGTACATTCGGAGCCTGTTCTCAAGGTGCAGATAATGAGGGGCGATTTCTTCAGTTATGTGCTGAAGACTTTGTTTTTGCCCAGTGCTAAGTTTCTACATAAGCGGTCACACCGAATTAACTGAGGGCCAACAATCGCAATGTGGCGCCATTTGCGGATTGAGAGCCACAATTAAAAATTGCCGTTCCCCATGCGGTACGCAACAAGACTCCGATTGTGTCATTGTGCAGGATTGGTTATCAGTTTGCCTTCCTTCAGTATCACGCATTCCAAAATAGTTTCATTGGCTCAAAGACATCGAGGTGACCTGGCTGAAAAGCTACTGGAGACGCACGGTCACGCCGATAGCGGTTGGTTGGAGAATGATGGGAGAGGATGAACTGCTGTACTGTCAGCTGATGGGATTGTCTGACAAAGCTACCCTACTCGACCAAATCGATGCTGGATTTCGTCGAGATCCCCAGATATCTTTTGCTGCCAGGGAATCCATATCAGCAACCAGTGACCACGATGGCGCCCGCAGAGCTTTCGAATGCTGGATAATCAAGAGCACCGAGCTCGAGGTTGTTCGGTACATAAAACCGGAACTTACTGGCCGGAAGTTCCGTGGTTCGAACCCAATCCCGAGATCTTCACTGCTCCAGTTTGGGCTTGGGCCACTTAGCAGTATCTCCGTCATTGTGCTACCTTCGGGTGGCACGGCAGTTAGGCACCGAAAGGTTGCTACAGCTGAACCATTTAAGAGCCTGAAGAATGACAGACTGTGGTATCACAGATGGTTATAGGAAGAAATAATTCTCGCCATTGATGAGCCACTCACGCTCCCTGCATTACGCTGGTTATGACATGTTCTTCGCTTACCAGAGGACAGTCTGTGCTCGTCTGAGCTCGTTTCGCTCGACTCTGTGCTGAGTATAAAGGATCAAGATGTTGACATTCTTTGATCTGGTAGTGTAGTATGAAAGCACTCAGTCTGTTTGACAGTTACCTACCCGGATGGGAATTCCGGAACTCAACTCATCAATGGTCAATAGTGCTTTCGAACATGGCTTAGTCACTCGTAAGTGTCAACCCTGCATTGCAACCACTGCCTTTAATTCGTAGCTATCCAGCTTCCCGTTTCTTCAGACAATTGGACTGATTCAACACCAACCAATTGATTAAGTCATCGCCTCTACTATTTGGCTCTATAGTCCCGGAGCCCCATTTTCTAATGACTGCAACTATAACGGCTTGAAACAACGCACCTATGGTGTCGGGTTTACAGCTTATAAACCTGTGTACAAACATAAACAACCTGTTGCCTACCTTATTTCAGTGTACAAAAGTTAAAGACTGTCAGATAAACTGGGCCTCGGGGTTTGAAGAATAATTTTGCGGTGTATACGGCTGTAGCGGTCCAATTATGCATGCATATTGCAACTACTTTCAATGGGCGGCGAAGGGATACGTCAGTCCGTGAGAATATGGTGGGGGTGATGTTCAGTCAAGTTAAGTTTTTCAGCCGACGAACCGTTCTAGCTCCTACATTTTCGTTCACCGAGGATAGGGAGAAAATAAGGGAATGAGAGCCACACATTAGAGGCGATGTCATAATCGGTAGATTGAGGTAGAAATATTCTGTTCTGTACGCAGGTAATGAGAGTTAGGTAGCGAATGCGATAGTTGGTCGTCTGAAGGAATGGCACAACTCCAGCACTTGTCGCAAAGTGAGGATATAATCGATGCAACCCCGACTATGGCGGAACCCAGCGTGATTCTCACTCTCCTCATGATGGATCAACCTGAATAGGATAATACAAGGGAACATCTTGGAAGCTATGACCACTAGACTGATACCCCGGTGGTTTTCGCACGATATTCTTACACTCTTCTTGAGTGTAGAATCACCGCCTAGGCGCTCCATTCTGTCTATATTCTTTCTGCATTCCGGGTAGTTTGGAGTAAGGTCGTCAGGATAGCCACGTGGGACTCGACACCTTCTCAGAAGAACGCAGAATTCAAACAACCTGGACCAGGTGATTTATTGCGCCGAAGCAGTGAAATCGCGTGCTGGATTTCCGTCGTCGATAACGGACTGATGTCGGCGTTCCACTCGCGTTTATTTGGTCCTTCTGGAGTTTGGGGGGCGCGATGGCTCGAGTGGTTAGAGCGCGAATTTACTAACCGGAAGGTCCGTGGTTCGAACCCGATGTCTGCCTCTCGACTTCCCTTGTCTAGGCTTGGGCAACGTGGCATAATCCCAGCCCTCGTGCTTCCTTCAGGTGGCATGGCAGCTACTCACCGGAGAAGGGTGATACAGCTGGACGATTTTTTTCGGAGTTTGAGTTGATGGGGTGTTATCCTCTTTGATTATGTATCAGTCAAACTCGTTCGTTCACCGGAATAGAGAAGACAAACAACTTCGACGAATTTATACTGCAAACAAGTAGATCGTTCCGTGATGTGGAATTCAACTGAACCAGAATATAAAAAGAGCTAACAGTCCAATAGGATGTCAGTGAGAAGCTGAAATGTAGAAACAAGGTTTCAGTATACAAAACACATCGTTGGCAAAGTGGATTTGTTCGTTTGGAGGTAGTCCTCCTAACACCTCCCCTTTGAAGTGCTCGATCGTAGGACTGCTGCTGAGGGTTGAGTTGCATTGGTATGACGGGCCTTCGTATTCGATCGGTCCACCTTCTAGGTGGTTAATTCACCGGCTCTGGAGATTTTGGCTTTTGAGCTAATTCAAATGCGTCCAGAATCTCCAGTGGAAGAACAGGATCGAGTGTAGCTGTCGCTGGAAGATAGGAAGAGCGTAGCTGATTGGCATGACGGACCCAGGTAGAGGAGCCTACGTCTACCTCATAGACAACTTTTCCAGAACGACACACAATTATACCTTGCGTCCACTTCTCCACACCACCACGATAGTCTTTTGCTAGCATAGATTGACCGGGTATAAATATGTTACTTACAGCACCGTGATGTCGGTTGAACTGAACTTCCATATTTGTGTTTCTACCGGTTGGTGAATGTGGTGCTGAACGGATGACATCAACGGCTAAACGAATATTCCGGTTCGTAAGTATCTCAGCCGGGAAATTACCATGTGGAGCGTTAACATTTGGTGTCGCCCTGTAACTCAGCAGAAATGTCTCGATGACTTCCGGTGTAGTCCCCCCCCCCTTTGAGTTTTAAGAGTGCGCGTTTGAAAGTGTCCGCAAATCTTTCCACTTGGCCATTTGATTTTGGATGGAACGGTGGTGATCGCACACGCATGCTGTTTTCTTAACAGAAAGCGGAAAATTCAGCGGACGTGAATGCACTGATGTTGTCAGAGACGATGATATTTGGAACTCCAAAGTGGCTAAACACATGTAGTTTTGAAATGGTAGCACAAGCAGTAACATGGTTCATGCCAAACACTTCTGGCCATTTGCGGTAGGCATCTACTGGGATCAGATGTTGTTGGCCGTTGATTGGTCCCGCAAAATGAACACGAGTCGTGACCATGGAGTTTCTGGAACAGGCCATGAACATAATTCTGTTTTCCGCGGGGATTTTCCGGATAGTTGGCATTTTGAGCACTTGCGTACAAGTTCTAACTGCTTATCCATGCCTGGCCAGTAGACATAACTGCGTGTTAGCGCCTTCATGCGATAAATACCAGGATGTCCAAAATGAAATTGCAATTCCGGGGGCAATTACCCATTCTGTGTAGAGTATGCAACCATTAACCTCGGAAAGTGAGGATCGATGTTGGTAGAATGGTTGAAGTTGTTAATCGGAACATACTGCAGGCTAGTGTGTGCGGTGAAAATGGAGTACCTTTTGAAGTAACGGATCACGAACAGTGCCGTCGCGAACCACGGCAGATGGAGTAGTCATAGCCCAAAAGCATTGTAGCCCAACGTTGCAAACGGTTGGCTCAAATAAAAAACCAAATCATTCAGCTGTAGCACCCATTTCGTGCCTAACTGCCATAACACCCGAAGGAAGAACGAGGGCTGGGCTATTGCCAGGTTGCCCAAGCCTAGACAGGGAAAGTCGAGAGGCAGAGGTTGGGTTCGAACCACGGACCTTCCGGTCAGTAAACTCACGCTCTAACCACTGAGCCATTCCACTCCGGTTGGCTGCGTAAACAGGGGTGACTTTCTTCGATACGAAAACGCCGAGGAGCGGTTTACGGTTAGTGACGAGCGTAAAATGACATCCGAAGAGCATTTGGTGGAACTTCTTGATGGCCAAGATTATCGCTAAAGCTCCTTCTTCGATCTGACCATAGTTGCGCCCGGTACTTGTTAGGGATCTAGCTGCGTGAGCAATTGCTTTTCGTTTCCCTCAGGGAAAACGTGAGAGATGACAGCTCCAATACCATAGTTGGATGATTCTGGGCTGGATTGTAATGTGTGAGTAGCAGATCGGTGCTGAGAAGTGACTTTAATTTGTTAAAAGCGGACTGGCACTCATGTGACGAGTTCGAACGCACGTCATTTTTGAAATGATTTAGTGGTCCACGGGCAGGATGCAGTTCTGGCAAAAATGAACTGTAATTGCTTACCAAACCGAGTAAGGAGCGAAAGGTCGTATTTTTTGTAAAGCGGGAATATTTTGAGTCTGGATGAGGACCATTTTCGTCAAAAATAAATCCAAGATATTTGATGGATGTGAGAAAAAATGCACATTTTCTGCACGTAGACGAAAACCATATTGTTGAATTCGTTCGAGCACACAATTCAAAAGTTCTTCTTGACTAGAACCTGTGAGAATGATGTCATCCAAATAAGCAGCAACTCCTGATAAATTGTTTAGCACGGCATCCATTGTTTGTTGAAATATTACTGGTGCAGATTTTACCCCAAATGGCAAACGGTTAAATTGAAACAAACCGCGACATGTGTTAATTGTCAGAAGTTCTTTGAAGTCATCAGAGACTTTTATTTGAAGGTAAACATCAGCGAGATCCAGCTTTGCGAAACATTTTCCACCATTGAGCTTGGTGAACAGATCTTCTGGCACCGGTAATGGATATTGGTGGGAGTCTAACACGGCGTTTAATCCAGTGGAATTGTCAGCACACATACGCACCTTGCCATTTGCTTTTTTGATGACAACAATAGGAGCTGGCCACGATGAATAGCTTACTGGCTGGATAACTCCGGATTGCTGGGGACGAACAGGTTCATTCTCCACGGTTGCGAGAGCGGCAAATGGTACGGGAAGCTTCGGTTTGAAAATTGGTGTAGAATCGGGTTGGAGTTTGAGGCTTGCCTTGGTTTTGATACAACATCCAAGGCCACGTTGGAAGACATCATCGAATTTTGTCAGTGAGATAACAAGTTCCTGAGATATGTAGATTGTTGGAAGATACATTACAGGCTAACTTGCCAGTCAGTAGTAGGGTAGTGCCAGATGCACGTTGGGCTCGATGATTCGTGAATGACACAACACGTTTTCCTATCAACTCCCAAATGGAACGTGAGATCAACGTAATATCTGAAGCTGTGTCGAGCTGCAGATGGATTGGAATTTTGTTGATGAAAACTGTAAGGTATTTCCTTCGGGACTCAAATTCAACTCAGAATGTTGCAAACACATATCTGGACTGCGGAAGTTTCCTGTACGACTGCTTTTTGACTGCGTTGCTGATTGAGCTGTTGAAGCTCTTTTGGTTTTTGGGTACTGTGGATTTTCGCGTACGGCAGAAACCTTCTTTGTGCCCCCACCGATGACAGGTCTGGCACTGGTGCTTCCTGAATAGACGAAGGTGCATAATACCACTCACCACAGGACCAACACGATGTTGGCGGTTTTTTCTCATGTGTGACAGTGGTTAGTTCCAATGCCATGATACCACTGGGATTAGTAAGTCGTGACGTCTGCTGTACCATTGCGATATCGTGTTTAAGATTACGCAAACGTTGGCATTCGGTGATGAATAATTTCACGGTAATGTCCTTCTCGTGCTTGAGCTTGGAAAGCAGTCGAGTGCGAATATCTGATTCTTGCGGAGACTGAAGACCAGCAAAGAAGATTAGACACTTGAACTGATCCTCTGTAAGTGACTGCAATTGAAATTTTTCACATTCACGGTTGACGACACCGGCAAAAGTGACGTAATCGTCGGCATCGCGCTTGGCCAATTTGAGACAATTGTATCGAACATTAAAAGGTGAATTCTGCTCGCCGAAAATTTCATGGAGTTGTTCCACTGTCTGTGCAAAGTTTACATCCTTTGGATGTTTGGGAAGAATGAAGTTCGTGAACCGGTCGTGCTCGAGGGTTCCAAGTTTCCGGACCAAGAGACGGGATTTCCACGCATCATCTTTGTCGGTAAACTCATTCTGAAAAGTATCTTCCCAGCGACTGTACCATGAATTGAATATGAGACCAGATGCCGGTTCGTAGAGAAATTCGGTAACAGTTGCTGCAATAGAATCGGTAAGGGATAATGAAATGCCAATTTGAGATGGAACTGATGTCTGAAGACTGATAACTTGAGTAAGAGACTGAATAAGTCGCAATTGCGATCGTTCGAACTGCGCTTGTTGCTGTTGAAGGATTGCTTTCAAATCCTCAGCTGAAATTGACATGTTTGTATTCGCGTTGGTTTCTCGTCGCCAGTGTTATATCCTCTTTGATTATGTATCAGTCAGACTCGTTCGTTCACTGGAATGGAAAAGATAAACAACTTCGAGGAAGTTATACTGCAAACAAATGGATCGTTCCATGATGTGGAATTCAACTGAACCAGAATATAAAAAGAGCTAACAGTCCAATAGGATGTCAGTGAGAGGCTGAAATGTAGAAACAAGGTTTCAATATACAAAACAAATCATTAGCAAAGTGGATTTGTTCGTTTGGAGGTAGTCCTCCTAACATGGGGACCAGCTGAATTGGTCCTCAGTGTGTCCAGCTCATCGCTCAAGGCGAAGTTCATTTGACTAGATTAAGTCCCAGTCACTAACATCCTCCTCTTTTCGGACCAGTCGATTGGACTAGCTAGAATAGGGTGCGAATACAGGAGCTTTATCCGTTTCTCAGGCTTATAGAGATCTGTCAACGCTCTCCGTCAATCCCAAGATTATTCATTACTCGGCGTAAATAGGTCTGCTCGCGTTGTCAAAGCCGTCTGTGTATCGTATAAGATTCTATCAGAGCTGTTAATCGTGACAAGATGCAGGTTTCATTGGAGTATGTAGGCAGCCTGGGGTGGACGGTGTCAAATGCGGTGAGCACGGCTTCTTTCATCTCTCTCCAGTCGTCGTTCAAATCACCGTTGTGCCCGTCAAGTTCTGGGCGCTCAACCAACTCAGCTTAATACTGTTAAGCTACACAGACGTTTTTCAGATGGTGAACTGAATGGCTTTGCCACATCCGACATGTTCCATAGGAGAAGCGAATAGATACGTGTGCCCCATAGTGCAGTGATTGGAGTCCAGTGGTGTATTCCAAAAATAAACAACAACCTTGCATCGAAGCTCTCCACCGGTGGCTGATTGCCACGTGGTCCAAAAAAATAACACCCTTCTAAATCCACGAGATCCTTTCTATGTAGGAGCTTTTAACGTCCGTACTCTATGTCAAATTGGCAAACAGGCAATGCTTGCTGAAACCTTATACTTCCTTAAAATTGATGTATGCTGTGTCTCCGAAACACGCATACAAGACCCAAGCGTGGTTATGCATCTCAGAACGCCAAGGATGAACTCAGCTGTTTCACATTTCTCCCTCCGTATGTCCGGTGACCCAGAAGCGATGACTCGTGGAATATATGGCGTGGGAGTTGCACTCAGCCCCAGAGCTGAACGCGCTTTGCTGGTTTGGATCCCAGTGAACAGTCGTCTTTGCGCCGTCCGGTTATCCAGTTCAATCAAGCTCAGTGCCTCTCGGCATAAAAAGCGGCGCCTGTTTGTAGTGTCGACTTATGCCCCAACAGACTGCAGTTCTGATGCTGAGAAGGATACTTTCTGTCGGGAATTATCCGGGCTCATTCGTCAAGCTGAAAGCACTGACATTGTGATACTTACGGGCGATATGAACGCTCAAGTCGGTCCTCTTAGCTTCTTGGAATCACATTTGGGCGGTCGATTCGGAGTCGATGCTCGCCGCACAGACAACGGAGATCGACTCCTTCAGTTGTGTGCTGACCGTGAACTGCCTCTGGCAAGTACGAACTTTCAACATAAACGTTCGCATTGCGTAACCTGGCGGCTACCAACTGCAAATCAACCGTGGACCCAGTTGGACCACGTGGTCATCAGCCACCGGTGGAGAGCCACAATTCAAGACTGCCGTTCCTTCTGGGGCACACCACGTGATTCCGATCACGCTATGGTGCATGCACGCCTGACAGTTCGCCTCTCTTCAGGCCCCTGCAAGTCAGCAAGAAGAATACCAATCCACTATCTTCGAAGAACGACCATAGCTCAACAGTACCGATCTGAGCTAACTAAAAACAGCTCTCCACAGTAAACCAATACTGTGGTGGCAGTGAGCATGTGGATGAAGCGTGGCAAAATGTGAAAGGAGCTATGTTAGCGGCGTTCAGTGCTGTCTGTCCGACCTCTCCGATTCGACCAAAAGACCGCTGGATGTCGGCTATCCATGATTGATGCCAGGGAATTCATACCAGCAGGCAACGAGTACGACGGCACACGCAAATCCCTCAAACGCCAAATAGTGAAGAGTCTAAGGAAAGACCGAGAGCTGTGGTGGACATCGAAAGCTCGGGAAAGTGAGAAGGCTTTTGCTACGGGAAACAGCTGTGCCCTATATCAACTGATACGATCGACTGGCCCTAGGAAAGCGACGGTCAGGGAAACGATTAGTGGAAAAGATGGCTCATTAATTCACTTGCAAAAACCTCGACTGGAAAGATGGGCCGAACACGTGAAGAACAGTTTAGCTGGCCTCCTGCAACACAGCCACTGGACATAGTGCATACGGGCGAATGGAGTGTAAACCTTGATCGCCCTGTCGGAAGAAGAAATAAAGTGCGAAATATCCGTGCTAAAACGTGACAAGGCACCAGGACCGGACGGCCTCTATCCAACCCTTTTCGAAGAAGGCGGGGAATCCCTGGTGACCCATCTGACAAAGCTTATTGGTGCTATGTGGAACAAAGAGAAGGTGCCTGCAGAATGGGGCATGTCGACAGTTATCCCTATCTTCAAAAAGGGTACGCGGGCGCTGTTTGAAAACCACAGTGGCATCAGCCTGTTAGCTGTGGCATCGAAGGTGCTCTCTGGTCTTATCCTTCGAAGGTTGACTGAACTCAGGGAGAGACAGATCCGTGAAAACCAAGCTGGGTTCCCTCTTGCAAGAGGATGCATCGATCACATCTTCACCTTCCGACAGATTCTGGAACAGCGACACTGCTTCCAGCAACCAACAATGGTTGTGTTTCTTGATCTGAAAGCTGCCTTTGACTCTGTGGACCGTCAAGCACTATGGCAGTGTTTGTGGAGCAGAGGTGTCCCCCATAAACTCTTGACCTTTTTTAAGGCGCTGTCCGCCAACTCCCGTGGGCGTGTGAAGGTCTACGGGAAGCTGTCGCCTGAGTTCACCACAGACAGGGCTGTCCTCTTTCACCTTTCCTCTTCAACTTCGTCACTGATACGATTATGGAAGACCCACTATCAGCCTCTAATGCCTGTGGGGTCGAAGTGCTCGCGGGGCGTCCGCTCACATATCGAGTGAGCGGACAACGTAGCTATTCTTGGATCTGACCCCGTGGTAAAGCAAACAATATTAAATAATCTAAATAATTCCGCCTCACGGTTTGGCATGCGCTTCACACCTGCGAAGTGTAAAGTACTACTGCAAGACTGGGTGGGCTCGAACCCTAGCCTCATGCTTGCGGATGAACCGGTTGAGGTAGTAGACAAATTTGTTTACCTGGACAGCTGTATCAGTCCCGGTGGTCTCGCGAAAGATTATATTTCCATCCGGATTGGGAAGGCCAGAGCAGATTTTGTGAACCTGCGTCACCTGTGGCGTAGGCGTGAAATCAGCTTATCCGTCGAGGGTCCAGTTTACAATGCTCGAGTTTACAATGCTCCATATTACTATACGGCTCAGAAACCTGGCCGTTGCTTGCCGAGGACGTCAAAAGACTTTCAGTGTTTGACCATCGATGTCTCCGGAGCATTGCCTGAGTCTGGTTGGAGCACCGGATAAGCAGTGCTGAAGTACGTCGAATAGTATTCGGAAGAAGTCACTCACCCTCGATAGCTGAACTGATCACACTGCATAGGTTGCGCTGGCTTGGCCACGTGCTGCGTATGCCAGTCGACCGACTTCCTCGAAGTGTTCTTTTCGCACAACCACGTGAAGGGCGGTCAAACAATGACTTGGAAACGAAGTATAAAAGCCACTACCAGCAAACTCAGCTGCGCTGGTCATTGCCGTCTTCCTGGATGGGGACCCCGAGACGGGCCACATTAATGGTTAGAGACATTGTCAGACATGGCTCAGTCGCGCCCTCAATGGCGGT
>SJOL01009828.1:407175-439008 GCA_004794785.1 Opisthorchis felineus
TGAACTGATCACACTGCATAGGTTGCGCTGGCTTGGCCACGTGCTGCGTATGCCAGTCGACCGACTTCCTCGAAGTGTTCTTTTCGCACAACCACGTGAAGGGCGGTCAAACAATGACTTGGAAACGAAGTATAAAAGCCATTACCAGCAAACTCAGCTGCGCTGGTCATTGCCGTCTTCCTGGATGGGGACCCCGAGACGGGCCACATTAATGGTTAGAGACATTGTCAGACATGGCTCAGTCGCGCCCTCAATGGCGGTCGTGCATCCAAGCTATTGCCTTCAATGCATAGCTCCCTTCCTAATCCCGCCACTTGACAGTGCTGTATTTACGCACCAATTTATCAGCTCCCGCCTCCAATGTACGCCTACCTAACCCACCTCCCCAAATCATCGGTGAACGAAACTGTGGCAGCTACAACCACTGTACGACAAGTACGCGGTTCTTACAGCTGACAATGATGGTGATGATGATGGTCCAGTTGAATCCACAGCTGGTTTCATCATCATGACCATCAGCTGTAAAAACCGTGTAATTGCCTTACAGTGGCTATAGCTGCCACATTTTCGTTCGCAGGCAATTTGGGGAGATGCAGTAGATACCTACGTATCGGAGGTGGTAGCTGATATAATTGATGCGTAAATACCATGTCGTCAATGGACTTTTCGTTGGGAGATCCGGAGGGGAACTATGCAATGAAGGCGACAGCTCGTATGCATGAGCGCCACTGAGGGCTTGACTGGGCCATACCTGACAATGTCTCTAACCATCGATGCGTCCTGTCTCGGGGTCTCCATCCAAGAAGACGGCAATGACCAGCGCAGCTGAGTTTGCTGGTAACGGCTTTCATACTTCGTTTCCAAGTCATCGTTTGACTTCTCTTGGCTCGTTTGCTGGGCAGAAGCTTGGATACGAAGCAACAGCTAACTGAATCGGAGGGACTCGGTTGAGGAACGTGTTGGGAATAAAGGGCCGCCAGGGCGAATGATGCTTCCTGGTTGCCCAGGCCAAAGAAGGGGGTTTGGTTGAGATATCCATCCTCGAGCCTTTGACTCAAGTCTGACCCACAAAGCAGTGGGAAGATGTAGGGTTTTGTTCGGGACCCTTCCCCTAGCCTCCGGTTCAAAAGTCCGGCCTGCTTGGCTGGCCTGTGCTCGGTGTATAACTATATTTGTAACAATCTTCCCTTGTCTCTACGAAAAGCTGTCTCAAGCTGTCGTACCTTTTTGTACATCACAGTGAGCGGAACATTAAACAAGTGGATAGCGTAGAAGTTGCGAGCCACAGCAAAAGCCTAGGAGACTCGAAGACATACCGGTTCGGTTTCACCAAAGTAGTATATGGCAGAGGATGATACATGTGGTACGCACGCCAGTAGTTCACCATAAGTGCGAATAACCTGAATCCGCATTGGTGATCGTCCAGGAGGCTGTTATTCTCCAGAGAACCAAAGGGTTTTGGCCAAGATTAACTCCAGAATTTTGGACAAATAAGAATGATGGAGATGAGATGGTAGTCGTTCGGATCGGATAACCAGCCACGCTTGGGAGAAGGGAGTACGTCGGAGCTTCCCCAAGCGCCGGAAGAGAGAGAACGATGGAAGAGACGAGATATGGGTGGAGCGAATTCTGACGCAGCGAGCACAATAGACAGGTGCTATCCGGACCAGGAGGCTTAGAGATGTTTAGCGATAGCAGACATTGGCTGGCAACCCTATTAGTAGGTATCGGGAAATGGCTTGGAGATGTAAGATAAATTTGGACGGAATTTAAGGGAGGAATGTTGAAGTTTGAGGTAAAAAGTGGGGCAATTACCTCGGCCCTCTCTTGGGAAACTGGGTCCAAGAGTCCACTGAAGTCAGAAATAGGAAAAACGTAAATTAGGACCGACTGTTTTTGCAAGAAAGTATCGACCTCTGGTTGGTGTACTGGACAGTTGAGTGACCTTCGAACTAATGAACATGTCCTTAGTCTTATCAATCAATGCAGGAATTGCGAGCAGCAACGTAATCCTAATGAGATAGAGAGGGTTGTGGATGCCAGCATTTATACGTACAGTCCTTCTAACAGCACGAAACAAGCATGGTTAGGCTATTCCTGAGATGAGAGCTTGCCGGGTTCAGAAGAAATGGTGCATTTTGTCATTAAGGACGCTCGTGCGGTTCTTGGTGAAAGTTGCAGAATCGTCGGAGATGCTGTCATCCAGGGATAGAATTCGATGAAATGTTGCCTACTGTCAAAATAAAAATCAGGCTCGCAGTGCCAAAAATACTGCTAGACGGAGATGTGCGGAAGACATTGGAATTTGACTTCATCGGAAAAAGGTAATAATGCGGTGATTAGAAGAGCCCTCAGCTAAATATTGTGATGGGTGCATGGATGCATATATGTTGGCTGTCAAATCCAATTCAGATGGCAGGCATTCATATATATATATATATATATATATATATATATATATATATATATAGCAGGGGCCCGTGGTACTTCAGTAGATAGACCGTTGTTCGAACCCAACCCCTGTATCTTGACAACTCCTATCTAGGCTCAGAATACCTGAAAGTATTTCAACCCCCGCGCTTCCTTCGGGTGGTACGACAGCTGGGCACCGAGGAGGTGTTACAGCATAAAAATTTATTAAATTCTTTTATATATTAGCAGAAAACTTCAAAGGTACAGTGCACCTGCCACCAGTAACCCTATCAATGGACTGTTTTATGTCAACCAAGTGGTTAATACGTTGCTTCACATTAGCGGTTGTCTGACGCTCGATATTATGCCATTCTGCTGGGCTGGAAAGTGAGCACTCTTTCACCGCGAAAGATTATTCTGTCTATTTTATCTTCGATATTTCATCGTCTCCCTTTTTAAGTTTCACTTTTGTCGGTCACCAGGGCCTATGTTGACCATATCTACCGCATTCACATACAATGTGCAAGTTTAAAAAATTGAACTGAATGCCCCATTCGTTAGGTAGCTGGATAAACGCGACAAAAAACGGACTTTTGTTTGTGCCTGTCAAACTCATTGAGGAGAATTGCGATGTTAAGATGGTAAAATTTTGATGCGACCTGGTAATTATCCCATGCAGCGACATTAATTCTTCCCCTCTTGACTACAGGTTGTTTCAGCTCACTCGTCTTGACTATGTCTGCCGGCCTGCGTGTCCTTGTCGGATGTAAACGTGTTATTGACTATGCGGTGAAAATTCGCGTGCGGCCAGATGCTACTGGTGTTGTCACAGAGGGTGTGAAACACTCAATGAATCCGTTCGACGAGATCGCCGTTGAGGAAGCCATACGAATGCGAGAGAAACAACTGGCGGCCGATATTTTAGCTTTCAACTGCGGACCTTCAAAAGGTCAGGATGTGCTACGCGTTGCGCTTGCAATGGGAGCAGATCGAGCAATACAAGTTGAAGTTGATGATCCAGTGAGCCAAAAGCTGGAGCCTCTGCACGTTGCCGAGCTAATGGAGAAGGTTGTCAAGGATGAGAAGGTAAATACTTTCCTTGTACTGAGTATGGTCATTGAGACGTTTAGAATATGTGCGAGAACCAGTTAGAAGGGCGTCCGAGTTATCGAGGATAAACAACGTTTTACTTGTCTAAGAACAAGCTTGGATGAGCTTATATGTACGTACAAAGATTCGATACGGGTAACTAGGGTAAGTACAATAATAAGCAAACAACACTCGTGACATTCACCCCGGCATTGTTTGAATGGGCACACATGTACTGACGTAGATAGGGTATGATGTACTGAGTAAGGTTTCTCTGTTTCTCAACCCGTAAGGATGAACGCGTCGCTGTTCTAGAATTTCAGGATAACTCGGTTGGTCTTCGGAGGACGGTGCCGAAAAGGGTTCAGTTCCTTGAGAGGTATCGGGCCGACGTCAGGTTGTTTCAGTCATATCTGGGTGTTCGGTGTTCTTATTGGATTCAAACAGATTGAGAACGTCTACAGTTGTGTTATGAACCGCTGGGGCTAGACGGCGAAAGGACATGGTTTCGACTCTTCTGTCTCGATGAGCAATGTGTACATAGTGTGGGCTGTAGTTCAGGAGGTCGACTTTTGCAAGCGGTTGATGCTTGGATGACCTATCACCTCGCTGCAGCAGGACTGCACCAGGGGGGTCAACCAAGATGGTAACGAGATTCCAAAGGTTAAGCGACGTGCGTATTGAAAGAATCGTTCGTGTGGCGTACAGTTAGTGACCGTACATAGCAATGATCAGAGGCTGTGTAGAAAATCAGGAACTACCGATTCCCAATAAGAAGGTGACAGATTGTGAGTTTTCAATGCCAAGCTTATTGCTTTCTAGAGCGTGCCGTTGAGATGCTCAACCTAACCGTTACATTGTGGATTGTAAGCCGATTTATGGACCTTAGAAACACCTTTCTCCAGAAGAAAGCTATTGATCTCAGACGACATGAACGATGAACCTCTGTCGGAATGGATATAGGCTGGCATTCCGAACAAACAGAAGATTTGTGTGAGGCAGTCACTCACAATTGCTGAGGTTATATCCGCACACGCGGCTGCAAATGGGAAGCTGGAGAACTCGTCAATTATCGTGAGTGTGTATTAGATGGCAAGGGACTTTTAAAATCCAAACTCAGACGCACAGAAGCTTGTGCTGCTCTACTGAGTCTACCAGAGGATTTCCAGAATCTTGGCTTCAGTTCGGCCTACACGTTGTAGGAAGATGTAACGCGCTTGACATCGTCGATGGAGTAGGGGAGATTCTTGCAACGCACAAAATGAAACATACGGGTAGTGCCTGGATGGCAGACGAAGTTATGGAACTCTCCAAGTTGATTGTTGCTCCCCATGGAAGCACATATGTTGCGTGACAGAGTGTCGGACATAATTATCCTTGCCAGGTCGGTATACGAAATCATACTTGTACTCGGACAACTCAATCCTCCAGCGTTGTATTTTGTCGTTTTTCACTTTACCCTTCTGTCCACCGCTGTACATGAATGTGACTGAACGCTGATTGGTGATCAGTTTGAAGGGTCTTCCGAGTAGATAGTGCCGCTATTTCCTGATGGATTCAACGATAGTGTAGGCCTCCTCGATGGCAGAATGATTCTTCTCGCTCGAATTGGGTGCCCTTGGGAAAAAGGCCACCGGTCGATGGTTTTGGCTGAGGGATGAGGCTATAGCAACATCGGAGGCATCCGTTTCAACAACCAAAGCCTCGTTGTAATCTATTGTAATTAGCGTACCATTTTCTAGTTCGTTTTTCAGGCTGTCGAAGGCTAATTTGACGTCGGAAGGTAGAGGGTATGTTTTATTCTTTATCAGTTTGTTGATTTTGTCGGAAAACGAGGTTATCCAATGGGCGTAATATGTGAACATACCGATGACGCGTTGCATTTCCGTGGTAGTACGCGGAGGAGATAACTGACGGATAGGTTCGATGCGTTCAGGGTCTGGCCCTATGACACCCTTTGAAACTTCATAACCTAGGAGGCGGATAACTTCTGAAGCAGTGACGGTTTTGTTATCGTTGAGCATGATTCCATACTTCCTCGTAGCTCTTAAAATGATTGGAGATTGAGGTCGTGTTCATCTTGGATATTGCCACAGATAGTCACACTGTGTATGTAGGCATCAGACGTAATAATATTGATAATAATTCGCTGAAAACGTGCTGCACTGTTTGCGACACTGAAGGGTATGCGTGGAAACTGAAACAGGCCACCACATGCTTCAAATGCTGCAAAAGGTTTATCGAATGCAGAGATGGGGACCTGATGGTAAGCAGACAAGAGGTCTAATGTACTGTAGACTTCGTAGTGCGAAATTTCCTCAATCATTTTGTCTAGGCGTGGCAGAGGGTAAGCGTCCAGGTATATGAACCGGTTGATAGTTTGGCTGTAGTCAACAACCATCCGGCGTTTGTGATTGATATTCTTGGTAAACAAAACCTGCGCTCTCCAGGGAGACGTTGACGGCTCGATTATGCCTTCTTGCAATAACCAATCAACTTCGACGCTAATGAATTCTTCAACATCCGGATGACGTCGTCGTGATTTGGTGGTAACAGGCTTACAATCTGGGGATGGGTTGGCGAAGAGTGTTGGTGATTCAACGTTTTACTGCCGTTAGGCCACAGATGAACGCATCACGAATGAACTTTCTATCTTGCCGTATAGACCTAGGAAATCGTGCCCGAGTAGAACGTCGGTGCAGAGGTTTGACAATACAAAGAGTTTCAGTCCATTGTATAATGTATCTCTGTATCGGATAGGAACACAAGCGCAACCGGTCGTTCGACAATTTAGTGATGTATATGCCATCGTGACGGATGAGAAATCTGGATAAATTTTCCAGTTATGTAGTTTCACGATGTTAGAACTAATGAAACTGCAAGATCTTCCTGTATCGACCAGAGCACGGAGAGCAATGCTATTGACTTCGACAGTTGTGATGGCCCGTGCCAGGCAGGTAGATGCTGCTGCAGCGAATAACGACGATAAAGTGGGCTTAATTGTACAATTTGTATGGAACTTGGTGGTATTTTTGTAACGGCACACGTGGCGGAAGTGACCGCTTCTACCACAGAGATTACAAACGGCTTCTCGAGCAGAGCATTTTGAACGAGGATATCTATCATAACTGCAGAAATCACATGTTTGAACGGATTTTACAGAAGCAATTGTCGGATCGACATGTAGTTCTGGATTCTGTGAAATGGGCGGAATTGTAGAGCAGAATAGAGGTTCGTTACCAAAGTACGATTGCGACTGTTTGTGAGCAAACTCGAGGGATCTAGCAAGTTGATATGCTTCGTCTAGAATGAATTCGCTCTGTGCTAGAAGTTTTTCGCGGATGGACGAGGACGCCAGGCCGTTAATTATTGTATCACCCACGCATCATCTTGGTATTCAATTGAAGATACTGATTTGAAATCGCAGTCTTTGGCTAGTGGTTTCGGTTTTCCTATGAATTGATCCATATCCTGTCCGTTCTCTTGTTGGTAGGTCTGTAGAAGGTAGCGTGCATCTATAACGTTTTCTGGGCGAACGCATAATTTTCGTAACGTGTCGGTCGCAGCTTCATAGTCGGTGTAATCTGCAATGTGATTGTATATCAGAGGATCCAAAAAGTGGATGAGGGTTTCAAGTTTGTCAGGTTTAGAAGATTCGACAGTTTTCAAATGGGTGTCGAAGTTATGAAACCAGTTATTCCAGCGTTTGGCTGCATTTGCCGGAGTTTGGGTCGGCTGCGAAGACCCGATGTCTTAGCTGCGGATCCATTGTGTACGTAGACAAGTAAATTGAGACGTTTGGAGTGTTCCCGAGAATGAGTTACTAGTCCGAGTTATCGAGGATAAACGACGTTTTACTTGTCTAAGAGCAAGCGTGGATGAGTGGAAATGTACGTAGAAGAATCCATTACGAGTGCATAGGTGATTATAGTAATAAGTAGACAACGGTCATGTGACCTAGTATAGACTTTTCAATGCGCACCTGCTCTGTGCAATGGCTCTGGAGCTGTAAGCCATCTACGGTTTGACCCACAATTGTTTGGTGTTTCATTTCCTATTGATTCCACACCTTGATGTGTCATTTTTAAGTCACTCCATCTCACATCAGTTTAGTGAGTCGCCCGACACCTCATTACACCACTACACTGCTAAATTCGAATATGTAGTTTGGATCCCGACAGTCAGAATAAATCTTGTCGGAAATGACATCGCCATTGTTCTGTTGGTTACATTAGGAATAGCCTTTCGGTACTACTCATAAGGTCGATGAAGGCCCGGGACAGCTAACTAACATCCTATCCTTAAGCTTCATCAAGTAGGCCTGTTCCTCGAGCCTCCATCAACTTCATTATTTGTTTATTTAATTTTATTTATCTAGTAGCACCTTTCGGTCAAGTAACTTACACCTTATTCAGAGCGGAATTCTGGGAGGGAACAATTTTCCCTGGTCGCAACCCTTTTATCATGGAATACCTCTAGGTATAGACACCGTGCATGGGCGAGCGTCCGATCAAAAATCAACGTGCGGATATTACCCAGACCTTTCAACTTGGTCAACGTTGTATGATTAAACAGTACTGAACTCCAGGGCCTATGGTGAATTTCGCCCAGCACCGAAGGAAGCGGACATTCATATCCGCTTCAATTTTATCGGACGGCTCTAATCCAGTACTGATTGATAGTGACGTCTGATCAGAAAGGAGGTGCACTGCTGATAACGGTACTGAGCAGACAACCAAACCGTGGTCCGTTTACTGAGCTTTGTTTGCTCACACAAGCCACTTCAACCAAGTAACTGATACTGAGCACCCGTCAGCAGACAACAGGTGAAATCACTGTATCATGCACTCAGTGTGACAACGACTATGGAGAAATCTTGTACATTCGTGCAAACTCATCAGTTAAGCTTGCTCGGGACAGGTATGGGTTAGAAAATTTCAGTGTTAAAAAACTTTACTATTGTGATAGCAATGAATGCTGTTCGATACGTTTGAATATTCGCACTCAATTCTTTTCGACTAAGCAAATACAGAATTCCACCTATCTGGCCACCCTCTCGATAACACAACCATGTGGTTGTGCATGCTACTCGCTCACGATTACGGCCACCACCCCCAACTAAATTCAACCGAATTTGCTTGACTTCCCCGAGATCGTAATACGGAGACCAGGGAGTACTGTATATGTGAAGGCACTGCTTCGCGTTTTAAATTTATTCGTTGTTAAGGACACCATACCCCCTGTGGAAGGACTCCTTCGCACGAATTATGAAGGGGAATCATTGTACAACATTGTGTAGGTCATGAAGAACAAGGAGGTCCGCCTCCATTCGCCCATCCTTCGTAGTTTCCGAATTACCCGTACTGTCCCTGTCATTGCTGTCTTGTTTACAATGGTGCTGTCGTACCCAAACACAATTGGAAACCAGGATTCCAACAGTCAAAACCGATTTTAAACTACTGGGTCTCTGTGTTGTCGTAGATGTCAGGCAATGGAACAGAAACTGAATGACTGTTCTTCGATGTTGCTGCTGATTGTGCTTCGTGAGCAGTGGTGAGGATATCCATGGGGCCGACTCGTTCGCCTGCAGGAGAAAGTCGCCGTTAAGTGAAAAATCCGAGTTTTCCATCTATTGTTCAAATGGATAAGTTGCTACAGCCGATCGACAAGGCGGTCAATTGATCTGTTTGCTTTTGTTGCCGGGCGATAATGAAGTTCCCGGATCAGTCAGCAAGTGTCACGCCAAACTCCATCCTATAGAATGGGTAGAACTGAAAGAAATTCTTATGTAATTTGCTGTGCCGTTTTTCCGTGTCACGTTTGCAAGAATCTGGCCTCGTAATGACTATGCACTCTGGTCACTCGGCCCGGTACCGCAGTCAGTAGCACTTCTGCATCAAGTTTGCTGTCTTCCATATTGCGTCTTACTTCATCAGAGCACTTTAACGTATGAACTGGTACGACCACCATCCCCAATATATGATCGTCCCAATAAAGTACACTGTTTATGGCTAAATACCTGACTGACTAAACCTGAGACGACGGAGGCAAGTGTTTGACGGCTAATTGAGCGTTGGGTACAAACGAACCTAATTTATGGTTGGTGGGGTATATTGAATTTAACTTAAGTCGATATTCAAGTCAGGCATGTCTTTATGTACTCTGTTCAATGTGAATTTTCTGCAGGAATGGTTCTGTTGTCTCAGATCGGTTAGGGTAAAATGCAAGTAATTTATTCTGGTGGTTTCTGCTGTGCCTACAAGTGACGTCGGTGTAATGCTTGGATTAAGAGTATGAGGTTTAAACCGGAACATCAGGCGACCGAAGCCTGATACGCCCGTCCAGTTAGTCTCGCTCAGGATGTGATGCGTAATTTACCGCTTTTTCGGGATCGCTCCCCCGCCTTGGTGGAATTACCAAGTGTTTCGTTACGGATTGCCAGACTTGTGATTACTCCCATATTTGATTAGTTGACTCCAACAATTTTTGAAACTATATTTAATCGTCCTCCCTTTCGCAGATCGACTTAGTGATTTTGGGCAAGCAGGCAATCGACAACGATGCAGTTCAAACTGGACAGATTTTGGCTGCTCGACTCGGATGGCCCCAGGCTACTTACGCGTCCAAAGTGGGTGTGTTCTTTGCAAACCTCCGCGTAATCCGCTAATAATCCAACCATCCATGTTACTCCTCCGCCTGTGTCACTTTGCAATCTGTCATCTCTGCTTGTGTCATTTTCAGTAGCCAGGGCATCAGTTGACCCCCATTTCTACTCTATAAGTGCTGTGTTCCAGGCATGTTAGTTGTGGTATAATCATTTTTGAACATGTTGAACGATTCTCCCGTGTGCATTGACGGGTAGCCTCGTTCAGACGAATTTGGTAATTTGAGCTGACAGTTCTGCGCACATCTCACTGAGTAAGCCGATCAGTTGCAAAGTTCGTGTTCCTGTCTAGTAGCATGTAAGCCCCCATGCTGTCAGTCTTTCGGTCTGTCCTTTTGACAGTTTGCGCTGTGAAATTTCCCCAAGCTTCTGTCATCCATTTCAGACACTGCAAAGTCAACTGCCTAATCCACACAGTGACCACTTTTGTGTAGACGATCGTCTCTAATTCGCTTCCTCTTGGTAGCATTCCTTTAGTCAATAGCTGCGATTTCTGGACAGCATGTGAGCCAGTCAAATTGATTATATATATATATATATATATATATATATTCATAAAAATATGAAGTGCATATAATACGTACTATACTAAGTTCTGTATGATACACACTTTATGAGTATTGCCTATAATATATGTTTATAGCTATATTTGTCACCTTACTCTTCAAAACACGTTTTCTGAAGCATGGATTATTTATTGTGAATTTTGTAAGTCGGCATTTTGGTTAATCACTTATCGTGCGATGTGATTCTAGCGTTTTTGGTGTTGGAAAATTTTTTGGGCGCACTCGGCGCCGACAAAGCAACCAGAAGCTTCCCTGGTACATAACACGTGCTGTGGAGTCAAGACTCGGACTCCGAATTCCCCATATACTGTTCATCCCATGCTTTCTCAGTGGAACAGTTTTGACGCATCACCTTCCCTAGGGTCTTGATGTTAGTTATAAGTGGCGCTAAGAGTCGTGAAGTAGTCATGTGAAGGTCATTGATAGGCGTGGATTCCTGATCGATTGACCGAACGATGAATGGGCACGTGTAGAGCGAAAAGTCACTCAGTCTGAACACATCGTGTGCATATTCGCTATACATGAGTTAGGAGTGCTTTCGTTAGTATTTGATAGTAACCAATTTGGTGAACCAGCCAACACCGAATCACATGAAATGAACCGCTTGATTGGGGAACGGTGTCACCGTATCTTGTCTGAGTGCAAGTTAGTGAAACTATTGATCAGTCACTCGTAGCAGAATAGTGTATTTTCCAAACTGCCAACCTGAAGGTCGTGAGCTCGAATCTCTCCATAGATTCACGAGATGCACACTTTGGTTGTTTCCAGCAGGGATAAAACAGCTGTACATTGCTTCTTCGCTATTCGGAATAGATTGATTTCACTTGCAATACGGAATCTCTACTGAATGTTTAATGTTTAGAGCAACAACAACTGACTTCCAGACAACTGAAGCGTCACTATGTGACCATGCGAAAGCGCTCCAGGCGACTTTTGAAGAGTATTATGAGCACCTGGTCCTCATCTTTATAGACGTTGTGGTCGTGAACTGATCGATTCCATGGTTCACTTAAGGCGTACGGATTGTGTGGTGTATGCATACTGTTTGAAAGTCAGCTAAAACTAGGACCATGTTTGGACCGCGTGTATAACCTCCTACGGTAATCCCGATTCATACATGGTGAACGCTTGTGGTCGCCAGCTTGGGCTACTCGATTGCTGGTATTTGTACACTCGTCTTCCAGTAGGTTGATAGTATAAACGGTTCAGGTGGGTCAAACATCCCACATGACCGTACGTCCGACAAACTCTTGTTTACTTAACCGCCTGGAAACTAAAAACCAATGGAAATTGCGTATCGTCCGTTACACCTAGGAGACTGTTTGGATAAGTCGATCTATCACTTCGATTCATTTTCACATAGCCGTCCTTACGCATGCGGTGTTGTTTCTGTGGTTCTCTTCACCGCAGCCCAGTGTTTGAAGGTTCCGCTATCCGTCAGAGAAATTGCCTATACAATTCAAAAGTATTACACACTCAAGAACTTGAGCTTGATGCCGGTACCGGATTGGTGCGGATTATCTACCAAGTTAGTTGGATCTGGCCTTCAAGATCACATTCATTGACCAGTCAAGATGGTCTCTTTTTTCCCTTCGAACGGTCGAGTGCATTGCTTAGCTGCGCATACATGCCTTTTAGATATTTGATTCAGCAGTTTATCCGTTCGGGGCACTGGCTCTATCAGAAAAGCTGTGGGTCCAATCAGTGGCGCACTGGAATGAATAGTTATGTGTAGTTGAGTATATTAAGATAGATGAATAGTCTATAGCTCGTCAACTCTGTTGAACAGCAGAGTTAGACGGTAGTTCAAGCTGCACTAGTTCCGTTTGATTTCGCCATGTTATACAATCTAGCATGTTATACATGTTATACATCTAGCATGTTATACAATCTAGCATGGGAAATGCAGTAAGGCGGCCTGGCGAGAAAGTACGTAGCATCCTGGGATGGAACGATGACTCGAAACACACGCTAGAGGTACTTTGGCATGCTGCAAGGACTGTACTTTAAAATGTCGTCCGGTGTGACGGGGTCGTACTGTTCTTCAGTGAAGAGGTTTAGTAAAACCCCAGCCACGAACCACATTGGCCTAAACTAATGCGCAGTCCTCATCTCCACGCGTATTGACAGTCGATGACCAATGTGAGCGTTATATTTACTCTCTCTCTCCATTTTCACCCGTAGATTACCAAGGACGGCAACTCTCTGATTGTCGTACGGGAGATCGATGGTGGCTCCTCAACAGTGAAGGTCAAGTTGCCCGCAGTTGTGACGGTCGATTTGCGGCTAAATCAACCTCGTTATGCCACTCTACCTAATATCATGAAAGTACGTTTCGTCGAGAAATCCTTAGGGGTTCCTTCGGCGTTTGCCCTGTGACGGTTATCTTTATTCAGACTCCACCTAAAATGGATTCCCACAAAAAGGAAAGTGCTAAGGGCGACCAAAACTACCGCAGTGCACCGTCCCGTGCTTCGAACCAGCGTTCGAGGAGTCCTCTTCTTATCGAAGCTCCCTAGGCTTTTGATCCACTGGATTTTCTTTGTTCGCATCGCCATCGCCTGAAAATTTGCCAGCAATGACGATTAGGGAAAATCACCCTTCTCTATTTCTAATCCTACTGTTTCTGCAAATCACCAGTAATCAGGCTCCCATTTAAAACCATTACAACAAAAGTTCCATGGCCTTTTTCTAAGAACGATCTGGTTTTCAAACAAAGCAATAATTCTACCCGGTGAAACCTAGTAAAGTTGATAGTTTCCTCCAGGTTGAAGGTATAGTTTAGGCGATCTACAGTGCATAAATCTCTGATTAAGCGAAGTTGATTGAAGGAACAAGGAAATGACCACTACAGTTCTGCCAGTCATTTGGTATACCTTTGATTCGGTTCACAGCTGTTCTCGCTTCTAAGTTCATTTGTGTTAGTTCATTATTGAAGTCTGTACAGCAAGCCTTTAGTGGCTATGGATTGGCGTCTCCGCGTCCTCGGTAACCTGCGACTGCAACAATTTCCCCTCTATAGGGATGTTTTTTAACTGACTATTTAGTAGGTTTTTTCCCAAGGGTGGAACGCACGCCTTTTTGCTTGAGACAATATCTCGCTTGGCATTTGGTCACCCATCACAGCACTTTGTTTCGCAACTCTCTTCGTTTTCAGCTGCAGTTTGTTTCAAGGAACTTTTATATTGTTCTGCTGACTTTCCCAGCTTCACTCAAGTATACACCTTTTGTGTACCTTACTGGAGCTACCATCCGTTATGTCGCATCCTAGGCCATTCAGGTTCGATACAGGTAGCCTGTGTTTGGTGTGGCCGACAGTCAAGCAAATTACGATGGAGTTCACATGTGGGACGATACGTATTCACATGGCTGACCTCTTAGTGTTCCGTGTAAGGGAAGTACAATCTGGTTGTGATAATAACTTTATTGACACAAATTTTCGACTGTCAGTTGTCATGGCGACCTAATTCTGAGTGCTATATTTGATTACGACTTAACTCCCGAAGCCTAGTCCTTGCTTACCCACCAAGTTTTTCCTTTTGACTAGACTTTACGTGCATTTTTTATTTGCACTGTGAACCACTCGGCCCTTAGTTGGACTAACCGTCAACCGCTGTCTACGCTTGGTTTTTGTGACTCCTGATAATACCGCGTACTTAGTCGGCCTCTGTTTATGTATCTCTATGTTTTGGGGTTAAGCACGTGGATCACTGCTTGTGGGAACTAGGGTTGAGAGACTTGGATTACCAATACGGAGGGTAGCCGATTTCGACGCGAGTGAGCTGCCATCCCGTTTCACACTTTTTGGTTCAGCTATTTAGTACTGGTGAAACGGAATTACTGTCTCGATGTGCCATCGAATCTTAATGCTATAAATAGAAAACCTAGGATGCGTGGCACAGGTTGTGGTTTCGGGTTCTAGTCCGTCATCAAATAAATTGCTCTTGATCATCTGTAAATCGCACGATAAAGGTAGATCTACTGGTGCGACGCTTATGGTCGTGTATTACCCTGGTACCACTATTATGCCTGTACGGCCTCTCGAACGAATACTGACGTCACTTTCATGTTTCACCTAGGCAAAGAAGAAACCACTGACTGTGAAGAAATTGTCTGATTTCGGTGTTGAGTTGACCCCTCACATCGAAATTCTCAAGGTGGAAGACCCCCCGGTGCGTGTTCCAGGAATCAAGGTAGACTCCGTGGAAACGCTAGTGGCCAAATTGAAAGAGAAGGGTGTTTTGCCTTCGAAGAAATGACTGCACTACTTTGTTTTACCTTATCTTTCTATACTTTTGATTGGTTGATTTACTGTCCCGAATTGTCTTCCGGACACACTTCAATGGCTATTCCATTAGATAGCATGTCACACTGAGAGTGTTCTTTCTCCAGTTCTTTCAGTGTAGCGCTGGTAAGATGTGCAGGTTCTCGGTTTCGCGGCTGTCATCTGTAGGAGGATGGCACAAATCCATGTTCTGTTACTTTGCTGCGAATAGGACAGCCATCATAACCACCAGATCCATAAGTTTGTCTGTCAACCAGTCCGCCAGGTATGTCCTTATACTTGTTGCCGCGCTTCATCGAAGAGTTGAGGTCTTCGGCTATCTTCAGCTCGCCTGCAGAAGCGGTGTCAGGACCTCTACTGTGAGCAGAAAACTACTTGGTGTCACACGGGAAAGCTTCCTAGGGATTTGATGCGAGCAATATCTCCGGCGCTAATTGAGTGTGGTCTGTACGCTTTGTAAATCCAAAAACTGGTGTAAGGCAGAGGGAAAAAGTTAGAACCACAAACATGGCCATCGGACCCAGAAGTAAATTTCATTCACCAGATCTTCGCTATATCACTAGTGTCTTCATCATTCCCATTACCCATTATTCCCATCCGGTCTAGCCCACCCGTGAGGTGATTAGGCGCTTATCGCATACAAATGGGTAATCGTGAGGATTTCCTCGAATGAAGACCAGATGCCGAGGTCCTGCCCCAAGCAAACCAGTCAGGACTGCCCCCTTCAAATGTCGTGCCATACATACTGTTTCGGATTTACCAGGCGATATCGCCCAATTCTGAACACCTCCTCCCTTAGGAAATACGATTTATCCTACCTTGTGGGTTCGCTACAGAAGCCCCACGGAAGCGAGCAGCTTGGCCACATTAGGATACATCATTCTTGTGTTTTCTCCCAAATCAGTAGACAGATTTTGTCAATAGTGTTTGCTGACAAGTGTGTAAAGAATTACTGTTCAGCTGTGAGATCCTTTCGATTGATAGATGCCGCGCATCACGAAAGAAGCACGAGAGCTGCCGAGAGTAGACAAAAGCAACCGGAAAACCAGGGTTTGGTTCGAACCACGGACCCTTTCACCAGTAGCTTCGCACCCCGGTCGCTGAGTTATTTGGGGCTGCAAGCAGTCAGTCATAACTTCGTTTATGAAAAAAGGTGTACCGTATCTAAGACACAATACTCCCCTCTCGAGGGAGGGTTAACTGATAACAACTATACAACAGCTTCCCGCACCAGGTTAATCCACCTGAATGGATCGGATGTCCGGTGGGTTGTTTCTGGTTGGTCGGCAGGATCTATGACTGTACCCGAAATTAATGTTCCAGATGTTTGATACTCTTGCACACCGTTGTCTGATACATACTAGCGGGACGCTGTGGCCTTCCCGATGGCCGCTAGCCTGACATCATCGACCTTTACGGACGAGTAACTTTTGTGACACCTGGTTAAACTTGAACTACATCGTAATCAGAGATAATTTATCGTCTGTAACAGCGAAAAAATAGTTGTCGGTACTCCGGTAAGCGTCGGGTTACCGTGCAGCTCTTCATTCTCTGTTCAAACTTCATTGGCCTCAGTGTCTACTGCAACTTTGAAGGATTTCAACATACGGTGTTGTGCGCACCGTAAGCTAAATTACTAGCCAAGTGTAATAAGAAAGTGCCCATCGATGCGTGTCACCAGTGCTCCACATACCGAACCTTTGAACTGACCCACAGCTAGTCAATCCGGTTTCATTACTGGTGCCTATGTGTTAGCTTTCACTCTGGGAGTAAATCAGGAATGTCGGAGACTGGGGTTTCGCTCTTCGGTTCTGGGGGACGAATTTCTCCGTGTAGAACCTGTGCTGACGGGAGTGCCCCTCCCAATGGGGAAGTGCCGTACCGCAGTTTTTACGTATTCTGCATTGTGCACATTTGATCTGACATTCAGCAGTCATCTACTTGTACGATCTACTTTCTAGACTGATGTACTCAATAACCTATTGTTCTGGATGGAGAAATTTTACGTACGCTTATGAGAACAGGTCGAGCTTATGGGCTGGTCGCAGGTAATAAATTACTGGATGATTGATAGTCTTGCTTTGGGACTGAAAACGAACTGTCGTATAAGAAAATGGCCTTTGGCCAGTCTTCCACTAACCGTGTGGGAAGTAATCATGTCATCGGTTGACGATGGGAAGCTTGGCAACCAGTGGATGGGGACATTCTAATGAACGGACGCAACCAGATGGTTACCTCAACGAGTCACATCGAACAGTCGACACGGGTCACATGACAACCAGTCATGAATTTGGTAAACACACTGCTAGGTTCTTTCTGAAGGTCGAACAGAAAACTCAGCATGAGGTACCTGTTCCTCAGAATGATCACGACAACAAAAATCATGAACTGTTGGTATAAAGAGTGCAACTATGGGTCGCATCAACTGATGCGTGTCCCGGATCGGACGCCTGTATGATCTGACAAAGGGGTTGGGAGTCGTCACGTTTTGCCACCGGATGATTGTGAGCGACGACGTGAAAATCATCTTGGCGGTTGAGACTATCGGTCTGAACTTTAGCACCTTTAAGTGCGAACGCGATCAGTCTAACAAAAAATGAACCCGCCTCCGATGCCTCGACTAAGTGAAATAAGCAAAGCAAAACAAAACACGTATCCAACATCATACATAAACATGATTCATGGCCTAAATAAAAATCATAAAGGGTAAGGGAGCCAAGTTAATAGAAAAATACCGGCCAGTTATAAAACGACTGCCGGACAAAGGAAACATTCCAATGTGTCACAATAAATAAAAGCGAAATTCTGTGGCCCTGAGATTTGCAAAAAGCAGAATAATCACAATAAACATGGAACCGACCAAAGTCCGCGTTGTGAATAAAAATGCGGGAAAACAAACAAGGCACCTGCCAATTCACTGTGGTGGATACAAATTTATTTGGCTAGAGCAGGTGGTCATGGCGACAGTTTGAGCAGAAGACGTTGAGGCCACAGTTCCAAATGGTGAGAAACTGGACGACTGAATGTCTTGGTCATAGCTAGGACAGACTTGTTCACCGGATCCTGAAAAAAGAATCTCCGGGATAGTTACTCGATAATTCGGATCAAATGGTATTCCCCGGAGCATGCATATCTCGCGTTTTAGTGCGAATATTTGGGCTTGAAGAAACATATTCGACTTCTCCAAATAGGCTGCCCGTAAAGCAATCGTATCTTCGCGCCTTTTTCGATTGTCTCTTGAGCGCTTGGCCGCCAGATTGTTGCGCAGCCGCCGCTGCAGATATCGGTCATCTCGGTTGGTCCCAGGTTCTTCAGCTGAAGAATTGGAGCTGGTTCCTCTGACATCGACCGGACAGTCTTTCGTGCTCAATGAAAGAGGGGACTCCGAACGAACTGAATGTGAATTCCTGCTACGTTGGTTACTGGGCGAATCTACGCCAGTGTCAGAATGCACTTTCTCTCTACCCTGTGTGCTAACCAAAGTCTCAGAGGGTTCAACAAAGGCAGCACGGAAATCTGGTGGGCAGTGTAGTGATGACGCTAAGGTGTGTGAAGTCAATGAAAGGCAAGTGTTGGACAAACCAGCAGAAACTGGTGAACAATTGATTTCAAAGTTTTTAGGTGATCCCGACTCCTCGAACATATCGTATGTCACAGGAATATGATGCAAATAGGGATTCGGGTAATTCTTTTGAGTAGATGAGTGTACAAGTGGAAGACACCCTTCAAGAGTAAAATTAGCTATGAAAAAGTAGGTCCTTACCTGACTGGCCCAGGCAATTAGTGTCTTGGATAATCCCAAAAAGGGATTCCATCCACGGAAAAACGATAGGTGCAAACGGTAATCGCCTGAGGGGATAAAAATCCGCTGCAATAGTCAAAAAGGAAAGTTCAGCATCCATAGTCAACATCTAGCATTCTGCCCTAATCTAGCACGGTGTGGTATAGTAAAGTAATGTGTTACAGGGAGGCAGGCATACACTGGCACCCCTTCAGATAGGACACCCAAAGACTAAACCGTTCTCCTGTACGGGGGTCGCTCTCTAAAAGGGTTTTAGTCTTCGTTATTATGAGTTATCAACACCCACCATTGCATCTAGGGTGGTCTGCCTCACTAAGGGGTGGTTTCTGAACATTATTCAACTGTTGTTCCACGGAGCTTAAATTCGATCAAAAGAACTGCGTACTGGCATTCGCACACATCGAACGGCAAAGTTCAGATCGGCTCGGTCCTTTTCATCGTTACCACTGACCTCCGCCTCCCCGAATTTGTGAAGAAAAATAAACAAATCTACTTTGCGTCACCGTATGAGAAAACCCGTTCAGCTATAGCACCGTCGGTGCGTAGCTGTGATGCCACCCCAAGGAAGCACAAGGATTAGGATACTGCCAGGTTGCTCAAACCTAGAGAGAGGAAGTCGAGATACAGAGGTCGGGTTCGAACCACGGACCTTCCCGTCAGTAAATTCGCGCTCTACCCACTGAGCCATCCCGTATGAAAACAGCATCGTCACTGAGTACGAGTGTGAACCATCTCCAAAGACTCATTGTCTTCCGGGCCTCAGCATGCGTGCTGTGAAACTCCCGCTGTCGATAGGTTAGCAGTGCAGCCTCTCGTCCTCCGCCTCCACACCATTCTCCTGTCCAGAACCAAACAGCGCGTCTGTGACTTGTGTCGAAGCCACAAAAATTGCCGACGGGTCCATCATTCTGTTGTTGCGGGGGGCGCGTCACCATACCTCAGCACTGCTTACATGCAGCTTGACGCGAATGCCAGATTTTTGTAAGCGACGATGATTGAACGTCAACAGTCGTCAGATGTCGTCGAGTCGAAAAGGATAGCCTTCGCATCTGCAAAGCACCGCTCCAACTGGCTTGCTGTACACCCGTCCTCGTATTAGGAGTTTCACATACCGTTCTTTCCATAAATATCGCCAGCCAAAAAAGCCATGTTCTTTGCTATCTGAGCTATAACCTTGGGACGAATGGGCCCTTAGCTGGTGTGCAACTCACATGAAACAACTAAATTGAACCATTTTCTATGGTCAAAGTAATTGACGGTGGTTATACCTCCGCCATTTAACGTCAAAATGCTGTTAAATATCGGTTGTTTAACTGTCCAGTAACCGCCAAACACGGTTATTTGACAATTATCAAGTGAACCACCAAAAAGGGTTATATGGCAGCTTTAATGGTGCGGGCAACCACGTACAAACCATGCTGGGTGGTTGTCAGACATTCATATAACCGTGATATGACCGGAAAATTACGTTTTCTCGACATCATGAGCTGCTACCGGGAGTTCCTCTGGGCCCTGGACGGTCTGATCAACAGGACGTTCTACGTAACTTTAGGTGCGGCGTAGAAATCTTTTAACACTCTCAGCGTACTGTTGATGAAAACCGGTAGGTATTAACGAAGAGGTGGCTCGGGAATATCCAGACGAAACTGCATACAGGACGGAATTCCCATTGTCCTCAATTCAGCCATAAAACTCTGAGAGCCCAAGCCGGCGAAGCACACGATCACAGAAACCAAATTCGTCGCCTTTCATTTACGCATCAGATAAGTGGAGACGAGCAAGTCCTCACCTGGAAGACCAGCCTTATTCAATGCCTATGGCGGACACTCGAAAAACTGCAAAGAAACGGCTAGCGCATAGATGTGTTCGCCAGTTCGAACTAAATCGTGGAAGCTCGGATGCCTTCAAGCGAGTTGCCACCAAAACAACGGGGACTAAAAAATCCTGGTATCACGAAGAACAGGGGCAGAAATTTTTATCCGCGCCAACCAGATCAGCCCCTGCGGGAACCCAGTAAACACGCCACCGGTGGCGAGTCTGCTAAGGGTGGCGACCCTTATAATCCGAAATACATTAACAGAAACTGGGCCACAAATGGAGTGACAGGGACTACGAACCAAACAAACATCAAGGTTCAGTCGACCGAGGAATCGGTCCAAACCTGGCTCCAAATTAAGGTCGACCCACGTTCCAAAACAGCAGCCGACTGGCTTGTTGTATCCCGAATCCTATGTTGGTCCTTAGCTTCCTTTTCCGGTCGCTATGTTACAGTGAAAGGCACTGCAGCTAGATAGAACCTTTTATGGAGACAAAAGAAGGTTGCTGCAGTCGCTCGTATGGATCATCAAAGGAATTCCCACTAGGTCACGATGAAAGCAAACGTCATGGGGAGAAGTGCATCAAGCTCTATTGCACGATCCCGATTAACTTACATTCAGACCAATCAGGGCATGCCTTCGGTTGCTCCGCAGCCGATCGGCGAGATCCGTCCACGGATCTTTAGAAGCACACGGAAAATATGGCCGGAACAGAGAAAGCTTCATGCAGAATTGTGGCATTTGATGGTATTCATTCAAAATATTAGAATCAGGCCAGTTGTTCACGGTACCATATTCTTCCACGTTGTCTTTTTTATTGCATCTACTGCCACCACTGGTCCCCGTGGGAGAGTGGTGAGAATGGTGCAATTCACGGCTGGGACTATTTAATGAATGCATCACCAGCCTCGAAGCTTATAAGGCCCTGACATTCAGCGGTGAGTTCTCTAAATGTCATTCCTTGATGTTTATTTCCTATCGGTATCTGGCCGAAAACGTCCGCAGTCTGTGACGATCGAAGGTCAGTCACGGAATGGAGATAGTTGAATATATCTCGAAGTGCTCTTAGATTTACTGACCACACGGCACATGCAATGGAATCTTCAGTAACCCTCATGTAATCCCAAGAAACTGAAGTAAATCTGAACACGGAGCCCCGTCCGCAGAAAAGTTGGACTGAAGTCTTTACGGTAATTTGAGGCCATGGTGGAGTTTTGAATTTAATACTTCCGGACATATCATGACTAGTTGTTTCCGTTGGCGGAAGGCAGTTCATCTGTTGGTAAGCAGCTTACGAATGCATTATCACTATGCGAGGAAGCTGCGTAACCGTGCGTTGGGCCGGTTATTACTCTGAGTTTGCTTGCGTTTCGAAGGAGAATTTGTTATGGCTAACCTGGCAGGATATCGGAAGTTTTGTTGCACGATGTTTAACTAGGCCGTTTAGAAGCCGCGTTGTGTTGTGGCATGATTAACTCACACTTGTTTGGGGCGTCGAATATTTTCGTTCTAGTGGTCCTGACCTCTCATTCACGAGCGGCTCGTCTGAGCCAAATGTGTCCAAATGTTTAGTGCAAATTCCCTTGATTCAGTTGAGCATTTGGAAGGTCACTAATTCTTAATGAGCTACTTTCGTTCATTTAGATATTTTATGCCCTACTTCAATGAAATCTGGCAATGTGTTTGCACTTTTTGACTCGTTGAAACGGTGATCCACAACTTACTCGTGACTCGGTGTTTTCGTTCTGGTTTTACTATTCCTTGGTATTTTTCGTGGGTCATGCACGTGATTCAAGCCCTCTTTGCTTCCTGCCATGTACGACATAATTCACACCCCACAAAATGTCCAGGTACCACGGACCCCGAGCCGCATATTAATTATGCAAGTGTGCACGTGTAGCATGAAATGAGAGCTTTGTTGCCCTTAAAGTTGCCACCTTTTGACTAAGTACTTGAGGTTCTCCTTAGTCAGCTGTTTTGCTCAACTTTTGCCACTATATTTGGCAGTTCGCGGCATACATCTGCAGCGCCAGCCCCCCAGCACTGGCTACAGATTGCCGATTATTGCGCACCATTTATACAAATTGATTTTTCTGCTAGAAAATGTGGCCTCTTACTTCAAGGGCGATATTGGGCAGTGTGTCGGAGGAAATATGGACGGATCATTTAATAACATAAGGTTTGTTTTCCAACTTGTAGAGAGCATACTAAACGGGGCATGATCAGATCGTTCGAAACTGAACGCGGTGGGCAACAATACAACGGGGGGAGGAAAAATCAGGAAGACATTCTTATCACGTGATAAGTAATTGCAGACTGTGGAAAACAAAAGTCGGGACAATGAGGAATGATGTACGACTGCTTAAATGATGAAGCCGATTTATTGCAACTAAATCTGAAAACCCGTTGCTGGCCGTGAGTGACCTTGGGTGGGTGGGTAAATGACCGGGATGACGAAAAGCACAAATGGATATGAAAAGATGGAGAAATTCGAGGTGGAGACAAATGGAAGGTTTCGTATCAAAAATATGGCCTAACTTGAAACTGAATAGACTCACTGGTGCTGCTGCTGTTGGCGGGAAGTTAGGCGAACAAGCAATTTGCGAGGGAGGGGTAGTGCTTATGCATAGGGACAAACGAGTACCATACATAAAATCTTTGAACTTTTGAAGGCGGTGAACCTGGCAGCGTAAAACCTGGATGATTGATCTGAAAGAAGGGTCCGGCGGATTAGAATGAATTCGACTCAGAGGGTGTTGGGGCCGAGTAAACTAATTGTTCGCGGCTACAAATAAAGTTCCGCGTGCGCGAGAGGGGACAGGAGAGAGTATGAAGAGAATAGTTGCCGGAGTGCCACCAGACCGTGTATTGCAGTGCCGTGCCAGCATTGTACTGACATACTTCGGTTTCTGGACATCCCCGTAACGTACGCCAAAGTTGCTGCAATCCGGTAGGGGGTACGGATTCCTATCAGCTTGCCAGGGTACTGGGTGTAAAATTTATATTCTGAGAGCGTCAATCGTTTGTACCTTCGTACGGAATAACGGAGCTTGGTGGGTGCTACTCTCCTACCGATTAATTCAAATAGTGCTTCGCAAAGAAAACGGCAGGTGTTTCTGCACCTGTCTAATCTGACGAAAGAATATTAGGTGCAGATTAATGTACATAAATAAGCGATCCGCAGATTTCTAGTCAACGGGTGCATTGAAAGCCATAGCAAATTCCAGAACCATTCTGCCTACAGGGTTATGAACGATATGCGTTCATTTTCAGCTATTCAAATTTCCGGTAAATTAGATTTTTAGATTTTTGTAAAGACTGCCTCCTAATTGGATGCAATTTTGATCCTCGAAAACTGCTCACTTGAACTAATCACATACACCAGGAAGTCTCAGAGAGAATCAGTAAACACTTGAGGTTTTCTGTACAATCCTTCAAAAACAAGAACACCGCAGTTTCGAAAATCCCATTTTCATTCATCGAACGCCGAACATTAACGAGTTTTTCGGGCCAAGACGCCCATTCACGAATTTCTCGCTACGACGACGTTAATGATCGCAAGTGTGAGGACGATTACGGTCCTCGACTGCCTTGTACGCGCCTATCCTCAACTTCAAATAAGTTGTGTCCAATAATGCGTACGATCTTCAAATGTAGACCCGGCCACATCGGTGTGGGTACCGATCCTTCACTGTAGACAGTAAAACCGATACTGCGGTTGGTAAATTTGTTCAGCAGCAACAACAGTTAAGGAGATACGCTAGATTACCATGGTTGTTCTACTGCATTCCGAATCAACGCCGAGCGGAAGCGGCCTACTTAAAACAAGAAACGGGTTACCGCCCATAATATTGAGCTCACTACACCAAATATGCAAAAACGGACCATTTTCCAACGGTGATTTCTTGATTTTCGTGCATGTCAAGACAACTCACACGGCTACGATGATCAAAGAACGTCGTTGACCTTATACTCAAGCAGGTATTTTATTTCTTCTGGCGAATTCGGGTTTATTTTTACATACGACTTTCTTCTCGAGAACAAGTTTCACCGGACCGATCGCAGCAGACACGAGTCTTGCCTTTAGAATGTTAAAACTGGCGCACGCCGAGCGTCGCAACCAGCATTGTCGTGTGGAACGTCTGTGAACCAGTTCATCTGGTTGTTGCACCCGGATCCTGGAGCTATCCAAGAACCCACTTCAAGGGAACAGCCATTGGATGTCATTTAAAAGATTCATCTTTAGATGAAATGCTAGCCCAGTCTGCCGCGGATTTACGGGAGCCCCATCATCTCCCATTGACTGAAGCTGGCCGGAATCGGAAGACGTCGGAGTTCCATCAGTTGCCCTGGAAACAGAGGCGGGCGACTGAGCGTCGGAAGCAGCCTGCACCGTCAGAGCGACAGCTTTTGTGGTCAGCCAGGAAACTGACAAGACTTTGTGCTGCTTCAAGTCATGAAGTATCGCCGCAGTTAACTGCAGCACACCCGCTCATCATTTTAACGGTCGCGCTTCATGCCCCATCAATTTAGTTTTCTTGTTTCTACAACTACAATAGCTTAACACGTGATAAGCATGTCTCCTTGGGTGTACAATCCTCCCCCACTGTTTTGCTGCCTACGCGCTAGAGCTTTAACGGCCCGATCATGCCCCTATTGGCATGCTCCCTACAAGCTGGGAAATAAACCTATTATTAGTATGTGAGACCTTCATTCAAAAGGCATGATGCAGTATCACCAGGCGGTGGACGTCGTTGGTTCTAGCACGGGTTGTCCTTTCGGAACGGATACATTCAGTCGTACTGAAACCGCTTGATAAAGGGCATCCAAGGACAAGCAGAATGAAGGTGTTGGTTGGATCCACGTCTATTGGTTTTTGATGGATTATCAGCCCAGATAGGCCCCCAAATCTTGCTAAAATTGTGACGGAGCGGCTAAGTCGACCGTGAAAACCTAACTGTGGCCAGGTCCCCAAAACACATAACAATGGTCTCATCTTGAAATCGGCTGTGCAGATACCGTTGCCGGTAGCAATTTTGGTCCTAGTCGGAGCACTCTGCAAGGCAAGAAAACTCCTTCAAGCGGGTGGTCTCAAAATTGCTATTAGAATCTTGGGAAACAGACGATATTCAACCTTCCGGGAGCTCCAGAGTTTACTATACTTGACAACGACAGTCAGCTCCAATCACCGTTACTCACACAGCCATGTCCGATGTATAACGTGGTCCATATCCGCAGTATTAACCGCAGTCAGACGACTGGATGGGACGATTTGTTGACGCCGTACCACTTGTGCCTTGGCATTCCAACTTCTGGAACCTGACAGACATTTTAAAGGGTCCAACCGGCATACAGAGGAGCGTCCAGTGCAAATTCGACTGGTGGAGGCACTTCGACTGAGGGTTGAACCACAGTTGGTTATTGAAATAGCAGCGGTCTCATCCCAAAACCACGGTAAAGGAACAGTTCGGCTGGAGTTGCAGCGCAGCCACCCGCTGCTTTAACCAAGGAGTGGTGGCTTGCAACGACAGCCACAGACACTCTAAACGAATAACGAAGCACCCGTCTTTGCATCGCGGCGAAGTGCTGTAGGAGATTCGAGTTGGTTCTTAATAATGGGTTCATTTCCCAACTTTTGGATGGCATACCAGTTGAGGCAAACCGGGTGGATCTGAAACTCAAACTAAATTCAGTCGACGAATGCGCAGCTAGTATCAACCGAAACGAGTGGCTTAAGCCCTGAAGTGCTTCTGAGTATCTTTGGTCTCGGCTGCACTGCGGAATCTCCATCAGCCGCTCTGTTGGATGGCAAGCCTGAGCATTACGAGCAAGGCCCCGAACAGACACGATGCATAATCAAGTGAGGCCAACGCAGGTGAACCCTCGACTTCGAAACTAAGTCAAGAAATCTTAAGGGGAAGTTTTGGGCGGGATTCTACGCCAAAACTGACGTACCACTCCCGATCAGGCACTAAAAGGATCAGTGAACCTATCCACAAATTGATTAGTCAGCAGATCGGGTCGCTTGCTTTTCGGGGACCAAGGCCAGTTCAACAACCGACCCCGTCTTAGTAGAAACCGAGTGCCAGTCGGCAATATCGCAATCAAAAAGCGTCCGAATTTCCACAACCTCGCTGCTGCATACACTTTAAATACAACGCGCTGTACACGGATATATGACCCGTTTTTGGGCTTTAATGCACTTTGTGTATCTCTTGGGGGTATTTTCTTCTGAAAACGTCAACTGAGCAGGATCAGACCAAGAACTGAGCTTCGGCATTAAGGTTGTTGCAGGTAGGCTAAGCTTAGGTCCAATTAGGTGTCTTATGTTAACTCTTTCTGCCCTAAGATTTTATTCACCCTATGTGGTAGTGTTCTTCTCTGGCGTTGATGTGAGTGGGGGTGACCAGTGGCGTAATGTGAACGAAATACTGCACTTCTGCAAACTAGCAATGGCAGTTGGGTAAGCGGGATTGCGTTCGAAGTAAACCCTACATTGTACACAACTGTCGAAGCTGCTATAGCCAGTACACTTCTCCTGCCTTGTGGACGCAACCGTGGGTCTCCAGAAACGATGATAGAATTGATCAGCATGATATGCTGGCCACATGTTTATACAAGTCAACCGTCGTCGAGAGAAACCCGCAGCGGCTTCATATGCTCACCCAGGTCGTCAGTCTTGTAGGGGCCAATGTAAACTTCCCCAGCAGACACTGAAGTGAAGCCTGAACGGATTAGGCGATGAAGTACTGACCAAATGCACAAATAAGAGGGCTGCAGGGGACCTGCTTGTATCTGTATGTGAAGTTTGCCTCCAGGCTCTCTGCACTTTTGCTTCCTTAATGCAACCAAACTTGCATACACCCGCCTTTGCCAATGAGCGTGGCATGCAACACAAGGGTTAACTAAACTGGAGTGACTGGAGTGAATAATCGCGCTTTTGTTAGTGGTTTCTTGCTTAGAAATTTTAATATAGATCTGTTCTTGCAACCCCGTGATTGTTGAGCTATTTCATCGGCAGTTGACCGTGGCTACCTGTGGAGATTGTAGCAACCAGCGTGCTAATTACAGTTGATAGTATGAGATCTCCGATTTATGGCACATGCCAGGCTGCCTGTCCATTGATCAAACAACACGCAGTCCTGATGGAATTCATATCGGAATAAAATAAGTGCCATGATGATTTCACACGCATAATGGATCATTGAAGAAAACCAGAGCCCAAGTAGGTAGGATTGGTCAGCTACAGCGGAAGCGAGAGAAAACAAGCGAAATTCTAGTGTCCTCTTGGAGGCCGCTCTTCCAACACCTACTCTTCCTTTGAGCAAGCTGCCGCAAGACTGCAGTTTATGGCGCATTTTCCCACCTAAATATATCAACTTCTCACAGCGGTCGAGCTTGAGTGATTTAACGATCCCGCGTGCCACACAGGCTGGAACTTAGTTGTGAGGGGTCCATTTGTTCCAAGAAGATCAAAGGGATGCCTTGCGACTAAGAACAGTTGGACAGCTGAGAGCTTCCCTCGAGATTTATAACTTGCTTCGGGGGCTCCTTGGTCGCACAATGCTCTTAGCTACAAAGCCTTTGCGAGTGGAATAAAACTTTGTACGCCAAAATGTTGCATTTCGTTGCATATGTGCTCGAACCCAAAACCACCCTAGTCTGCCTCCATATTTTCGCGGCTCACCAAATTTCATTGTCCACTGAAGCAATCATACCTCTGGCGGAAAAATTCTGGTAGAATCGCAACCACAAACAAATTTTTCACCTGGCCCCAACCGCCTCGTTCTAAACCGCTGAACATATCGTTCGGATTTAACCAGCCTAGTTTCCTGCCGCAAGTTCGGTTTGCCTCTTCCACAAGCTCAATTTCATTTACGGTGTTCGATTGGCCCTATGCATTGCCACTATCTCCCCATTAAATCTATCCCTTACACCTGACCTCCGTCTACTCAGTTTCGATTTAAGCCATATTTTTGAGACAAAGCTTGTCATTTGTCTCCAGATCGAATTCTTTAATCTCCATCTCTATTTTGCACTTTGTGACCCTAGCCATTTACTCGACCGCCCAAGGTCACTCATGGCCAGCAACGGTTTTCAGTTCTAGTTCAGGTCAGGAGGCTTCATCTTTGAAATCGTCGTACCTCATGCCCACTGTCCTCTGTTTTTTTTGGTTCCCGCAACTGTGGTGACTTTCCACGTAATAAGCACGCCCGTTGTGTTGTTAACTGCTCAGGTTGTAATGGCCCGATCATGCCTCAGTCGACATGCCCCTACAAGTTGGGGAATAAACCTAAAATTATTATTATTATTATTATTAATATTATTATTATTATTATTGTCCCGGTTACTGCCCACTGCTTGTGACGCTGCCCCTTTTCCACGCAACCCCCTGTACTCACAACCCCCTCAGTCATGCTTTTATTCTGACTGTAACATTATGATCATGCCTGACGGTATGCCACCAACCAGTTGAGAATAAACATTATTATTATTAATGCTTTCTTAGCATCACTGGGACCAGGGGAGGCCATGATGGGGTTCAAAAGTTTGGACTGGTGTTTTTAACTCAATTGTTTCTCCGTCTTAATCCATCAGGGACACGTCGTAGCTTCTGAAAATTCAATTCCATTGTGCGAGAACTGAGCGCCTTGCTTCGGTTAATGAGGAATACGGATTTCGTGAGTCCGGCGGGTGAAAGGAATGCCAAGGTGGAACCGACTAAGTATCTAGGGCACGCGATTCATGCACAAGCCAGCATTCCGGTTGGTCAGTTGTGCACAAGCATGGAGGCACGCGCGTTCAAACGACATTTGTGCACAAGCCAAGAGATGCCGCGCCTTGGAAGCACAATGCTTTTTCCTGCAAAACCTTTGTAGGCGGGATAAAACTTCCTAGGCCAAACTGTGGTGTTTGGTTGCATATGTGCTCGGACCAAAAATCACGCCAATCTGCCTTCAGTTTTACGCAATTTGTTTTAACTAATCTCTTTTCGAAATTTCTGGCGCACATTACACTTTGAACTGGGTGTGCTATGGCCTCAGAATTGGCATCACACGCGTTTGTTGAAAAATTTGGGGCTGCCTTTTTATCCTTCACGGCATTTGAGAAGGCCTTAAATCAATACAGGAAGGATAATTATGTGGTATTTGTTCGTTCCTCCAGTAATCGGAGCACCAACGTGTTCTGCTTTACGAATGGACTTACCACAAATGCAGCAGGCGACCTCCAAGACCGACGGAAAGTCGGGGAATCCGAAGAAGCTAGTAAGCTGAGCCTGTTTTGTATATAAAAAACAGTACTCGAAGCGCCGGCTGTCCAGTTTGGTTTTGTCTACGGAGGCAAGGAAACCACCTAACAGTCACCTCTCATTTTCTTGAACACAATAATAGGTTGTCAAAGTTTTTGTAAGATCGGCTCCCGATTAATCGACTGCTAACGGAAGACTAGTTGGGCACGTGCAGGGCCCTTCTGAAATACGGAATGCCGTCGTGTGAGGTGCGGCAGTTTGTGGCCGATGAATTCGGCAAGATCCTTACTACTCAGGATATATACAACTACCGTCGGAAGTGTCGACCGGCTATGTTGAGTAGGTGCCGCTTAGTTGCGCTTAATTGTGGCAGATGATATGCCTTCGGTCCTGGCTAAACTTTGGGAGACCGGACGCGTGCTGGTGTGGTTATAGCCACATATGCTTCTCCCGATGGCAGCAGATGGCGTTTTTCCGACGCTTTCCAGATGCAGTTAATGCAGACGGAACGCACGCAAGAAACCGTTTTGGGGAAGTTTTTTATAGTACCTAGTATTTGGCCCGTAGATACAGGCTGTATACTTTCCTAACAACGGACGGCAGGGGTACCGGTCATCCGGTTATGTATGCCTTCGTGGAGAGCTAACAGTTCGCTCCTATGCGTAAACTGTTTGACTTATTCAAGGAAATGATGGGACAGCAGTATGGAGTCAGGATTTTCGATATGGACAAGCTGGCGGCGCAAATGTGGGCTGAAAGTGTAGTGTTCGGCTCTGATGTAATTCTGTGCTATTTTCATGTCAGAAGAGCTATCACGAAGCACGTATGTATCATGTAATATCCATGCTTTTTTGGTCATAGACACTCTGCGAGCAGCCGGATATATTCCAACACATGGCCCATCTGGACAACGCCGTACAGTAGGTTCTTGTTCATCCTAATACAAGCACACAGATTCCGCCAAGATCTGCAAATACTGCGCCGCACTGACCCACGATTTCTATCTTATCTAACGGCCCGCTGGTTGCATATTACCCAAAAATGGGCCGTACACGCACAGTCCGAAATGGTCCACTTTGGTAAGGTGACCAACAACCGTCTGGAGAATGCTGACGGCCGCCTTAAAGACCGGGTTCACCACTCCGACACACTGGAGCATGCCATACAAAAGGTGTCCCGGCACGCCGAGTGGCCCATGCGAGAATTCGAGATGCATATGTCGTATCATTGTGACCGACGGCAAATATTGGAGGGTGACAGCTACGTTCTGAACGTGGTTTGTCGGATGACTACGTATGCCTGTTCCCTCGTTTTGAGGCACTTTGGGCCGCGACCGCCAAGGCTGCACTATGATGGTATGGGAACAAACAAGGTGAGGTTAACCTACGTTAACTAGCTTATAGTTTGTGGTGCAAACACCCAGGTGCGCACAGACGGTTGACACCAGTGCTGGAGAATGCACATGTCCCTTCTACCAGGAGATGTGGCTTCCCTGCATACATCTGTTCTCTGTATTTAAAGTTCAGTCGGTTCCAAGCGGTAAGAAGCATTTTTCATAGATTTATTCTTAGCTTGCTTCCCAATCCACCAACGGCTGCTGTAAGATTACAACCTATCAGAAAAATGTGTACCCCTTACACTTGTTCCCAAACCACCGCCGACATCTTTGGACGACCTTCGTAAACGACTGAACAGAGTGGTTTATGGGCTTCATAAGCTGAAACCCAGGAGGGCCACAGCCATCTTTAAGCAATTCATTGCTCAGGGGCATATCCTTCTGCGACAAGGCTCAAAGTCTGCAACCGATGGCCTGCCGTCGGCGGTCGAGGATACTGCACCTCAACCGAGATGGCGGTCTAGGGACATCGACTTGGGCTTTTGTGTGCTCTGTGACCGGCCGACTGCTATCAGTGACCGCTGGTGTCCAACCGATCGTGTATCATATCAC